>OU015497.1:189561201-189568701 GCA_907164885.2 Dolomedes plantarius
CATCGCTTTACCCACAGTGCCATCAATCTGTGAGACTCCATCAGGACAAAGCTATTAGTCACACATCAAAATCCACTGTAAATTTCTTAAAAGAAATGTAACAAAAAACTGGTATCAAGGCCATACCCTTCACTGATATCCCTACTAAATCTCCCGATGTATCACCTATGGATTTTTGTGATTTCGGACTTTTAAATCTGCATTATCTAACCGCGTCTAAAACCCTTACAGGACTCTGGAAAGCTGTTCAGGAGAAATGGGATAGAATACCTCTTCTGACACTTCAAAAGGCATTATTATCCTGGAAATTGCGGTGTCGAAAGATAGTTCAGAATAAGGGATGTCAAATAGAACATTTAAAACACAAGAATTTTATGTAATTTAGTTTTGTGAATACAATATACATCGTCTAAAAAATGTGTGAACAGTCTCTGTATATATAGCCGCCCACATGGTGTAATGGTTAGTGTTCTGGCTAGTGAGCTTCCACGCAGTGGGCTTAAGGCTTGGTAGTTTCCCTGTCGTGCCCCTCATAGGGTGCTCCCATAATAATATATATATATATATATATATATATATATATATATATATATATATATATATATATATTTATGCATATATGTGTATATATATGTATGTATATATGTATGTATATATATGTATATATATATATATATATATATATATATATATATATATATATATATATATATATATGTATATATATATATATATGTATGCATATATGTCTATATATATATGTATATATATATATAGTATATATATATGTATATATGTATGCATATATGTATATATGTATGTATATATGTATATATATATATGCATATATATATATATATAGCCGCCCACATGGTGTAATGGTTAGTGTTCTGGCTAGTGAGCTTCCACTAGTGGGCTTAAGGCTTGGTAGTTTCCCTGTCGTGCCCCTCATAGGGTGCTCCCATAATAAAGTAGCCAATAAATTTGCTGTGAATAACAAAAGGTAAATGTCTAACGACAAGTACCTCCGCATTAGACTTAAAAAAATATATGTATATATATATATATATATATACACTCATGGACAAAAAAATTAGCGCACCAAGAAGGAGTCGTCAAAATGAAACGAAATGTTACATACGTAATGACTCCTTTGATATAAGTAAATGATAAGAAAATCAAAGAAAAAGGATAATTTATTTCAGAGAAAAAGGCAAAAGAACGGAGGAGTTATTACTCCGTTGGACCCCCTCTAGCGCGAATGCACGATGCGATACGATCGGGCATTGAGTCATACAAGTTCTGTATGATGTCTTGAGACATTTCGTTCCATAGTTGCTGTAACCTTGCCTCTAGTTCGTTCAAACTCGTGGAATGCCCAACTCGTAGTCCCAAATGATCCCAGATATGCTCGATTGGAGACAAATCTGGGAATTGGGCAGGCCAAGGAAGGGTAGTAACAGTGCTGAGACAGTCTTGTGACACCCTTGCCGTATGTGGCCGAGCATTGTCTTGTTGAAAAATTGCTCCTGGGAGCCGTTGCATGAGTGGCAACACATGTGGTTGCAGGATTTCATGAACATACCGCTGGGCTGTTATGGTGCCACGGAACAATACTAGGGGTGACCGTGTATTGTAGGCAATGACACCCCATACCATCACACCAGCTGTGGGAGCGATGTGTCGCTGTACAGCAAAGGCAGGATTGAAGCGTTCACCACGGGCTCTCCAAACACGAACACGATTGTCATCACCGCCGAGATTGAATCTAGATTCGTCGCTAAAGACGACCTGGTTCCATTCCGCTGCAGTCCAGTTTCCTCGTGCGCGGCAAAACTCCAAACGGAGGCTTCGATGGGTGGGCGTCAAGGGCAGCACACGTAATGGGCGCCGCGATACCAACTGTCCTTCAGCCAGGTGCCTTCGTATGGTTCGAGAAGACACAGAGGCCCCTAGTGAAGGTGTTACCTGTGCCTGGAGGACGGCCGATGAAGCAGTTGGCGGTACGCGTGCATTTCTTACGATGTGAAGGTCTTCTCGACGACTGGTCTGTCGAGGGCGTCCTGAGCCTGGTCTTCGTGTACATGACATCTCTCGGGTCCACTGGTCCCAACACCTCCTCACAACACAATCAGAGCGGCCTAATTGACGAGCTACTCGCCTAGCTGACCACCCAGCTTCCATCATCCCGACGATTCTCCCCCTCTCAAACTGCAACAACTGCTTATATTGTCTGCGAACATGGCGTAATGGGATGTCTATCTCAGCTCTTCCTTTGTAAATGATTCAACACACTCAAACAAGCTTTGGTTACCTGTTTTATACTCCACAGAGTACGATGTTCAACGCCCTCTACCGGCTATACGTAATGCGCAATCACGCTGCATTTCTAATCATTTGCATATCTCCCCGACATGTACCTTCATTGCAAGTTTGGTTACGATCCCGCAATTATTTCTTGGTGCGCTAATTTTTTTGTCCATGAGTGTATATGTATGTGTATATGTATATATGTATGTATATTCAGTGGAATCTCGATCGATCGTTCTCCGAATCATCGTTTTCCCGTATATGTTGTTTGTTTTATATAGTCCCGTCGATCATATTGCTTTGTTATGTTCCCGCATCTATTGTTTTCCATATTTATCGTTCAGTTCAGTCGGTCCCTTGAAAAACGATAGATCGAGATTCCACTGTATGTATGTTTGTATATGTGTGTATGTATATACCGGGTGGCCATAATTAAACTGACAGTGCTCACAGTGTTTTGTAGTGCGATCTATTTGCGAGAATGACGCCACATTTTCTAGGAAGATGAAACAAGACGTGGGACGAAGGATTCCTCGAAAAAATAAATTAGTTCCAAAAGTCACCGCTAGAGGAATATTTGGAGCTGTGATTCCACCAAATCACATCGTGTGTGTGTAAATTCCGCTGTGAACCCACACCAAACAGTTACCTTTGGTGAATGTAAGGGAATTTCTGAGACTGCATGTGGTGATTTGTCATCCCAAATTCGGCAGTTCTGGGTATTCACAGTTCCATGCAGGTAAAAGTGGGCATCGTCTCCCCATAAGATTTTGCACCTCCAAGCATCATCCACCTCCATTCTGGCAAGAAAGGTGAGAGCAAAAGTCAATCGCTTATCATGGTCGGGGTACAGTAACTCCTGTACACGGCTGATCTTGTACGGATAGAAGTTGATAATCTTTCGTAAGATTTTCCATACCATACTGTAAGGCATATCCATATTCCGAGCTAATCCACGAGCGCTAGAGGTGGCAGCAATATTGACTGGTCCTCTGTCGACAATCGCCGTGGCAACTGCTTCGATTGTATCCTGTGGTACAGGTTTTCGTCCTCTGCCTGACTGAACCTTCAGAGAACCTGTTTTCTCAAACGTCGAAACCATTGCTTTTAGCCCATTAACTGACACAGGACCGTTACCTTTACACATTTTTTTGTGCTTTCTAAAAGCACGAAGAGCGGCTGACGCGTTGCACTGGTTGAGGTAAAAGAATTTGACCAGTAACGCACGCTCGACTAAAGAAGGAGACATTGCACATAAACTTTCAATCCGATTGATTCGAAACGTAACACATTGCCTTTTAAAACCCAAGCAGCTGGCACTGTGCCAATGGATGTAACGTGAAATTTGAATAAAGAACTTCTTCTTCTGCTCAGCGTACGTGATATTGCAGATCACGAGACCTTTATCGGTGTTTATGTAGATTTTACGCTTTTTTAAAAGTGTTGCCATATTGCACTTGAACTAAATAAGAAAATGTGCATAATAAAAGGTAATTTTATTCCGTATTAATTTGCATTCGTTAACACTCTATTTTCTATTACACAGCTTTAAATATTCCCCTAGTGGTGACTTTTGGAACTAATTTATTTTTTCACGGAATCCTTCGTCCCCCGTCTTGTTTAATCTTCCTACAAAATGTGGCGTCATTCTCGCAAATAGATCGCGCTACAGAACACTGTGAGCACTGTCAGTTTAATTATGGCCACCCGGTATATATATATATATATATATATATATATATATATATATATATATATATATATATATATATATATATATATATATATATATATATATATATATGTGTGTGTGCATAATATATGTATATATATGTATATGCATATATGGATAAATAGCCACCCACATAGTGTAATGGTTTGCATTCTCAGATTTCACTCAGCAGGCTTAAGGCTTGGTTATTTTCGTGTCGTCCCCCTCATAGGGAGCAATGCTGGCTCATCTATATGGTGCTCCCAAAATAAAGTAATGTCTAACGACAAGTACCTCCGCATTACACTTAAAGAAATATGTATATATATATATATATATATATATATATATATATATATATATATATATATATATATATATATATATGTATGTATATATATATGTATGTGTATATATATATTTGTATATATATGTATGTATATATATATGTATGTGTATATATATATATTTGTATATATATATATATGTATGTATATATATATATATATATATGTGCATATATATATATGATTTTGTTTTTGATATGAATCATCTATTGTGATTCATGTGAAAACAGAGAAAATATTCTTCAGCTTGTCACTCTAGCGAATGAAATTATTTCCATGGCATGTATTACATATTGCATTTACTGCAAAAATTTGGCTCAAGCTTCGGTTGAAGTAATATGCTTAAGAAAAAATTAAGTTAAATTTCCATTCTAGAATATCTAGATACTTATTTATCACATTATTTAATATATAAATGTTTAAGAAATCATAAAATATTTAATGAAAATGTAGATGTAAGTGATCCACAAATTAATGCCTGATTATTCAAAATTCCATATTTTCTTAAGGAATGAACAGAAAATTCAACTGAGATTCTCTTGAAATATATATTCTTTTTCATATTTTCCTACTGTCTTTTCAAAGAATGCAAGAATAAACACTGATACCAGTCTTTTAAAAGGAATATGAATTTTAAAATGTATTTACTTAGAGTCTGATTTAAAAATTTATGTTGAAAATTGTTTATATTCTGGTACTAAAATATTTTTTATTTTAATTTACATAAATAATAATGCAAATGAACGTTACAATATATTATCTGTTTATGTGTAAAGACTGTAAAAACGTTTTATGTACAATAACTATATAGTTATTGTATAATTAATACATTCTGCAATTCGAATCAGGGGCATTTTCAGGGAGTAACGTTTCTGGGTATACCCAGATGAGATATAGCTCATCTGCCTGCCACGGGGTGACATGACTCTGGGTAGCGGATTTGGCTGTTTCGGGGTGTGAGGATTTGGGGTAGAGGGTTTGCCTGTTGCGGGCCGGGCCCTAGCTAATGGAGCGTCGTCATTTCTCGCCCGTTTGGGGTCGGAAAGAGGGGTGCCCAGAACCGGTAGGCCGTATAGCCGAAGTCATGTCACCCTGAAGCGGGTAGGTTTTTTAGGCTATAGCAGGATTTCATTTTTAGTGTGTGGGAGACTTCCTTCGTCGCTTCGCAGACTCATCAGTAGGGCATCGAGGACTCACTGGTCCGTCGGTTTAACAAGGGGTTCGCTCCGTAACCGTCGGCTGAATTTGGAGGGGCTGTCATCATCCATGCCGGAGCTCTTAGGTATCTGCTGCCAGTCAATATCATTCTATCATCTCATCTTCTATCCTTATTTTCTATATACTCTTAATTTTCCTTCTGTATGCTTTTCTTGCCTTTTATTGCGTGCAGGAGTTCAGCCAACGCGTTGGCTGAATGGTTAAATAAAATAGCGATTTTATTTAACCTTCTATCGCTGGCTCAACTCGTTCGCGGGGGCTTCAACTTATTTTTCTACACATCTATTTTTCTTCACCCTTATGCCCACGAACTCCTTCACTTGGGGGCTTCATTAAAAAACTAGGTTAGTCCCAGAAAGCTGCGGGGGATCCAACACTCTTCCCTTCTGCGACATCTTTCCTCTCTGCAGCTGGCCTTTGACCTCTTAAATATCCTTTCTTCCCTTTCACTTCTCAACAAACTCTATCGACTTTTCTATTTTACTGCCTATTTGAAACCAACACTATCTTTCTTTCTTTCACCAGCACGGATTGTCACGATCCACTGTGACAGGTGTAAAACTTCAGAGAAAAGGCAAAGCCCAGTTATAGAAATATATTACATAAAACTAAATTTTTATCCTCTAATTTTGCAAAGAATTTCTATAAATACACTGAAGTGCCACTGAGTTAGAGATAGCAAAGCCTATGCAAATTGTGTAGCGCTGCGCATCATGTATGCGCAAATGAGGGCTCTGTGGTAACTGCATATATAGCGCGTACTGTGGTTGTTCTGAATTAGTTGTTAGAATTGCCAGTATGGGTAAACTGCCTGATTTAGACGCCTTCGATCGCGGACAAATCGTAGGTGCGCGACGCATGGGCCATTCAATTTCCGAAATCGTCAGACAGCTAGGATTTTCAAGGTCGACAGTGTCAAGAGTATACCAAGAATACATGGATGGTGGAAAAAAAACTAGCGATCGGGAAAACTGCAAAGGTCAATTAGCCTTGACAGTGCGTGGTGAGAGACGGCTCAGGCGTATTGTACGTAGCCAGCGAAGCCAAACATTAGCTCAAATTACCACCCAGTTTAATGACGGTGCTAGTCGTACAGTGAATAAACGGACTGTGCAACGCTCGCTTCACCGCATGGGTTTCGGGAGCCGTCGACCTACGAGAGTACCATTGCTCTATACTCGCCATCGGGCTGCACGTCTTGCCTGGGCAAGAGAGCACAGAGACTGGAGTGTAGAGGACTGGAAACGAGTAGCATGGAGTGATGAGTCTCGATTCCGACTACTTAACGCCGACGGGAGGCTGAGAATATGGCGTCAGGCTCATGAAGCCATGGATCCTGCATGCCTGGCTGGAACTGTACAAGGGCATGGTGGCTGAATCATGGTCTGGGGTGTTTTTTCGTGGCACAGTTTGGGATCTTTGGTGAGTGTACCAACCTCCCTCAATGCAATTCGGTACGTAGACTTGCTGAGTGATCACCTCCATCCGTTTATGCTGTTCTGTTATCCGCACGGTAATGGAGTTTTCCAGCAAGATAACTGTACCTCTCACAAGTCCCGGTTTGCTACTGGCTGGTTGAATGAGAATTCCTCTGACTTCTCTGTCATGAATTGGCCACCTAGAAGCCCAGACTTAAATCCTATTGAGCATCTTTGGGATGTTTTGGAACAAGGCGTGAAAGGCCATCACACAGCACCAAAGAACCTTACTGAATCATGGACAGCTTTAGCCAATATTTGGCAAGCCATTCCCGTGGAACGTTTCCAGAAACTTGTTGAATCTATGCCTCGTCGTGTGGCAGCCGTTATCAAGGCCAGAGGAGGCCCAACTCGTTACTAGGTAGGTATCCCTAATTCAGTGGCACTTCAGTGTATTTGTTTAACAGTTTAAAAATTTTATATCGTATTAGCATAA
>OU015497.1:189573701-190021201 GCA_907164885.2 Dolomedes plantarius
GAAAACGGCAAACTACATTTTAAAGATATTTACACAAAACATCCAAAGTAACCGAAAGTGTACAAAAAGCGGCTTCATAAAATCTGCAATACACTTAAGAAAGATTTTTTAAGTAAATAATCTTGTTCTTCACCAGACCATGGAGCTTTTGCTATGACAGGCCCTTTGAACAATTCCCAAACGCGAAGTTCATTTAATAATTTGATATTAATAGCAGAAATATGGAAAGGGCTCGTCAGACCGAGAAACGGGGTCTGAAATTATTGCTCGAACGAGGCGCAAAGGGACACACCAAAAAATGAAATGTAGGATATCGGGGGCTATCGTGAGACTTTCGTAAGATGAAACATCATCATTTCATGTTTCATATTACCATTAACTTAGGGTGCGGTAGCCCAGTTGGCATGAGCAGCGGGCCAGTGATATGAACGTCCCTGGTTCGATGCTCGTCGCAGAAATCTACCGCAGTGTTCACTAATGGTGTCCGGGGCACGTAAAATAGAGCGTGGCTACAATGTCCTCCAAGTTTTCAAATTTACCTCTGGAGGTGCGGGGTCAAGTGTTCAGGTCTCGTCACTTGAGTCGGTTCAAAATTACGGGACCTGTCATTTAGCCAAGTCGGACTTTGACCCTTGTGGTGCTAATTCAAAACCGAAGCCGCACCTTCATCGCTCAAGGCCTTCAGGACTTGATCTGATGTTTCCGTCGTTCAAGGGGCAACAACAACCATTAACTGATCCATAGTTATCACTATTAGTACTATTAATAAACCATGGGCCACCTCTGGCGCACCTGGTACATTTGACACGTTTTCAATTTAAGAAACGCGTAGTAAACTATAGTTATTTGTTCAGGTTATCAATTTAATTTTTCTAATTGAAATTTATTTTGAATTTATTTTATTATCTACTATTGTCCTAATGTCGACAGTCACGCAAGAAATTGAGTGAAAATATTAATTAGCCATGTTAAAATATAGATTAAAATTTTAGATAAACTGTCTGTGCTATAGCAAATTACGTTTCGTAGCAAGCTAGGGAGAACTTGTACAACAAGAGTAAAGACACATTGCAACGATTGTCCAGCTAAAAATATTTGCTTCGATACCAAACATTACTTTATAGACCTCTATGTTTATTTCATTCAAATAAAAGCATACGGTTTGTTATATTAGTTATTCCCCTTCTTTATTAACAAATCATTTTTGCAGTCTTATAAATTTCATAGCCCTTATAGAATAAACGTTTACAACGTATGTTACACAGTGGGCCTTCCTCATCGTGTAACGAGACGCATATATGGGAAGATATTTTATCAGACAGATTATGCAAGTAAAGTATGCAGAAAAGGGTCCACTGACTTGTCCAATAAACTTTTATTTGTAATCATAGATTAATTTAAAACATTTCGGTATTTATTAAAATTCTCACCTGAAATTCATTTGTAAATTTTAATTCACTTATTAAGTTATCGTAAATTATTTCATATTTACACTGGAGTGAATAATAATTAAATATATTTTCAACTAAATGTAACTCCCTTTATATTAGCTAAAATGTTTTTAATTTAGTTATCACCTACGAATTCAGTAACAATTTTTTAATGTCTTGCTTAGAAAAACTGACAGAAAAGTTTCTTAAAAAAATATTCTAATTTTCACATAAAGGTATGTTAATATTTATAAAATATTTTTATTAAATTTTCTCAAGTAAGTCATCGAAAACATTTTACTTAAAAACATTTTTTATCGCATTGCAAAGATGTTATTAAAATCTTCGAAGAAGACAAACCAACATTTTTTATCAACTTGTCAATAAAGCTAAATTGAGAAACGAAATGAGCCTGTTTTGACTGTTTACTTAAAGTTATGTCCCTCAGTCGTAATTATTTTGGACCACTTCATTTGCTCTGAATTAAAATTCCCGAAAGGATGGAGAAAAGGGGGAAAAAGTTGTAAGAAACTGAGAAAACTTCACGCTTCTTCAGATACAAAAGTTTTGTTTACTTAGCCAGATAAATTCTTTTATAAGAGAACAATAAAATAGGGTCTCTGTTTCATTAGACGTTTAAAGCCGCAGAAAAGGATATATTCTTTCAGTATCGACTTCAAAAATAAAATAAAAAAATAAATTCTTATCTATACTCAGTGGATGAAAAAGAAAATATTTTTCTTTTCCAGTTGTACGCAATGTTTTATTAAAAGAGACCCTCAATTAGATGTTTGCGAATTTAAATAAGAATAATAATTTAGAGGTTTTTTTCGCCTCTAAAACCTCTAACAAGTGTTGTTTCTCATCACACGTATTTTAATGCTTCTTGGTGAAATAAGAGTTATCCTCTCTTTCGACGATCGATATATTTAATTATAACAATGACCAATAAATTGCTTCCGTAATGTTGGCGTAGGACATGCTTGACTATTTTTGCAATAAAACTATGAAATGATCAAGAATGATCCGGTTTTAATTTTTTTAAGTTTTTTATTTCTATAATCCAATTTCAGCAATGACCAGTAAATGGCTTCCTTAATGTGAACATATGACATGTATAACTATTATTGCAATAAAAGTATAAAATAATCAAGACTGATCTGGTTATATATATTTTTAAGTTTGTTATTTCTATAATCCAATTCGTTTCTCATCACATATATTTTAATGTTTCTTGGGGAAAAAAAATATTCTCTCTTTCGACAGTCAATATATTTAAAAAAGTAAATTTTCTTATAAAAGGGAGAAAATTTGGAGAAATAAATTTCGTGTATTTTATCCATTAAAATTTATGAATATCAATAGTAAAATGTTGAGAATAGCCAGTTGACATGTTCGTTTGAAGTACGGTAACTGTGTAGCTTGTAATTATTTTTTAATGGTAATGACAAACATATTCGATAGTTAAAAGAGCAAAGAGCCTTAAGTGTTATCTGGGGATACATTCTGAAGCCCTTTCGTTAATAAGGAATTAAGAACACATAATAGTGATCCGGCGTATCTCGATTTTTCGATTGGTTTATAATGCGTTGCGGTTATCTTCTGTTATACGATTTCTGATTAAACTCAGACTAACAGTTTAAAGTGACTTTTGAGAAGGGTGAATATTTTCGATTCATTTAATCACATTCAAACGACAGTATTAATAAAACTGGGCCATATTTCTTTCAGAATTGTAAGAATCAGTTTAAACAATTTCGTTTACGATGCATGTAGAATTTCTTAGCTTGCTACATTTTGTAAAACAAACTGCAATAATATTACGGACAATTACAACAAGTAAAATGTAAATAGTTCAACAGAGAAATATATTAAATTACACGAAGAATGGAATAACAATCAAACGAAATAAACGGAAATCCTGTACTTCGAGATAAAGGCACCATAAATGCAAGATATTGTAGCAGTTTTCGAACTAAACCATATAACGAGGCAACCGACCGGTCTCTTCATCAGGAGGCCAAACTGAATCAGTTACCTCAAGGGGGAACTTTCTGAATAGAATGCAGGTCTAGCAGGTAGGTACATTTTCAGAACATGTTAATTCGTAATATTATAACTTATACTATAAATAATTCAATACAAAATAAGAAATCATTATACATAAAGAAGGCATAGAAAGCCGAACGAAATTAACAGAAAAACTGCACTATCGTTAAATTATCTTAAAACTTTTCAATAAAAGATTGCGCAGTTTCAACAAATCCTCACACTAAAAGCACAGACAATAATATCAATAATAATTGTCTAACAATTAAACCATTATAACCATTATAACCATCATAACCATTATAATCATTATAAACCATTATAACCATTAAACCATTATAACCATTAAAATGTAAATAATTCATCAGAGAAAGATATTAAATAACAGGAAGAATGCAAAAGAAGTCAAACGAAATAAACAGAGATCCATTATGGAAAATATGACAATGAATTTATTGAAGAGAAATTTCCTATACATATTTATAAATTGAATAAAAATGAATAACTTTAATCTTTTTTTTTTTCAAATTTTTCTCCTACCCGCGTTTAAAAGGACTTTCTAGTCTGAAGATTTAACATGCTCAGTTCCGGCCTAGACAAGATGGTATTTAATGGTGTTCGGGTTTAGAACCCAGCACCTATAGTTAAAAGCGCAACGCACTACCCAACTGCACCACTATCTACTTACGAAATGATAGATTTATTTTTTTTATCTAGTCAATCTGTAAGTTAGGTTACCCTAACTTACAGGATAAAAACAGATAAAAAATCTTATTTGTTGGCTATGTTTTTCCTCAGTTATTGTACTATTTTATCTAAAACATTCTGATAAAGGAACATTATTGATGTAATTTTCTCTTACCTGGAGCTACTTTCTCTTGTAGAATTCAACCCGTAGAATCAAACGTGCAGTTCTGACTACTTGACTATTCTCGCGATGTGAGGAATTCTCATATCGGTAATTTTATTCCTCATGCCCATCGCTCCCACTTCTAATGCAGCTATATCTCATATATGCGACTGTATGTTGCCTGCAAGTGTTCATATTATATTTTATTTTCACATGATAGTCATTTTATTTACCAATATCAAGAAATAAAACCAGAATTGTTTCATTGTTTTCGTCGAACCCAAAGTAATTTTTTCGACTGTCACACTTACATGTAACGACCATCTGCCGAACTGATAGTTCCCGCGATTGATCTTAAAAGTGTTGTGAAGTCTGGAACAATTCGGGAGTGGGGAGAAATGGCAGTATCATTTCACTCATGCTCTTTTTTTTGAAGTTTTTGTTTAGAAAGAGTGTTATTGATAGAAACTGAATTGAATAATATTTCGAAGTACTACATTATACGTTTATTAATAACTATAACATTATGGGTACTACAATTTGGACAATTTGAATTAAATATTTTGATTAATAATAATCGAGAGCAAATAACTATACAAAGAAATTATATCGCAAATAATATAATATGTATTTAATAAAGTCATATTTTATGAAGAATTTGCAAAATTATTATAAAAGATAGAATTTTTGTAGTTCTAATAAAAATTCCTATTGGTATCGGCCTAGATGCACAGGGTGCGGTCGAATGAACTCCCACATTTCTGAAGGTCGCCGATAAGGGAGTGAAGGAGGGAGGGAGGCGCTGGAGGTGGCAACAGTTCGGGTGGAATTTCTAGTTGTCAGTAGACACCACGAGTTGGTTCGGTGAAAAACGCGGTTTCGTCATCGAGGCGTTCTTTAAAAATAACGATTATGGGAGAGACACAGGGGGCATTTTGGACGTTCTTTGGACTCTATGCAACTCAAGACTTTCCTAATTGAAAAATGATCCGACGATGCGTTTCAAGAGTGAGAGAAAGTGGGGCTGCATTACCAAAGAAACCAAGTGGTCGTCCTCGGAACAATCGAACACCTGAAAATGTGAAACGAGTCCATGACTCCACTGTTCGGGAGGAATTTGCAACAATTCAAACAAAGATGACCAACGGAGTGATAGAAAACTTTAAAGAACGGCTTCGGTTGTTCATCGCATATAACGGGAGCCCTCTGAGTGATGTTACTTTCAAAATCTAGTGGAAAAAAATACTACATTGTCAGCACTTTTTTAAATGTAAAGCTTTTACCTATATACTGTTTCGTTCGTTTTTTATGACCATTTGAAATGTGGGAGTTAAAATTTTGTACTTGTAGTTACACTCTGTGGTTAGAATAACTTTTATCAATTGGAGAAGTTTGTTACTGTCAAAATAATTAAAATAAAAGATAAAATCACTTCGAATGTCTTTTTAACATAGTGTGTAACAAAATTATAAGACCACCCAAAATATCACTTATTTTAATATTACACTGCATAAATTGAATAATTTTAAAATTTGAAGCAAATGAAAAAAAGTTGTATTTTCTCAAATAAATCGCCTAAAGGGAAAAACAATTGAGTTAATTTCACACAGTAAACGATTTTTTGAAATCTCGGTGTAACATAAATATAGGACCACTTATTTTTTATTTAAAATCGTTTGCGTTTTTAAAACTATTTTATTTTTTCTTTCAAAATCGTAGATAAACTGTAACTTTACATCAGAAAAAAGTCCAAACGTTAATATTGTAAAAGAAAATAGAATTTAATTTGTTTGTTTTTATGAGGAAATTCACGATGCCGCGTGGAAGAGAATTATCTGAACTAGAAGTTCAAAACATTTGGTTTTTTAAGGCTCAGGAAAATTGGAACGTGAAATAAGTAAGATACTTAAACATTCTAAAACTGATATTCATGACGTTTTAAGTAAAAGAGATTTTTATGGAAAATATAAAAGATCTGGCAGAAGAGTAAATTATCAGCTCGCGATAATAGACGAATTTTCAAGCTTGCAACGAAACAGAACTTGTTTACTCATAAAATAACACAGCAGTCAAGTAGAACTATTTCACATATGACAGTCTGGCGCACTTTAAGATCAAATTCAAATGTTGCTCTTCGAAAATTAAAAAGAAAACCAAGACTATTAAAGCATCATAAAGAAGGAAGGCTGAAGTGGGCAAAGGAAGTCATGACCTGGGATGCTGCTTGGAAAAATATTATTTTTTTCCGACGAAAAAAAATTTAATTTAGATGACCCGGACGGTAATATTTCCTACTGGCATGATTTACGAACGGTACCTCGGGTTTTCTTCAGTAGACAGATGGGTGGTGGCTCTGTGATGGTGTGGGGAGTTTTTGTATATGATGGAAAATGTGATCTGCAGCGAGTTCTTCGAAAAATGGACTCCATTTTTATCAACAACTGCTTTACCAACATTTTATACCTTTTGGCCCATTTTTAGGAGGATCAAACTGGAAATTTCAGCAAAACAATGCGCCATGCCATATGTCTAAATCAACTAAAAACTGGTTTCAAAAAGAAAAAAATGAGGTCTTAAACTAGCCAAGCCTTAGTCCAGACCTGAATCCCACCGAAAACTTGTGGGGCCATTTGGGTCGTCAAGTGTATGCAAATAACCGTCAGTATGATTCTGTGCATGAATTGGAACAAGCTATCATGGATGAATAGGACAAAATTCCCAAATATTTGCTCGAATACCTAATTAATTCAATGAAAAATCAAGTATTTGAAGTTATTCAGAAAAATGGTGGATCAACATCATATTAGTTTAATTAAAAAAATTTGCTTTAACTAGTGGTCTTATAATTTTGTTGCAGATATTTGATTGGAAAATTTTGAAATTGTTGATAAAATAATTAGTATATTTAAATATCTCTTAAAAAGAATATGCATATATTTTATATTTCATTTATTAACATCACCCTAATTTAATTTAAAAAAAATTATACTATTTATAGTAAAAATCACAAAATCCACAGTGGTCATATAATTTTGTTACACACTGCATATCATCTCATTTTAGTAAATGTTTTAAAGATTTTCCTTTTCCTATCGTTAACCTTCGATTTCACGTGAATAAACAATAATTAAAAGCATGGCATTTCAATCCAAAAATTTCTCTCTTAGTCTTTTGGTGGCATGCAAAAATTCTTTTAATTTTTTACCTTTTTAATGTAAGATATCGTAATAAATAAATATTTGAATCTATAAATATACTGACACAGAAAAAAATACATTGTTGAGTTATCCATATCTAAATTCGTTTCTTTGAATTTATTTTTAATAAAACTGTTATCAAATATAGTAAACTGAAGCCTTACATTTCGTTCATGGATAAAAAAGACAAGTAAAATTGTATATGACTTTAAGAAACTGGGAGTATACCCTGTAAATATTTTTATCGCACGTAAAAATTTATGGATTTTTTTTCAAATGTGGTTAGAATTTTTATTTTCGATTTGTTTTTAATTTCTCTCACATTTAGATTTTTCCCTTTCTTTGCATTTAAAATTCATGGAGTAGGTAAATTTTAATGGACTTTCACATCGTAATACAAAAAATGTAGAATGAAGTATACATAATACTTTTATTGAAAAATAATTGAATGAGTTACTATTCAATAAATAGTTACTATAAAAGGAAATGACTAATTGCTATTAAATGAAGTCAGTTACTCTTTAATGACTAGTTACTATTAAATGAAATCACTAGACAGTTATAACTAGTAAAATGTAAATAACCAGTAAAAACATTAGTACAATGTAAATAAACAGTAAAAACTTTGGTACAATGTAAATAAACAGTAAAAACATTAGTAAAATGTAAATTATTTACATTTGTATATAGTTGTTTTAGTTATGTCAGTGTTTGTAGTATGAGGATTTCTTGCAACTGTGCAATCTTTAATTGAAAAGTTTTAAAATAATTTAACGCTCGTGCAGCTTTCTGTTATGTGTAGTAATTTCTTATGTACAGGGTGTATTTTTTAAAACTGACAATACTCAGAGACATCTGTAGCACGATCTATCAGTCGGAATTCCACCAAAATTGATAGAGGGACTAAGGTCGACTACGTAGTCATGAATTTGCATTTTGATCTTTTACTTGCTTTTTATGCAAATTCTTGGGTGCTCCGACAACAACAGCGCCATATTTTCCCCTATCGGTAACTTTTGGAACTATTTTTTTATTTTCACAGAAACTCTTTCCCGTGTCGTTTTTAGTCCGTCTATCAATTTTGGTGGAATTCCGGCTGATACATCGCGCTACAGATGGCTCTGAGTAGTGTCAGTTTTAAAAAAAAAATCCTTGTACATTAATTTCTTAATTTGCTTTGAATTATTACAATGGGTAAGTATAAAATTACTAGTTACTATTAAACTAAATCAGTTACAGTTAAAGGAAATGATTAGTTACTAATAAATGAACTGAGATATTATGAAATGACTAATTACAACAAAATGAATTTAGTTACTGTTAAATAAAATCATTCATTGAGTTATTGTTAAATTAATATAAATTCCATTTGCCATGACATTTTCATTCATTCTTTTATTTATCCTTTGATTCATACATATCTTGTATGTGTACCTCAATAAAAATTCAGGTTCTCTGTTTTATAATGAAAGAAAATATTTAGCATGTTTCGCTCTCCAGTAACTACCTGAAAGAATGAATGAGTGACAGAACAATTAACATCAGCTGTTAATTATTTTAGCAAAATATTTATCATTGTGACAGAATTAAAAATTATAGGTAATAATTGTTTTTGTTGAACATTAATTATCCTATGATGGACGGGGATGTAAAATGAATGTCTTTTTCTTAGGAGTTGAAATGACATTTTTAAATAACTTTGCATTAAACTTGATTTTATTAAATACATTTTAACAATCAGCTTTGTATAAAATATTTTGATACATATTATTTAATTTCTGAAGTATTTGAAATTATTAAATGCCTTTAAAATGTATTTTATTTATCTTTCCTTCATATCGTATTTCCTCATTAACTAATGGAAAGTAAAGGCAAAGTTCCTGCGTTGTTCTGGATTTCTTCTACACCATATGCAACTCCATCCCCTTTACTTCCCGTAACTTTGTGTTCTTCTTTTGACATGGTACCGGATAAAGGTTTATGTAGTGTTGCAAAGTAATTTCCAAAGGAATGGGGATAGATGAAGGAATATATATATATAAAAAAGAAAATGATGATACAAAGGCTTTTTTTCGATTTTTTCATACTTTTTCCAATATGTACTACAGATGAAATCACAATACACATATATTAACACTACATATTAATCAATGCTTAGTGAAAAATAATTCTTTTGCACTTGTACCTAGTTACAGGAAAAATATTGGTAAACAAAATGTCCAACTGAATTTCAAAACTAAATCGCTTAAGGTAAAGTCTGCGCATAAATAAATAAATAAATAAATAATCAAACAAACAAACAAACACACACACACACGTATATATATATATATATATATATATATATATATGTATGTGTGTGCGTGTATACGAATGTTCAATTAATACACATAAATACGAAATATTTTATGTATAAAGGCTGTAGAATTGTGCATTGCTATAACTCCTTGAAATTAATTTCCATGCCTGAAGTAAATATATTGGGTCAACCCATAAGTAATGCATTTTTTTTCTTATTTTCAAGATAAATGATGTTATGTTTTACATTTAGTTCATGAACCTAAAATCAGTACATTTGGTATGTAGACCAATAATCAATCTGAATCGAATACCGGTAAAATAAATTTAATAAACCATACAGATTGTAAGATCACGCAATGAATGTAAAACACTGCATCATTCATTTTGATGAATGCGAAAATAAACCACATTACTTATGGAATGACCTAATATATTGCCTAAAACTGTTTAATTATAATTTCTATTTCAAAACCATTATTGCTCAAATAATACTAAATTTTAATGAATATGTCAGATGCAGACAATATAGCCTTAATTTATAGGGTGTGTCTTAAGCCATTGTACATTTTTGTCGAAATTAAACAGATTCATTGTGTTATTTAAATAGATGTAAAGGTAAACAGGTATTTCGAAATGTTTCGTTCTATAGACAGACGTTTCTTGATGTTCTGTTTTTCCCTATGGTAAAATAAAAATCCAAAAAGTACATTATTTTTTTATATCAGTCTTTATGGGTAACACTGATATATAGTTTGTTTTCTGAAATCTTTTCTCTAATATTTTTCTCGTTATTTCATAGAACTGCAATCATTTATCCATCACAGAGAGAATGCATACTTAAAATTGTATGTGAAACAATTAATCCCCTTAAATTTTTTATTTTTTATACTGAAAAATAGCTCTTAAGGTATACAAAGAATGTCATTGTTTATGAAAAAAGTTAAAGGCTAAACAAATTTGTTTTCAAGTTATTGTTAATTTATTGCACTTTATCAGTGCAATTTTTCTCTTTGCAATTATTAACTTTTCATTTGAAATGTAATGTATCTTTTATATTCAGCATATTCCTTATCCATCCTCAAAAAATAATCACATTCTTGAAAGTTTATTATTATATATATATTTAAAAAACTATAAAGGCACGTTAAAAAATACAAAATTGAACTTATTTCAAGAAAAGGAACTCATTTTTCTAACGCGCGAACTTTCCGTGTCCCTGGATTCAAAAAGTCGCTATAAAAGTTTCTGTATGCTGCTTAAATGGACCATGACGGAGATTCTTCAATTGCAAATTCCGGTTTCATCTTTCAAAAGAGTCTCTGAATTGGGCTTAAAAAGATCTTGAAATACCTTTGTTCCACTTCTTGGCTATATTCCTTTCCAGTTTGTGGCATAATGGTAGAAGTAAAACGTCACATTTTCTTTTGTAGCTGTAATTTCTTTTGAATTTCAACGTCTTGGAACCCTGTTTTAAGAAAAAGCACTTGACATTCGTAGATTATGATGTAGCAAACAGTTGAGAACTTGTTGAAAGAAAAAAGCATTAGTTTGTTGAATTTACAAATACTCGCATATACGTCTAAAGGTATAATATATTTTATGTTCGCTAATATATTGTGTAATCTTTGTATTATGAAAAATAATTGTTTTGAATTTTATATTAATTTATTTTCATGTAGATCACAGAATTGAATACATTGTACTGGGAAAAGTTTTAAGTATTTTGTTTTCAAATTGAAATTTTTTCGCAGCATTGTTATTAAAGTGTTATTGTTAATTATTATTCAGTCAACATAATGCTTTACTGCAAAATTCACATATGTTTGACCACTCATTCAGCACTCAAAATTTTCAATTATTTAAACATCAATGTTGAAAAATGGATGTTAGTACTGTTTTTCTTTAGTTGAAAACTAATGATAGTAAAAAAATGTAGTAGAATTTCCAGCATGCTACATTTAATGTCTTAGAATAATTTATGTAGGCATGGATATTTCATAATGACTTCATAGTTTGATATAAAAAAATAATGTATTTTTTATTTTTATTTTACCATACCAGAACATTGAGAAACATCTTATTGAACGAAACATTTTTACATATCTGTCTACCTTTACAGGTCTTTAGATAACACAATAAAACTGTTTAATTTAGACAAAAACGTAAAATGGCTTATTACATACTCTTTAAAAATTAAAATCTTAGCTGGATTCTTAAACCTGTTGTTGTTGTTGTTGTTGCTTATTCCCCTTGACCGACATGTAATAGCAGGTCAAGTCCCGAAGGCTATGGGCGATGAAGGTGCGGCTTCGGTTTTTAATAGAACCGCATTGGTCGGAGTCCGACTTGGCTAAATGACCTCTCCCTGTAATTTTGAACCGAGTCAACAGACGAGACCGGAACACTTGACCCCGCACCTCCGGATGTAAATTTGAGAACTTGGAGGACATTGTAGCCACGTGCCCCGGCCACCATTAGTGAAAACGGCGGTAGATTTGCAACGACGAGCATCGAACCAGGAACGTTCGCTTAAACCTGTAATTGCAATATGCGGTTCTTCACGCACTTTGTAGGACAAAAAGCCTATATATACTTAAATGAGTATTCTGAATTCCCCATTACAATCGGAGGTGCAACTGTATCCATTATCATCAATCCAAACGACTTTTGTTTTTCTAGATGTGTCTATGAAAACTTATATAAGATTATCTTTCATTTATATAATACATATAGTATATCCCTTTCTTATTGGTCCAACTGGAAAGTGGCTGTTAACAGAATATTTTCGATTATACCATTAAAGCATACTAACATTAACCCAAAATGATCCTATTGCAGGCCAAAAGACCAAACCGCAATCCATGTATCTGTCACCAATATTAATTCCTTTGCAATTATTTTGTCTGAAAATAGTGATGCCGAATAAAGATGACCCTACCGCCCTCATCTAAGCAACCATTCCTTAAAAAATTAGATCGATATATATCAAAAAGAAAACATAGCAGATAACTCTATTTTGTAATGAATTTCTTTTCGGGCTTTTAATTACTCATTTTGACATATAATAACCAGAACTCATTAAAATATTCATTTACTTCGAATATCAAATTATGCAGTGATTACAGGGTATCCATAACTACATAAAAAAAAGACGGAAGATATTGTGCTTAATCTATTCCCAACCCAAATTCAATATAAATTAATAAAATTAGCTCTTGTAATTTAAATTTTAACATTATTCACATCAAGGTAATGTTATTTGTATCTGATAAGTTTAAGTGAATGGTGTTGTGTTTTTTTCTTTCCAAATCGGACTCCTTGATAGAAATATTTAGACTTCCCGTAATCTCCATAATTTAATCAGCTCTTAACAACCTCTTTATAAGGATTGCAAGCTTTTGTCCTAACTTTTCTCCACTTACTTAATTACCTGAGCACCTGAATGCATCATAAATAATTCCATCTTATTTTATAATTGAATTCTCTATTCTTTGAAATTCATTTAGCCGGCGCTTAATTGAACAGAAATTTATTAGTTTTCTCTAATTTCATGCGTTCGCGATTACACTTCTAAAGCCAGTAATTTCAAAAATTGATTTACCTTAGGGGTGATTAGTGCAATTGTAGGAAAAATTTTGATAATGTTAATTTAGGATGTTTTATTTTACACTAGTTTTTGGAAAATTTTATTCTAGTAGGATACTATCACTTTGTTAATATTTTTAAAAAATATGTTAACAATAACGTGCGATATAGAAATACATAAGCCTTTATAGGAAACTTTTGTATAGTTGCGCTTGTTCTTATACATTTTTTAGAGTATTCAAAACTGAAACCAACTAAAATAACATTTCTCAATTCGCCGCAAACAGAAAATTTTCTCTTAAAATAATGATGCTAATGTTAAAGTTCTGAACTTAATATCTGTCGATTTGAAATACGTTAACTACTTTTTATATCATGAAAATACAAAAATAGACGTAATTATTTTAAATCTTGGAATACATCTAGAAAAAAGTAGAGAGGCAACCTAAAATCTATTTACCTTGAAATACATTGGGGAACATAATTTTCGAGATATATATCCCTCAAATTATTTTTCAGCTGTATAAAATCTCGGAATTTTGCTACGGATACATGAAAACTTCGCTTGACTCATCAGGTATAGCCTGGTCTATATGATCCAACGACCTATTTCTCCGCAAACTTTACAGAGAAAAAGGAATATTTATGCTCTTTCGGAAAACTCTGATATATTATTTACCTTAAGTATCTGGTATATTATTTACGGTATGTAACCATATTATCCCAAAACATTGTTGTGTAGTGTAATATACAGCTACAAAATATACGTAAATCGGGCATTCCAAATTCCTCATTAAAGTTTGTTTTTGACATGTATTTGTAGCATTCGTACACTCAATTATTTGACAAAAGAAATCACCCCTATAATTATTTTAATATTTTCTTTCTTACTATTTAAAAAAAGTTCATAAAGCTGAAAATTATTTCTCACTTGCAGTTTTTTTATGGGCACTTCTAATCACAAATAATTTATACACGTCGTAAAAATTCTGCCTATTGTATGTAGTGGAATATTTTACAATACTCTCCAAAAATAAAATTATTATTTAATTTTGAAATTCACTGAATTTGTAATTACTGAATTTTATATTTTCATACTTTTATATAAAAGAAATTTGCATTAAAATACTTTCTTGCTGTCTCCAAATAAACTGAGGGAAATATTCTCTATTTTAAACCGAACCTCTGCTAACAGTATCAAATTTTCTGACTGTAAAATTTTATCACGAACATCATTAAAGTACCTCTGCAGTTTCCTTCACTTCCTATGGAACACTTTACTTGGATCTGATTCCGTACCTTAGCGGAAAATTTTGCTAATTTAATCCTCCAATACTCACGTGTTATCTGTAACACGAACGTGGGGGACAAGTGTCACCCACTTTTATGTCGGTGTTATTTCTATATGTATTTAATTTTTTTGTAACCAAATTATTTCTGTAATTTTTTTATGAGTATATAACACAAATAATACACACTTAAGTTTTAGAAAGATAAATATTCTTTATTACAAATCAACCATACATTCAAAATAAAAAAATTAAAACATTCTGCACATACATTATTCAACTGGTCATTATATATCCACATTCCGCATTTCTCTCACCACGTTCTGTCTCTCTGTGGTCCACAACCGTAACAGTGTTAGTGGCGCAGGGGAGAGCCGAAGGGGCCCTGCCCCACCCCCAAAGAAATAGAAATTGTATCATGAATATTGAATTTGCATTATAAATATTTTTATCTGTTCACTCCCCCCCCCCAAGATTAAATCCTGGGTGTGCCACTGAACAGCGTCCTCTGGCACCTTCTTTTCCTCTTGAGGTACACTATTTCAAATTAAATTCATATGGGAGCAAATTTATCAAATTCTTGTCGACATGCCCTATCCCGAATGTCATCAAAACGAAGGTATCTAAGAAGAAACGCAAACCTGTTTTGCTCATAGTTAGGTAGCATGATTCCAATTCATTACCTTACGAGTTAACCCATAACTTATCGATATTTGTCCTAGAACTTTTATAAGTGCCTATCAAAAGAAGAAGACCAAATAAGGCGCTGACCTCTACCTCTTTGGTATTTCTGGCATCGCGATCCCTTTCAAATTTATATTTCATAGAATCAATGTAAATATTTGTGCAATCTGCTATTATTTTATAGACTTGTTCGGCAATAAACAAATCTAATATTTTTTCTGGAGAAAAAAGGTGTGCTGCTATTCCATTTGGCCCTAGAAAAAGTATCATAATGTTTTCCTTCCTGGTTCTGACATTTCTATCAAACTTTTTTTTATCACATTCAAAAAAGTGATTAAAAAAAGTTTCATGTAAAGAACCTATTTGGCATTGATTCTCTCTTATTATATTTTCATTCATAAATAAATAAAAGGATCTAAAATCTAAATATTACGGAGCATAAAAAAAAATCACTTACCTTCAAAAGTTACGTAGATGGTCGCGTGGGGGACAGTTGTCAACCAGTGAACTTTGACGCGATACAATCGAAAAACAGCTAGAGACTAACTAAAGTGAAAAGAGAGGGGACAAAAGGGAAGGCTCATTTGAAGGTAGAAGAAAAAGGGAAGACTTCCAACCCTCCGATGACCGCCATTAGGGAAGATGAATGTAGGTGGGTGACATATGATCCCCACGCGAGTATTGAAGGGTTAATTACTGTGCTTGCATGAAGTGAACTAATGATTTGTAGATTTTGAAGCTTCACCTTACGCGATAAATGATCCATATAGAAAAGTTTTGTACCAAGACGTTCTCAAAAAAACAGAACTCGTTTATCCAAAAATCAATGTTTCTATATAGGTTTTAAGTATAGTTTTTTATTATATAAAAAATATATAGGCTTTTTTATATAGGTACTAATATCGTAGCACTCTTGGTATTAGATGATATGCTTGACAGTAAAATATGTTATAACAGATTTTCTCCATTTAAAAATTTAAGATTTTAATACTTAAAACTGGGAAGCAACTGATTTAATTCGTCTGTTCAATAGTAAAATATATACTATTTATTTTAAATTTATAATGAGAAAGAAAAGAGTTTTAATTTTAAAATTCTCCAGAAAATTTTAATTTAAGTGAAGTTCTAATACATATTACTTTGGTATTTACAATATAATCTAAAAAAAAGTATTGCTTCGTACTCAATTCTTGCCACATAACAATCACTCTAAATTTAATATCGGTGGGGATTAGTACCTCCTGGTTTCCATTAAGAATAATTCTTAATTTAGGATTTGTTTGAAGGGCCTAGTGAAAACTACTTTGAAGCAAAATAATTTTAGCTATTATTCCAAATTTCTTTTATATAGTTTTTAATCAGTTTATATTGTAATATAATGTTTATATTTCTCCAATACTTATTTTAAAATCTCCAAATATTATTCTATCCATATTATTCACTATGAACACCTTATAAAGCATTTTTTATGCCCAAACCATCTTAATCGAACATTCATACAGTATTCTCTTTCTATCCCTTTGTCGTACATCGGTAAAAATAGAGGGTCAAATATCTTACTAAATCGGAATGCACTGTTATAGAGGTGAAAGCTCTTAGTTTAAAACTCTAGGATTTTTCATCGTAGGATTTTTTCATCTTACATAGCCATCCCGGATTCAGCTGGATAATGCAACCATTCACAGTAGTTTATTGTTTTATGCGTTTTAGTAATATCTCGTCATGTTCAGCAAATCCTAAAGTTATCACTTTCTGTTAACAGATGGTTCCTTTATCCTGCTGAAATGGGGATTGCTCAGAAGGATACAAACCTGTCAGTATTGTATGAATGTGATACGGTCTCATTGAAATATAAATTGCAGCATTTGCCGTTTTACCCTACGGAGTAAATGATGCCGAACCGTGTAAAATGAATGCATTTCAAATCATTGCAGGATTACTGAATGTCTTACAGTAATTTAAACAAAAATAATTAATTTGCTTCCTCTAATTTTACATACAAATATGGCATATTATAAAAGATAGAGTAAATGTAAATTCATTGAATTATCTCTATGGTCGCAAATGTGCAGCCTACATTATGCGATCATTGCACCATTGGATATGACAATGGACTTAGAATTTATAAATGGTTGGTGTTTAGATTTGCCAAAGTTTTTGAGTCTTCATCCCAGATATTTGATGGAAATGTCTTCTACAAGACTGTTGTTAAGTTTCAATAAAATCACTCGTATTTATCTATGTTGTTTTTCCTGGTACATCACACTATTGATCTATGATTGCTCTAATTTCTGTAGTCCGATCCTTTTGTTTTGTTTGTGATGATTCTTATGTTAGCTGTTGATGTTGTTATAAAGGTTAACGACCAATGTGTCTTAGTCTTCCCATAAATGTCCAATATTCATAAGGCTCTATTTCAGATAAATTGATCATAGAATATTTTAGTTGTTATGGTAAAAGGTGCATCTGTCAGCCTCATTCTAAATAATTTTGAATATTTTTAAGTCCCTAAAATATTTTCTCCAAGTGCTTTTTACGTGTAAAAATGGAAGCATATATCGCTTTGCACAAGTAATGTCACAAGGAATGTCGGTATAGCATTTATTCTGCCACTTAAGATAAAGTCACCAAGGTATATTTCCTTTAAGTCATATAATCTTATTTACAACTAATAACGTAACACAAAGAGTTTAGTTTTCCCAATTTACATGTATAATTTCATTACAGAAAAGATTTCAAATATTATAAGAAACATTCTTGGGTGAACTTATTTATTTTACCCTAAACTAATACTATTCGTTATGTAGAATACAAAAGTTCTTATACAGGCTTAAATGATTCAAAATAAATTTTATCAAACTAAATTTATCTATGTATACTTATAAATTATATATATATATATATATATATATATATATATATATATATATATACACTGAAGTGCCACTGAATTAGGGATAGCAAAGCCTATGCAAATTGTGTAGCGCTGCGCATCATGTATGCGCAAGTGAGGGCTCTGTGGTAACTGCATATATAGCGCGTACTGTGGTTGAGCGTACTGCCTATTTGAAACCAACACTATCTTTCTTTCTTTCACCAGCACGGATTGTCACGATCCACTGTGACAGGTGTAAAACTTCAGAGGAAAGGCAAAGCCCAGTTATAGAAATATATTACATAAAACTAAATTTTTATCCTTTAATTTTGTAAAGAATTTATTAATAAAATACACTGAAGTGCCACTGAATTAGAGATAGCAAAGCCTATGCAAATTGTGTAGCGCTGCGCATCATGTATGCGCAAATGAGGGCTCTGTGGTAACTGCATATATAGCGCGTACTGTGGTTGTTCTGAATTAGTTGTTGGAATTGCCAGTATGGGTAAACTGCCTGATTTAGACGCCTTCGATCGCGGACAAATCGTAGGTGCGCGACGCATGGGCCATTCAATTTCCGAAATCGTCAGACAGCTAGGATTTTCAAGGTCGACAGTGTCAAGAGTATACCAAGAATACATGGATGGTGGAAAAAAAACTAGCGATCGGGAAAACTGCAAAGGACAATTAGCCTTGACAGTGCGTGGTGAGAGACGGCTCAGGCGTATTGTACGTAGCCAGCGAAGCCAAACATTAGCTCAAATTACCACCCAGTTTAATGACGGTGCCAGTCGTACAGTGAATAAACGGACTGTGCAACGCTCGCTTCACCGCATGAGTTTCGGGAGCCGTCGACCTACGAGAGTACCATTGCTCTATACTCGCCATCGGGCTGCACGTCTTGCCTGGGCAAGAGAGCACAGAGACTGGAGTGTAGAGGCCTGGAAACGAGTAGCATGGAGTGATGAGTCTCGATTCCGACTACTTAACGCCGACGGGAGGCTGAGAATTTGGCGTCAGGCTCATGAAGCCATGGATCCTGCATGCCTGGCTGGAACTGTACAAGGGCATGGTGGCTCAATCATGGTCTGGGGTGTTTTTTCGTGGCACAGTTTGGGATCTTTGGTGAGTGTACCAACCTCCCTCAATGGAATTCGGTACGTAGAGTTACTGGGTGATCACCTCCATCCGTTTATGCTGTTCTGTTATCCGCACGGTAATGGAGTTTTCCAGCAAGACAACTGTACCTCTCACAAGTCCCGGTTGGCTACTGGCTGGTTGGATGAGCATTCCTCTGACTTCTCTGTCATGAATTGGCCACATAGAAGCCCAGACTTAAATCCTATTGAGCATCTATGGGATGTTTTGGAACAAGGCGTGAAAGGCCATCACACTGCACCAAAGAACCTTACTGAATTATGGACAGCTTTAGCCAATATTTGGCAAGCCATTCCCGTGGAACGTTTCCAGAAACTTGTTGAATCTATGCCTCGTCGTGTGGCAGCCGTTATCAAGGCCAGAGGAGGCCCAACTCGTTACTAGGTAGTTATCCCTAATTCAGTGGCACTTCAGTATATATATATATATATATATATATTCATTACATTCTTCCTTAAAATGCAACTTGAAAAGGAAAACTAGTTCATACTTACATGGCTGGAGGTAGACTCAGCCTGAAAGGAATTAAATCAAATTTGGAAGCAGTCGAGTCGAATCGTTTTATTACAGCGATAAGAAGTACGTCATTTCAGATGACAGCTCGGAGCGAATAATATCACCTTTGAACCTTACGCGCGAGAGGCGACGTACATGTGACTTTTATTTTTGAAGGGTCAGCAAAATATCGCGGCTCTCGATGTGAACCCACGCCTTTCTCCAGGCGTATACAAGTGTAGGAATGCAACGCATCCGATTTTATGGGATGTTCTGTTGCTATGGGTTTTAAAGCGTAAAGTAATGTTACCGGGGATTGGATTTAGGAAAGGAAATTTAAATCCTATAATGGAGGGCATAATATTTAATTATATATATATATGCATGTTATTTAATCTCACTATTTTTTTAATCCAAAATATTTACATTTTATCTGATTTATCTGTTAATACACATAGAAGGAATCAGAAATTATCTGTAATACACATAGCTATCTATCTTCAAAACTATTTGAATTTTCCTTAAAAAGATGCATGAATCCTTCTTTATATGTTTCGGAATATAAAGAAGAATTTACCCTCTATGGTATTCTGAACGTGATATAAAACATTTAAAATTTCAAAACATCATGATTTATGCATAAAAAGTTTCGCTGTATGTTGTCAAAGTTGTCTAGAAGAAAGTATGTTCATCCAACTTTCTGCATATTGCATAAATTTTCAGAAGAATCTACATTAAGTTATATTGATTGATGAAACAATGTATCATACAATCATGAGACCTAAAATATGGTCTCATTTACTGTATAGGAAATATGTTTGTTAACTCTATTGTTTAAAAAAAATACTTTTTAGATTCAAACAACATTACAAAATAGGGAAAATTTCAGTTAAAAACGCATAAATTATTGCTAAATATATGTTATTTGCGCTTCTGCGATATTTTTTGAAATACCGAATTAAATTTAAAAACTGAATTCCTAAATAAATAAAACCCCTTTTTATTTAAATTTTATTTAAATTTTCTTCATAATAGTAAAATCACATTCAACTGGTTTGATTTCTTGATCCATTTTAATTTAAAAATTAGGTTTCTGTTGTTTTATGCTATACTAGACCACCTGCAACCGGTTGAGTTAACCACTGTTCTTAGATTTCAAAATTCGCAACGGATTTAAAAATTGCATGTAAAGGAAGGTTATTGTGAGGTAATTTAATTATTTATATTCAGTCGACTTTTCATCGCCATTCATTTGCATAAATCATCCTTCATTTTTTAAAAACTAATTTCTGTGTTACTTAATGGAATTATTCATGAATATAGATTTTTTTTAATTTCGTCATCTCCCAAACCATTTATAATGTTTTTTCCTCATTAGAAGCATATAGTTTGCTAACTATCAGGGAGAATTTTAAAAATATGAGATGATGTTTAAAACCTTGAAATTAATTCATGTTACTCATTTCGCTCTGTCATCTTTATTATTACTTCTTCCTCATTGGCCGGAAAAAAATATTTATTTAAATGGCACGAAACCTCAAAATTTTTAGTACGTTTTAAAGTTAGAATACAATTTCAACTATTTTATTCTACCCTGTATTTACGACTAGAGCTGTGTTATTCCTTTTACCAAAATGGGCCTTTTTTGTGTATGTGTAATTTTATTCAAACAGTTTATTAATCATTCGAAATAAAAATCACATTTTTTATACATGAATTATGAAAAGATAATAATGTTGCTTGCCTTGCTTATTAGAGCTTGCTTTATCTAGTAGGTCGTCTGGGTCATAGTGCCACGTGTGTAATCAAATATGTGTTGTGTTAGATTCGATTGAGCAGCAATCTAAAGCCGCTGCCTAAAATTCAGTTCCTGTTTCGCACAATTACTCCCACCTTATCACCATCCTTAACAACTACCAATATTGTAGATACCTTACTTCATAGATTTTCTGTTAGCCTCATATTGCTTATGCCAAATTTATTTGAATGGAAAGAGTGACTCAACGTCAATCACCTGAATAGTGTATCTTTAATCGGCTATGTGTGAGCTAGTAAGGATTGTGTTTGTTCAAATTTTGACTTTTACAGCCAATAACTATGTATATATATATTTTTTATCTAATACGGAGGAACTCTGTTTGAGACATTCGCTCAAAACTACGGAAATTGTTGACTACTTTTTATTTGGAAGCACCATACAGGTGGGTCACACATTCCTCCCTTGCTGCCTTCTCATTTTGATCGGGCGTTCCCTCCCCCCCCCCCCCAGGGAAGACATCTGGAAGGATCGCACCTTTCCTCCCCAACTGACCTTGTGGAAAGTCTCGCTGTAAATTTAGTGTTTGCGTTTCAACACAAAACTCGTCTGATTAGGATATTACAGATTAGGATACACTAGTCCCCATTAACTAACCCAGCTAGGACCCTCTTTGCTCCAATTGTTTCTTTACACCACAGAACTACGTGGTACGCGAGAGAGCCTAAAAAACGCTATTTAAGTGGAAATTTGATTTTGATATTTTAGATCAGATTTAGATTAATTGTTACGACACCATAATGAGTAGTCGACTATTGGTCGACGCAATTCTTCAACTTGGTTCGAACCTTTTTTGCAAAAGGTCCACATTTTTGCCTGAAAATAATTGTTTTACATTTTTGGGGGCATCTGTGGTACATATCTTCGGAATACCTTTAGTTCACCAATTTTTCCTTCAACAAAATTCTCTTTGTTGGAGATTTTGACATTTTTTTCTTACAAATGAACCCTGGTTTATGGAGAACGTATCATACGAAGGTGTGTAAGGAACTCTATTAGGATGAAAATTTGATTTAGATTTCTCAGTGCCATAATCAGTAATCAATGTAAAACAGTGACGCATCTTTATACAAGTCTTCAAAGTTGATACTATGTTAAATTTATGTGTTATCATCTTTTGCAGTTCTTTCTTCACAGTATGGCCTTAAGTATTTTGTTTAATATTTTTACTATCAATCCAGATACATGAATTATCAGGTTAGCTGAGACAACTATTTATCATCTGGCAAAGATCACCTTGCTTCACGATTTTTCTCTTTCATCAGCCATGAAAAATAATTCACAAGTCACGTGTGTCTCAAAGAGTGAGAAACATTATAAAGCTGGACAAATAATTTAGCCTTCGTTAGGATCTAATGAAAAGTCATTTGTTAAACAGATACTTGTTTTACAACTATAAGAGTCATTGATCTTAGTCCTAGCTTTAATTTTCACCTAATCGTCTTCTACAATTATGCCGTCTTCTAAAAAACCCTTTTGACACCATTTCGGTTACAGACTCTTCAGATTAGCAGGGTTTTAGTGAATTATTTGAAATCACACATGGACTCCCTTTACTCCAATCCCGGTACTTTTTGGTTATGAACAGTGTATCATGTAGGATGCCGCGTTTGACAATCTGTGAAACATTCCATTCAGTTGGAAAGTTGATTTGGGATTTTCAGTGCTCTATCGTGAAGTCAAAGGATCGGTAATTATAAGTCATTTGGCATCTACTAGTCTTGAAATTTGGTTCCAGCTTTGGCAGCCAATTTTCATCTCAATTTGTTTGACTATTCTCCCCGAAATAGTTTATTTGCAATTTTAACTCAAATATTGGTATACAGAATGTAGAAACAGTCTTAATTTCACGCAAATGTAGTAGTTTATTTTTTAAATCAAAATTACCAGTTCTTAGGGTGCAGCCATTAACTCCTGATTTAATATAAACAGTATTTTACCTCTACATCTTCAAATTTTAGCTTATTTTGAGCCCTTGGAGTGTCAGTAATAAACTAGTCTTAAATTGACTCCTTTTGCGACCATGTTCGACTCCAGCTGATCATGCTATAACTCCATATATCATTTTCGTAATGGTAGTCAAAATTCATAAACTAAAAAGTTAACAATATCATTGATTTTTAAAATATTATACTTTTAAATTTGTCTTTCCTGTTACAGAAGTGTCAGGTAAAAATGATGCAACGAAAAGGAATGTTTTATGACACCTCAGTATATATTTTCTCAGCAACAACACTTGTGTAGTGTGAAACCCGTTTTGGCCTTGATAGCCTAGGGCATTATATTTCACTTGAGATTTGACAAGCACTCCCACCTAAGCATTACTTTCCATTCTACCGTCGATCAGATTGCATGCAACCCATATACATACTCTCTTGGCTCAGCTTACGGAGCATACAGAGTGTATGTTATTTTATATGTGTGGTTTAGGAAATATATCCTGTTTACTTACCTCTTGAAGGGTCTTTAAATATGCCCTGCTAGTAAACCATCAAATTGATCTTTAAAATATGTTTGCAATATAATCGCCTCACAAGCATTTTTTTTTACCTCCAAATATTTTCTTTCCGTTCTTTACTATCAATGTTTCACCACAAAAGTTCTTTTCAACAGCGTGTTTATTTTTTAAGTATGCCTGTCAGGAATTTTTCTGAAAAATATTTTCTACGTTTATTTTCGATGCTAAGGGAGAGGAAAGTATTTGTATTTTTTTAAGGGAAACAAATATCCAGAATATATTTTTCGACGTTAAGTTAACTATAGATAAAAGCGAAGTATAAGCTGCTGCACTGAATATTTAGAAAAAATCCGATTATCATACTAAACGTAACGTTAGGAATTTCTCTTTTCAGAATAAATAGGTATTTTACTTAATACATATCAATAAAAAGGAAATAAAGGTACTTAATAACAAGCTTTTAGAACAAAGAAGGAGTTTGAAAGCCCTAATAGCATAATAATATGCTAAGACATTCAAAGAGTTATTTATCGAAAATATAATTTCCTTTTAAAAAAAAACATATCAATATAAAAACGCAATAAATGAATTTAAAAATAAGTTAATTAAACAAACAATGAACTTAAAGACTCTAATAACATATTTAATGAAATATGCACAGTTTCTAGTCTGAATAAACTGGGAATAGAAATAGCTTTAAAGTTTACCCATAAATTTTGGGAAAAGAGCCCTCGTACATAATTTCGGTAAGAAAAAATGATTTGCTCACCAAGAGCAGATCAAGAAATTTCGAACACAGCTTGTCTGCCTTAACTTATTGGTTGCATTCTCTGGAACTGCTTTCACAAAGTAAACAGTTTGTGCTTTGGAAATTCAAACTGTGCTCCTTATACTAATGTTTGTTGTAAAATTTTAAGATTATTTCTGTTCCTGGTCTAATAGAAGGATATATTGAGCATTATATGCAGCAGATAGTATTTTCTCACTGTTACAGTTAGGAACTTAACGATTTAAAACCAACTTGTGTTGTTTGCTGAACATCCTTCAGATACAAAATTAAATAGCTACTGTGAAATCAAAAGCAAATTTCTAAAGGCGCAAAAACTTTAAATGTTTGCATTTTCTTGCCGTGAAATATTAGACATTTAATCTTTATAGTAATATAACTTATTTTCCTTATTATATTTTCGCCCGAAGATGACCAAATAACTATGTAGCTGGCTTTCGGTGCCAGATTCTGTGGATTCGAGTCCCACTATTGGCATGAATTTTTGTAGCCGTTCGGAATCAGCTTGAAGCTCTAGGTCCCAGTCTAATTATCCGTCTTTTAGTAAAATATAACCGCACCGCTCTCAACCAAACCAAACCTTATCATATTTCCGTAACAATGCGGCAGAAAGTAATAATGTATGCACGAAGAATTTTTTTAAACCATCTTCCAGTATGGTAGGTTTTAATGGACAAATATCCTTGCCCTCAATGTCAAGTGAAAGGCACGGAAAAGTAGTAGCATCTAAAAAAGCTAATAGAATTCGACTTTTCAAAACAAAACAAACTAAAACTACTGAATATATAAACAGTCTCTGGTCTGCAGGTTACGAGTGGAAAGTTCATATAGGGAAAACCGAACAAATAGAAGTAGTCATCACAACAAGTAGTCACAGTAATTTCAGAGTGATCACGTGGGATCACTCAAGACACGAAGGTGATTAAGATTAGCGACGAAGCAGTAGTATTTCTGGTAGTCAGCTCGAAGGCTACTACAGCCAAATCTCTAGGGCAATCAGGTAATTGAAATATAGTCTGAAATATTGTTGTGCAGATTTTGAAAAAGTTCTATAATTCTAATATTCAATGGAGCTAGCTGATGAAGCCCAGCACCACTAAACACCTGCCAAACACTTAAACAAGTAGACGCCTCCTGGATCTCTTCTCCAAATGTTCCACACATGCCTTCAAAGTACACGGCAGTCAAATGTCCCAACTATAGATATATAGTGCATGACGAAAAGGTAAATCCCCATAGATATATTTTATATTCAAGTGCTATGCTCTGTAACGAAGAACAAATATTTGTCAGTCTTATCAGTATTGATTTACGCACCTCAAACCATCCGGCAAGTCTATTAACAAGTCGGAGCAATGACACTTCACTGCCGACTTCTCGTTTTAGCACGAGCCAAATTCAGGCTAAAACCTAGTCGATCCATTTCCTTATAAAAACTTGGTCTAAACAGGGGTTAGAGTTGAACACTCTTTATTATAACAGATATATATATATATATATATATATATATATATATATATATATATATATATATATATATAAAATTACACATTAACGAAATGTTTATGAAATATTTAGCTTACATCCAACAATACAATTTTGGATGTTTGAACAATCAATAAAGGAAAGTCAGAGAAGATTTTTAGATTCGTTAGCTCGTAAGTTGTTTCGTTTATATACAATTGTTACACACTTGAATGAAATGTTTCTTACAAGTGCACTGTCTACATTTGAAACACCTCACAGAACTTCTGTTGTCAGTCTGTGTGCACAAGCGACATCTTCCCCTTTTGTCAGTAGTCGTTACATTTAGGGATTCTTCAGATTGGGATTCAGGTTGTCCTGCGTTTCGAATACTCATCGCCAATTCTCGGGCAGCCCTTGCTCTTGGCAGATGTTTTCTTTCTTCAATGTCGTGGGTAACCACAGTCATGTCAAGCTTCTCTATGAAGATTCTCCAGTTGTGAAATGAGTTCATTCCATTCTTGGTTGATCTTGATGAATAATACGAATACATCATAGGCGGAAATGTCTACGATGTAGGAGAAAACTACGATGGGCCATCTGTTGGTCTTTATCCGACTGGAATAATCGGAGGCAAGTTTATCTAAAGTGTCTACTACTCCTTTGCTGCTGTTACAATCTAGAATCATTTGAGGTTTCTTTGTGTCTGTATCTACTATCTTTCTGTCATGGTGAAGAGTACTCTGGAGAACTACGCACTTGCTTCTTTTAGGGATTTACGATATAAGATTTGTATCATTCGTGAATGCAAATGTCGATGTATACTTTGGGGCCCCTTTTGCAAGCAACTGTGGAGGCATTGTTGGCTTATTCTTTCCGATTATTCCAATCCTTGTCAGTTTTTTCCAAAAGAAGCTGTCCAAGGGTCATACGACGTGAAAAAGTTATCACATATTACATTATGTTTTTTCAAACATTGAACTTGATCGTTGACAACTCTGAGACTTACCCACTTGTCCCAAAGTTCTCTTATGGCTGCAAATTTGTCATTTACCCGTTTTCTTGGTCGGGTCTGCCCGTCATCAAATCGAAGAATTTTTGATATCATTTTGAATCTCTCTAAGTGCATAGTTGCCCTGAAGATATTCCATCCCGTTGTAGCATCCCATAGACTCTCTGTAGACTCATTACGAGATTTATATACGCCAGACAGCAGCAACAAACCAATAAATGCTACCAAGTGAACGTTATTCATATTCTTCCAACTGTCTCCGAACACCATTTTTCCTTCGACGTTATTAATTTATAGTATATATCCACAATTGCTGGAGGAAATAACGACATAAATACAGAGTATTGGTCTTCAATTCTAGACGTGGCGTATCTCGTAGGCCCTGGAGTCATGTTCACAACATTTCCTACCTCAAACCTACCACATGAAGCTTGTGGTTCAGATTTCCTTTCGATTTTACCATCTTTGCTAAATACAGCCACCGTCTGACTCGTGAACGAAAGCAATAATGCATTGTCACAGCAATAATTGAATAATACATTAAAAATTGCGGTGCTCATGCTGCTATGCTCTGAGAATTCCACATGGGTCAAAAATGACACGAACGACTTATGCGTTACAATTTTTATTGTTAAAAAACTACCATTTGAAAAAAATGTAACATAGCTGAATATTTATTATGACTATAAAAACAAAGTCACAAAATATTTTTGAAAAATTCCCCAAAATGTAATAGATTTATACGAAATAAATTTGTTATGGGTCAAAAAAGACCCGAACACCCTAAGAAGGTTAACTCGAATGCAGACTCCGTTCTCCGCCCCTTCAGACGCGTGCTGTCCTTAAATAACCTCCGCTTTGCATTCCTCCATAACGGGTTTAGTTGCCATTTGGCGATGCAATCATGACTCTCTCGGCGCTTCTGAGTCTCGACCTTTGTCCAGTCGTGCTGAGCCTCTTTCAGCATTGACACCCGGGGACACTCCTTGATAAACAGTTCACTTCGATAACTTCTCCAAAGAGGCGGTTTACCTGTGCATTTTCCAGCGTACGCTGACATGTGAACCGCCTTATTAAAAGACTCACTCACACCTGAAAAGATCAATAGACTTCTAGAAGAAAACACAAGTTCGTTATCATATCCACTCATTGCTCGGGAATGGGGCGAGTGATTCATGCCTCACAATAGACCCGTGCCGTAAGGCTTGCAAATCCCACGAGAGTTCAACAGAGCAAGGTGATTTTATCATATTATGGATAGCTCCCTTGAGTATACGCTCTTTTTTTCTGTGTGCCTTTTTCTTTGGTACAAAAGTGGATAACTCAAATCATCTACATAGATAAGAGCTTTTACTTCTTAGCAGAAAATATACTTTAAAGCAGACATTGAACAACTTGTCACGACCCATTGAAAAAGACCTGTTTAGAGATGTTTATAGCTACTTAACTACGGCGTGGTTCTCAACTTTTTTACTCCCTTTCCCCCTTTTTGCCATAGTTGGCAATAACATGCCCCCTTCTCCCCTTCGAAGACTAACTGAAAAGTACATTCCAAATAATATGCATATAATGTTGAGAATCTTTTATTTGTTTTCCTAATTTAATTCGTATGAGTGTACTTGGATTATTTTTATATTAGAATTTTTCAAAATTAATCGCAATAGATAATGTTGATAATTTTTAAAGCTTGAATAAAATTAGTGTTTTATTCTCAGAGATAATTAGTTAACAGTATAAAGTTAAGGACAAATGACAAGAAATTAAGTTAACAGACTAAAAATAATGCTGCATGCTTATAAACTGATTTCAATCTGTGACATTCAATAAACTTTATTCAATGTGGCAGATTTAAAACCAACTGAAATTTTATAGATTGCACATAGTCTAAAGAACATAACACATTTCTGAATATTAGTCCCTATCTCCCCTTCCCCAACATGAAATCTTAAAATTTCCCTAGGGAGGGAATTCTCCCCTTGTGAACTCCTGCCGTAGAAAATATTTATATATCTATGCCATAAAAATATTTTACCCAGCACAACATATTCCAAGACATTCTTTTCAGACAATTTTTCGATAAATCAGTTCCCCAAATAAAATCATAAGCTCCATGGAAGTCCACAAAAAATGCAAATACTATGTTACCCCTACAAATGCAATCCTGGATGCTCTGAGCAAAAGCATCGATGTGTTCTTCCGTAAAGCAATGTTATCTGAAACCTGCGTGGTTGGAATGCACAATGTTCTTTTTCAGTCACAGTTCGGGTAGAAATATCAAATATACTATCGGGTTTTAAAATTCTGAATCCAGTAGTTATCGGACACCTAATAATTTTTTTCTTATTCATTTATGGGTAAAAACTGGAATTATTTTTTATATTATTCAATATACAAAATTTAGGAATCGTCTTATACAGCAAAATTTAATTTTGCAATTTTAGATGATTCCTAAATTTATTTTACAGGTGAGTTATAATTCATCAACCAATTTATATCAGAAGCTGGTATCAGAGCAAAGTTGAACAAGGAAAACATTGATTTTTGTTCTCTTACAACTATATTAGACGCTAGTATAAAAAAAGTTTGTCCTATTCTTTTCAAAATGTAAAAAATATAAAAGAATGACATTCATCACCCCATAATAAGTAATTTTTTGCTATATACCTCACGGAATTTATCGCCATCCAAATATCTAGTTACATACTAGATTGAAAAAAGGGAAATTGAACATGAAGCGAGTTTTATACGAGGGTCGTAAATAAAGTAGTGGCAACGTCACCCAAAAAATCGTAGAACATAGGGCATTTTCAAACAGGATATCGGAGGAGTGAGGTGGAGCTGTAGTCGATGTGTAGAGCACATAAAACCGTAGATCCAGTAGAAGGGGTAGATGCTGCGTGACGTTGAAGTGGACACTGTCGTCTCTACCGCTCTAAATCATGTTTACAAAAAGTGATCAGTGGTCGGGGATTAAAATCAATCTTGACCGTGGCTACAGCACCCTCTGTCCCGGGAGTTTGGAACATCCTCCGTACTCCCCTGACACGACCTCCTTTCCTAATTTGAAAGAACCCCATCGAGGCATCAGATTTTCCTGACGTGCCGTCTGTGATCTGAGCATTAGGGCGCTCCGTCGCTGACATCAAAACACAACACCTTGCCAACGGTATCCTACGGCTTCCTGACATCTGGCAAAAGGTACATGACTTTGCTGGTGATTATATTGAAGGAATGTAATGTAAAATTGTTTGCACGTACATTAAAAAAAGTTTTCTGGGTATGTTGCCATTACTTTATTTACAACCCTCGTATTTAATTCCCCCCTCCCCAAAGTAATACTTCGCATAAAATTTCATGCGACCATGGTATTAAATTTTCTATTCTTGCAAGATTTATCCCATATAAAATCAACTGACATATGTGCATTATTTTGTAAAGTACGCAGAAAAGCTCTCAGGGAGCAATGCGATGATTAAGATTGTCTCAAATTCTAAAACTCATATAACTGTGATATCAGGATTCAGACGATTTCTAATTGTAAACCGAAATGCATCAGCTCTTTAAAGTTCTAACCTTCTGCATGTGTAATAGGGGATGATTGATACTCCTGAGTGACTCTTGGATTTTCAACAGATGATTATGTCGCCTTTACAAGATTTGAGTTAGCCTCCTTACAATTAAATCTATAGTAATGGGACTCCTGTTTTGTAGTCCCACAAATTATTACAAGAGGAGGGCAGATTAACAACAAATTACTGGATAAAATGAGGTTTCAATAGTGTTCTAATGTACTACATAATAAAGGGATTATGCATAAGGTTCTCGGGAGCCCAGGCTCATTTAGATGTGTATAATTAATGCGATTGTTCTATTCAAATAATATAAAATGTTTATCTAAGTGAAAACTGTTCATTACACTTACTAAAGTTGCAGATACATATAATCCTGCATTATTATAGTTTCCTAATTGACAAAATGTTAATAAAAATTTTAATATGAATAAAAATATCTTATAGATAAATACAAATTATGTAGATTCTTTAAACGTAATATACACATTTGAAATAAATATTCAACTAATTCATTTAATGTAACTTTAGAATTTATATAACATAACAACAGAAAATTTCTATAGATTTTCATATATGTGGGAAATAAATTTAGTAGCAGTAAAATAAATCTAGTAACTTATGTAAAATATTGGCTAAATGATAGTCAAATAGCAAAGATGGGAATCCTTAGAGCCAGAGTTGGCAGGTACGAGTCCACAGTAGACGTGTTATAATTTTTTTCTAGCCGGGGGCTTGTCGCTGTCCTGTGGTACAGCGCGCTGGTTTACGGTTCTGAGGGTGTTCGGATCGAATACCGGCGTTGCGCCACGAAAAATGCCTCCGTTTGTGTTGTCCCTTCATAGGGGGTATTGCTGTCTGCCTATATGGTGCCCCCATAATAAAATGGACAGTAAACTACGGCGTAGTATAGGCGAATGTTTGATGACAAGTGCCTTCGCTTTGGTAAAAAAAAAATAAAAAATCTAGCCAATCGGAACTATACCCCCCGAGTTCAACTTTTATGTTGTACACATGGTCCTTAAAGTTCCAAAAGAATCAATTTAATATTTGCAGAATACTCTAAATATCTACAGACATGAAAATGGTTTTTGATATTTTTAAAATCATCAATTAAAAATACTGCATGTTATTCGGAGTTTATCTGAACTCATTCAAGTGTGTTTTAAAAATTATTGTCCATAAGAATACTTTCCTTCTGAAGGATGTATCGTAAGGATATGTCTTTCGAGTCGTAAGGATACTTACGTTCGGAAATTATTTTTCAACTGTCCCGCATAAGGCGCCTGGTTTTGATGGCTTCACCATGAGTATTGTCAAAGAGATATATAATAGTGACAAAGATATTTTTAAAATAGTTGTTAATAGGTGTATCAGGAGAAAATACTTTCCGGACATTTGGAAGAAAGCTAGGGTGCTGTTTTTCCCTAATGAGGGCAAGGATATTTTGGAACCCAGTTCCTACAGGCCTATCTGCTTATTACCGGTCATGGGTAAGATATTTGATAAGATCATTACTAACAGACTTGTTATACATCTTGAGCATAAAAATCTACTGTCGAGTGAGCAATAAGGTTTCAGGAGTGGTCTGGGTTGCATGCAAGCACTGAGTAATGTGGTGGACAAAATCAAGGAGAATAAAGCTAATGGGGAGCATACCTGCCTCATTTCGCTGGATATCAAAAATGCATTCAATTCCGTCACAAGGGGTATCCTAATTAGAGAACTAAAAAAGCTGAGATTAGAGGGGTACTTATATTGTATCATTGGCAGTTACATCACCAATAGAAAAGTTATTACTGATAAAGGGGAAGAGGATTATAACGTGGGGGTGCCCCAGGGCTCGTCACTTGGCCCAATTCTCTGGCTTATAGTTATGAATGGGGTTCTTTGCATTAAAGATAGCAACGGCAGATACAATATACAAGCCTATGCGGATGACATTATTATTTTGATTAAATCCCTACATATACATAAATTTATGGAGTACTCTAATTCCATCATGGATCACTGCTATGAGTGGGCTAATAATAACACCTTGGAATTTAGTATAATTAAGTGTAATTATGCTATTATCAAGAAGTCAGGTAATCTTATCTGGAGACCCACATTAGAATGGGTGCTCAGAGTATCACATATCAAAAGGAGATTAAATACTTGGGGGGTGTACATAGGTAATAAACTTGGCTTCGTTAAACATCTGGTTAAATTATAGGAAAAGGCCTTGAAGTGTTTTTATAAGCTTAATAGAATTACTCCTAAGGCGTGGGGCAATGAACCGGATATTTTGAAACAGATTTACCTGACGGTCATAGAGAAAATGCTACAGAGGCTGTTCGCACATTTTTTAGACGATTTTGGTAAGCGGTAATAAAAAAACGTTTGCTGCAAAAGAAATAATTGGAATTGTACTATGTTTTTAAAAATCAAAATTATCGTCTACGGCTTGAAAGTTTTGTTTTTATTCAAAATGGCGTTTTTAACAAAGCAGTGGTTCGAAGGCTACATTTATGCTCTTTCCGAAGAGAAATATGCATACTCCGTTATCCAAAAACGATGTGAGAGTCATGGTTTAGTGATATCTAAAGCGTCGATAGGTAATATCGTCAACAAGAAAGGAAAAAAACGTCAAATTGGAGCCTCAAGTGGGACAAAAATTCCAAACAAGTATCCAAGGAAAAAACGGACATCTTCGAATTTTGCAAAGGTACGTTGTTTAATGTTAAAAGAAAATCCCCCTAGTCAAAGAACAGTTGCAAAATCATTAAAATGCTCGGTGTCCACTGTAAACAAAATGATAAACGTGGATTTAAATCTTAAGAAAGCGAAAAAACGCAATGTGCATCGTCTTCTTCCAAATCATATCGCTGAACGCAGGACACGCTGCAAAATTCTATATGAGAAACACTTATCCAAAGACAAATGGAAAAAAAAATTGTCACAATAGATGAATGATGGGTGTATTTAAATGATTGCAACAAAAAAAGAGCCATTTATTATCATAAAAGGGGAGAAAAAAATTTAAGTACATGGTTCAAAGAATCGAAAGAAAGTTTTTCTAAGGGATTCATGATTGTTGCTGGTTTTTCTTATAATGGCAAGTTAAAAATAAAGAGAGCGGAAAAAATGTCAAGATTAACTCCAAATACTACCAGGAACATATTTTATTGCCAATTTTTCTGAATGAAATACCATCGCTTTACCCACAGTGCCCTCAATCTGTGAGACACCATCAGGACAAAGCTAGCAGTCACACATCAAAATCCACTGTAAATTTCCTAAAACAAATGGAACAAAAAACTAGTATCAAGGCCATACCCTTCACTGATATCCCTACTAAATCTTCCGATGTATCACCTATGGATTTTTGTGCTTTCGGACTTTTAAAATCTGCATTATCCAAACGTCGTCCCAAAACCCTTACAGGACTCTGGAAAGTTGTTCAGGAGGAATGGGATAGAATACCTCTTCTGACACTTCAAACGGCATTATTATCCTGGAAATTGCGGTGTCGAAAGATAGTTCAGAATAAGGGATGTCAAATAGAACATTTAAAACACAATAATTTTATGTAATTTAGTTTTGAGAATACAATATACATCGTCTAAAAAATGTGTGAACAGCCTCTGTATTATATGCCGTTGAAATATGGTATCAGAATGGGTACAACACTAATAACAAATTTAGGCAGATACAGAGGTCCTATCTTTTGGGGATAACCAAATGTTATAGTACGGTTGGTACGGATGCTCTGAATGTACTGGCGGGTTGCATAGCGTTACACATTAGGGCGAGTATGGCTGAAATTCATTACAGCTTAATTAACAAAGGAGAGGATATTGAGATTAATCGAACGATTTACAATAGGGAAAACAGTGAAGTTAAAAGCAGAAGAATTATGAGAATTGAAGATCTTTTCAGGTTAAATTGGACTTATGATCTGGCCCCTAAAACCAACATCAAGATATATACTGACGGTTCAAAAATGGATGATAAGGCTGGCGCGGGAGTGGTTATATATACGGAGAAAGGGGAAACTATCTATCTTAGAGAAATATTGTAGATATCCAGCGCATATATGGCGGAATTGCGTGCTCTGCAAATGGCTGTTGAGGTGATGAGGGATTGGAATATCAAAAAATTCGACATTTATACGGACTCTAGAAGCGCCCTGGAGCTTTGAACTCGGTTGATTACAGAGGGAGTCTTGTTGAAGATATAAAGAAGGAAATAAGGAAAAATGACATGCAGGTTAATCTGCACTGGGTGAAGTCCCATGTGGGGATCACGGATAATGAGGAGGCCGATAGGACGGCTAAGGAGGCTGAAAGGCTTGAAGGGGTGGGTAATACCTATAAGTGGTCTGAAAGAAATAGTAGGGGCATTTTGGACAGGGAGGAGGTTAAAGTGTGGCAAATTGCCTGGGAAGAGGGAGATAAAGGCAGAAAGATTTACGAAATTTTTAAAACTGTTAGTTTTTCCAGAAATTGCGGGGACTTCTTGCTTAACCATGAAATGACGGGCCATGGTTCATTTGGGCAATATCAAAGGAGATTTCATAATAAAACCGATATTTGCTCCTGTGGTGATACACAGACTGTTGATCACTGCTTATTCGATTGTCCGCTGTTTAATAATTGGCATCAATGTCTCCCTATGGAAATTGCCAATTGGTCAAGCACAAATTTTTTAATGATTATCATTACAAGAGTTATATTCGCAAGGTGGTGAGTGTCCTTTTGGAGGAGGTCTTATCCCAGATGGGGTTGTTGTGACGTTCTTTGGACTTGCTTGTGTTGGGTTTGTCTGTTTAGCAGGTGGTGATGTTGTTGTGGGTACCCAGTTTATCTTGCTTGTGGTTGCTGTTTGGGTCTTTGGGGGTGACTGTGGCTTTTCCGTTTGTGGTCGGATGGGCTGGCGGTCCCCGGGATGGGTGTGTTTTGGTAGTTGCCTTATAACCTTTTGGTTGGGGAGGGGGCGTGAGGTTTATCGTTTTTTCAACTGTCCCTACATAAGAAAATATTTATAAGGACTAAATAACTGACATTGATATGTATATATATATATATATATATATATATATATATATATATATATATTGTGACATTATAAGTTGAATCTCGTATATTTCTATAATTCGGGTCCCCACATCTGTTAAGAGAGGACCCTTTTCTCAGAATTAGCCCACCCAACAGCAAGTGAACATCTGCAAATTCCAGTGGGGAAAACAACACAGTAAATTCTTTTCGGTTGATAGGAATATTAGCCGTGCCGCCCAGAAGGAGTAACAAAACCCCGTCTCTAGTCATCTAAAATCCGCAGTTCACAATATCTCAGAGATAATGACTCCAGGTGCCAGAGATAAAGGATCAAAAGTGTCAAACAATATCATAAAGATAAAGCGCACCCAATGTGCTTCTTAGTAATATACCACCCACGAAAAACATCTGTGTTGATGTAAACAGTCGCTGACTTTGGTACAGACCCTGACTAAGAGAGCAGGCAGTTTGTTGTGAGCTGTGTATGTGAAAGCACATGTATGTTTCGCGTCATGCTAGAAAAACGCTCTGATATCCACTACCAACTCTTGTGAAATAAAGGACTGCAATTTTATAGAACTCTGCCTCGTCGGTTGTGCTTATTGTATGTGTTATGGAATCAGGTGGTGAAATGCCACAAGTCGACAGGACAATACTTTGCGAACGAACACCTAATGGATTTTAATAAGAAGAAATCAAATTGATTAAATGAACTTATATGCATTTTTTAGGCAATAGAAGACAAGAAGGACAAACATGGCTGACGAGCTTTGCTTTGCAATTCCCCACACCGAACCGAGGAGGGTGTCATGTTTCACCCGCGTTACGAAGGAAGATAGTGATGTGATAGCTCACTGGTGTTACAGTGGAAAGACAGTTTCGTTTTCATATATAAAAGGGAAGGAGTTCGGTGACAATCAGAGGTCGTTGACACTAGCTGCAGACAAACTAAGTAAGGGGAGAAAATGAACTTTCTCTGCAGCCTAAGACTAGAGGGGCTGACAAGAGATCGGGACTAAACCCATTTGAGAGTAGCAATGTTTCTCCGATATTCAGTAGAAAAATATTCGTGTCGGAAAGCTGTACAGTGTTATGTGATGAGTCCTCGAGGTGCATTCTACCTGGACACAAGGTGGTAGAACAAGAGAGTAATGAATGATCAGTGTGATTATGTGTGCACGTCAAGTATTATTTATGACGGGCTGTGCGATTGTCAAATGTTTTGATTAGCCTTTTATGTGGGCCTAAGTGTCATCGAGCGACGAAGTGTTATTTTTAGTGTTTTGTGTGTGTATTTATGATCACGTTGAGTGATGTGCTCATCGCATAGATTCTTGCTGCAAAACTTTAGTGAAATGCATAGTAACCAACTATGGTGTTTAGAGAATCCAGAACACAGTGATTATAACGGACAATTCATAAAAACAGTGTTACCGCTAACAGTGCAACAAACGCAAGGTAAGATTGTTATTGTTAAAATTATCAGTGTAGAAGCTACAATAGGTGATCTAACCCGAACTATTGAGGTGTATGTTATTGATACTCAATTGAATTATATCTTATTATCTTTGCCACGTATGAAATTATTTAACTTGAATATTAAATTAAGTGATTGTAGTGTCATCTTTACGTCTGTTGGATTCCGTTAGCAGTATGTTTTATTATTATTATTAACTTAAATTTGTGAGTAAGTGTTGATTTACTATTTTTCATGCTTACGTGTAGTATTTGTTTAGTGTGTTGGTATATAATTGTTTAAGTGACATTTTATTAATTTCAATTTGTGAGTAGAGGTTAATTCAATACTTTTAATATGTGTAATTAGTAATTGCGTAGTGTATTGGTATATAATTTTTAATTGGTATTTTGTTAATTTGAATTAGGAGTAACGTGTATTGATATGTAGGTCGAGTAAAATGATAAAGGAATATTCTGATGATAATAACTGTGTTAAATTATATTATGGTCGTATTGAAAATAATTATGATGATATAATGCTAATGAATGGTAATGGAGAACATGAGCATCCAAAAAACGTCTAAGCAAATCAGGAATGCACTTGATTTGACTGAAGACTATAAGACTCAGAATGCCATTCAGGATAAATTACCTGAATTTGCTAACATGAATCTATCGTCGGAGCTCATTCCTCTATTGTCATCGTTTATTGGTATATTTCCTAAAAGTAAATATGATATTGGGAGAGTGAATATGGAGCCTGCTAGAAATTATTACAACGTCAGAACTACCTGTAGCATTGAGGCCTTATAGAGCGTGCTAGGAGTAACAGTGTGAACCCTGACCCCACCCAACAGAAGTAGGTCAAACGACGAGTAACGAATAAGTGTGTTTTAGAGGGGGAGGTGAAAGAGCGAGTCCCCGATTCCTTTGAGTGTGTAAAAAGAGACGAATAATAATTATACCTTAACCAAACTAGCTGAAGTTGTCAGAATTATTTTATTATTTTTTATAAAGTATGGAATTAAGAAAGAAAATGGAAGGAGGAAATTTGTACCTTTCAGTAGAATCTTAAATTCATTTAAATAGGACAGGCTTATTCAAAGACAAGCTATCATGAGAAATTAGTACTCTGATTAGCAGATGTCATCATAATTCAGAACACTACAGGTAGGTTAGAAGGATAAGGAAATGCAAAAATTGAGCTTGAGAGAGATGAATACTGGAAGGGTAAAAGGATTAATTTTAGCTCAATGTAGAGATCTAGAAGAGTATAGGAAAGAGATCTTGAGGTTAAGAAAAATAGAAGTTATTCCCCTGTATTAAAGAATATAGTGAATTAAAAAACATTAGAGAATTTAAGTGGAATGAAAGAGATGAATAATCCAATAATTGTAAAAAGCATTGTGTTCATATGATATATTTGTGTCTTAGTAAGGATTTTATTATATTATATCACCTGTTATTTCTTTTTCATTATTACGCACTATTATCATATTATCTTTTTTATGATCATACTGGCATTATTGTAATTGTATAAATAGTAATTATTATCCGAGTAAACCAGTGCTCTAGAAATGTAAATAGTATTGAGTTATATTTTTCTGAATTGAACAAATTTAGTGCGTGATTGCCAATATGCCTTCATATTTGATTAATGTTGAGTTACGTTTACCTGAATTGAAGTATTTAATGTATAATTTCTGTGTATTGATTTAGCATTGATTTACAAGTATCAGAATTGAATTGTTTTGTGTATGATTTCATGTAGATTACTATTGAGTTAGAACTGATTTTCGGTATAATGTATCTGCATGGAGATTCAATTAAGCAATTTCCATTACCATTTCTATGTTATTTTTTCATGGCTATACCATTATATTATCTTATTACTTATTTTATTATCCCCCTAATATTGTTATAATTATGTACTTTTAATTACTATTAGACTATTGTGGTAATTGTGCACCTATTAATTTGAGGCCGAGTAATTGTATTGTTATGGTATTGAACACGATGACTGGAGATGGAGGAATTTAGGTAGGTGGAGAACTTCTCCAGAGAGACAGAAATATTTATAATTCCAGCTAACGTATGTCGATATAAAGAGCTTGATACTGCAGATCAAGAGTTTTATATCGATTATGACTTAACTTAAAAAATTGAGGTAGTAAAACTTATAATGTTGATCTTGCAGAGTGAATTAGGTGAGGTCCCAACATACTCACACTCAGGTGTCTCTCATCCTATGCAGGCATAGGATGATAGCCTCTTGGGAGGGGGGATGTGACATTATAAGTTGAATCTCGTATATTTCTATAATTCGGGTCCCCACATCTGTTAAGAGAGGACCCTTTTCTCAGAATTAGCCCACCCACCTGCAAGTGAACATCTGCAAATTCCAGTGGGGAAAACAACACAGTAAATTCTTTTCGGTTGATAGGAATATTATCCGTGCCGCCCAGAAGGAGTAACAAAACCCCGTCTCTAGTCATCTAAAATCTGCAGTTCACAATATCTCAGAGATAATGGCTGCAGGTGCCAGAGATAAAGGATCAAAAGTGTCAAACATTATCATAAAGATAAAGCGCACCCAATGTGCTTCTTAGTAATATACCACCCACGAAAAACATCTGTGTTGATGTAAACAGTCGCTGACTTTGGTACAGACCCTGACTAAGAGAGCAGGCGGTCTGTTGTGAGCTGTGTATGTGAAAGCACATGTATGTTTCGCGTCATGCTAGAAAGACGTTCTGATATCCACTACCAACTCTTGTGAAATAAAGGACTGCAATTTTATAAAACTCTGCCTCGTCGGTTGTGCTTATTGTATGTGTTATGGAATCAGGTGGTGAAATGCCACATATATATATATATATATATATATATATATATATATATATATATATATATATATATATATATGTGTGTGTGTGTGTGTGTGTGTGTGAGTGTGTTAAGAATTAATTAGAGAAAAGGGAATAATTGAGATAATTTACAGGGGGGGGCTTCAGGGTAGTTAATTTCGTGGCGTAAAACGCCACTATTTTAATATTCGCACCGAACGAACAAGCGCTAATTCTCAATCTTACGGAAGGGAAATCCCCGTTTTGAAGAAACAAAGGGAGAATATATTAAAAGTATCAAATTTAGCCGCGCCCATACCTCATGTTCGGTGCAGACTTCACGAGGGAATTAGAAGTTGTATTAGAAGTTTTAACACAATGGGTAAGTTAAGCAGACTGGGATGAAAATTCAATGACAGCAGTCAAGCGTTAGGGTTCCTTCGCGTTTGAGTAGGACGAGCGCTTAGATGTGCGCAATATTGGAGAGGTGGTTTCATGAAGTTGAAAGAAATAAAGTTTAAGCAAATGGAATAATGTTGTTCGTCCTGATTGTAAGGATTATGTCTCTACTACGCCACGAACTGATGTACAAAGAGGAAAAGAGGACTGCAAAATTGTGTAAACTAGTGAATGGGCGTAATACGAAGTCCGTCATATATATATATATATATATATATATATATATATATATATATATATATATATATATATATATATATATATATATATATATATAAAGAGTCATCTGATTACAAAATTTAATATTTTCCATAATTACAAACAGAAAATTATAATTATTATGTCATTGTAAAGGAAAAATGTTACATTTGATTTTTCACAGGTTTTCGATATGATTTCCTTTAGTCCCCCATATAATATCATTTCAATATGCCATTTGTTGCGAAACACGTTGTAATATATATATATATATATATATATATATATATATATATATATATATATATATATATATATATATATATATATATATATATATATATATATATATATATATATATATATATATATATATATATATATATACATACAGAGAGAGAGAGAGAGAGAGAGATAGAGATTATTTTAAGCATACAAATTCATTTGTTTGTTTCATAACTGATTACTGCATGTCATTCTTAAAATTTATTTTATTCACGAGATTCAGCTGTCGTGTTATATGTGTCTTTTATATACAATTAGGTGTATAAATTATTAAGACTTTGACATATAAAGATATGCGGAACTATGATAAATGGGAAATAAACGAATTATTTAACAATTTGGCAATTTAAAAAATAAATATAATTCCCTTTTTAAATGTTTTTGAACAAATCTCTGTATTGGTTATCACTGATAAGAAAATATTTATTTATATGCGTATGCCGAGGAATAAATCTTTGTGAATTTCCCACTATAACTTTTTATTTATTATGAGATAAATTTTCAACATCTATCTATCCGTAAAGTCAAGAAGTATGTTTTAAAAACGCATCTGGAATTCAATATAAACTTTATTTTTCGGAGATCTTTAGCTTATAATTATTCTTAGATATCATTCTCAGGTAATATACGAGGTTTGTAAATAAAGTAATGGCGACATACCAGTAAAAAAATTTTTAATGAACGTACAAGCAAAATTACATTACATTCCTTCAATATAATCACAAGCAAAGTCTTGTTCCTTTTCCCAGATGTCAGGAAGCTGTAGGATACCGTTGACTAGGTGTTGTGTGTTCATGTCAGCGGAGGAGCGCCCTTTCATTGTCAGGAAATCGGATGCCTCCTCGATGGGGTTCTTTCAACTTAGGAAAGAGGTCGTAGTCACAAAGACTCGTGTCAGGTGAGTACGGAGGGTGTACCAACACCTCCCAAGACAACCGTCGCAAAAGATCATTTACAGCTCGTGCAATATGACAGCGAGCATTGTCATGCAACACGATAGGGAGATTGTCCAGCAATAAACGTGGACTTTTGCGCCGTATAGCCAGACGCAGATGGTGCTGTAGCATCTGGCAACCTCGATTTTAATCCCCGGCAGCTGATCACATTTTTTCAACATGATTTAGAGCGGTAGAAATGACACTGTCCACTTCAACGTCACGCAGAAACTACCCCTTCTACTGGATCGACTGTTTTATGCACACTACACATCGACAACAGCTCCATCTCACTCCTCCGATATCCTGTTTGCGCATGCCTGATGTTCTAAGACTTTCTTGGCTACGTTGCCACTACATTATTTACAACTCTTGTATAATAATTCTTATCTTATAATATTCCTAGATATCAACTATTTAGTTGCGAAAAGAAATATCAAAGCAGTATCAATAAAAAATCTGCATGTCAGTGAAATTTCTGCATGTTAACTATTCATCGAGTCAAAAAATTATTTTGTTCTAATATTTATTCAAAACAATCGAAATAATGATATTTCAGAAGTTTTAGTTTAAATCATAACTTTGCAAAAGTCTGACAAGTGACATAATCTATATTGGACGTCATCATCAGGTTTCATTACAGTATTTTGAATTCATATTTTTTGGAATGTCTGTATACTGTATGTGATTTGAAGACCTACCCATAGAACATTGAAACCATAACCATAGATTAATATTTTTACATCAAACAATATATTTGCCATAGAATTAATGCATAGAATAATTCATTACTTAAAAATACTGTACTGGCAGTTAGATGAGCACTTTATTTTTGAAGTCATATTTTTTTTTCCTGGACCTAAATTTAGTTTTCTGAGTCCGGTTCATTTTTTCTCTTCTTTCTTCATATAAAGAATGAGGATACGTCACGAGCTAAATTTAGAAACATGAAGGTGGATTGAAACGCAATACAAGTAAGCATCATCTGATGAAATTTTTTTTTTCTACTTTTTTGCCGAATTTGTTTTATTTCTGTCCTTCTGTCACGAGAAGAAATGAGATCAGTTTTTGAACAGGATCAAATATTTGAGTCCTCATGCAACTTATATATATAAACTATTTATGGTATATAAATTCATTTATTGGGTTCAAAACAGTTCACCATAAGTCACTCTAATTAATATATATATATATATATATATATATATATATATATATATATATATATATATATATATATATATATATATATATATATATATATATATATAACAAAGTACTGATAAAAAAACAATACTTGTAAAGGACCTCTGTTAGAATATTGTTTTTCAACTTTTGTGTCAAATATTTTAAATTGGTTATTCTTAACTTCTTTAAATGCATTAGCTTCTAACATAAAGAAGAACAATTTAGATAACGTATTTAGAAACCACGTTTCTTTATGCTTAACACTAAAAACAAGTTACTGCAATTTAAAATTCAAGGAAATGATTGAAAATTAATATCTGCTTTCTTGATTTATTTACAGATTTCATGGATCATGCTTTGACTTGTGTTTCCAAAAGTTACATATCAGTTGCATAACTGTCTTTTTTTTTGGATTTATGAATATTTTGTGGATGGAGATAAAAAGTAGAGAACTGCATGCGCTCATGCGAAAGGGTCTTATTCCGAAACATCTAAGCCTTAATGGCCCAAGTATGATTACAACTCTACGCAAAGTATTTTATGTTGTGAAACAGCCATAAAAATTCTGCACTTCAGTTACGGAACATTATAAACAGCTTCTCCATAAAAATTTAAATGTTTTCTGAAACTACTACACTATTGATTTTTTTTCTCAGAATCATTGTTTTCTGTTAAATGTGGCTTTCTTATATTTTTATCCGAGTTTTACGTTTAATATACCTAAATGACTAATATTTTGCAATTATTATTAGAAAAAGGTTATTAAATAGTATTGTATATCTTTAAATATTGCTATTTTTGGTTTAAATCTATTCTATGCAATTTTAATACTATTATAATAAAGTTATAATCCTATTATTATTTCTTAACTTTTAATTATACACGGTTTTTAAAATAAAATTTGACATCATTTCACGATCTACGAGAAATAATATTGTCAATTCTCTTTCAGATGACATAATATTTGAATGTCATTTGGGGAAACAGGTCAAATTTTTATTTCTATATTTTATATTCTTTTTAATTTTTTGAAATGGCCACCACGTTCACCAGACCTCACGCCTTGTGATTTTTTTGGGGGTCTGGGAGTGAGTAAAAGACCTACTTTATGTACCCTAGCTTCATGTTACTAATAGCGCTTTTGGCAACGCGTTTGACAGGAAATGGAATACCGACTTGACGTGTCCCACACGGCACTCATATTGAACATTTATAAAATTGTTCATAGAATCCATAATCATTTGTATTTCTCATTCATATTTTCGTTCATAAATATCTAATAGCTCAACAATAAGCCTCTTTCGTTTTATTAGATTACCCAATGCAGTTGGTAATATAATTGTATCTCAAGTGATGTCAAATTTTCTGAAACATCTGTAACACCTTTTCTGAAAGACCTGGTTTATGCATCTCCGCTGTCTTCAAATTTACAGGAACTGGAGCAGAGAATCAGTGCCGCTTTAGTAAATTTTACCAATGGCATTTTACAGCTTGTTTGGCAGGAAATGGAATAACGACTTAACATATCACAGTGGCACGTATACTGAAATTTGTAAAATTGTTTATGGAATCCTCATGCATTTGTATTTCTCATTCATATTTTGGTTCATAAATATCTAATGTCTCAACAATAAGCCTCTTCCGTTTTATTAGATTATATATAATTATATATATATATATATATATATATATTTATACGCCGGATGCGTCATACATCGTGCAATGTTCAAAAATTCGTAATAAAAGAAGTAATACTCGGAAATTTTTTCTGTTTGTGCCAATAGCATCAGAGGGACATTGAATTTTTTTTTCATGTAAAAAAAAGTTTTCAAAAGTAACCGAAAGAGGTTGTTCACACGTCATACTGAGACTTTTATGCAAATCAGGCGGGTGAAGTGCGTGGATTTTGTACGGATACAGATTCAACATTCCGTGCAGAATACGTCAAATCGACAGTTCCGGAATTCCCGTTCTTCTCCCAGCTTCACGAGCACTGTTACTCCCCGTTGATGTCTCGGCTGTCAAATCTTCTATGACAATTTGTACAACATGGACGCGGTCCGAGCTCAAGGATGGTCTGCCACTTCGTGGACTATCCTCTTAACTTCTGGTTTCCTCAAAATGTTGTATTAAATTCAGTATCCATTCAGTGAAATAGGGCTTTTGCACCTCCAGTCTTTTATCCATTCAAAACTTTCGCAATGCAACAGTTGTGGATTCACCATTCTTGTAGAAAAGTTTAACCACCGACGCTTGATAAAGAAAGCATGCTGCCGGCTTCGAATGACGGATCTATTTCCAGCCAGGTATTTTATTGATGGCCTGATTTGCATAAAACGTCTCAGAATGACATGTGAGCTCCCTCTATCGGTTAATTTTGGTAACTTTTTTTTTATACATGGAAAAAAATCCAATGTCCCTCTGATTCTATTGACGCAAACAAAATTTTTTTCCAAGCAGTACTTTCTTTATTACGAATTTTCGAACTTTGCACGAATTTATGACGCACCCTAGACTCAAGCCCGTTGTTAATATGTATTTAATAATGTAACAAATAATCCTTGGATGTTGTAGCTGTAAGAATATATTTTTAAATAATGCACTTGTAAAGCAACGGTTTACGAATAAAAATGACTATGAAAATTAATTTTACATGCTATCTAGACTGATGTTTTCTAATTTCTTTCGAAGTTATCTACTAGTAGATATGTCCATATGCGCCAAAGTATAAGACGTATAAATGCAAGTATAGTGGATAATCTGTTACGTAGACTTTATATGTAGAATGACAGGTGTAGAGACCTCGATTACTTTTCACAGAATTCTGTCATAAGATGGATGAATATTCTCTATGTTATTTTCAAGATTATATTATAATTAATGAACTCCTATTTAACAACAGGACACTAAAATTTTTAAAAATTCATAGACCTAACTGTTAGAATTCTTCATATCACAAAATTGTCAGTACTTGAGAGTTGATTTATATTCAAAAAATAAATAAAACGCGACTTTTAAACATCGAATCATTTTATTTTTAACACATTTACATGATAAATTACCCAGTTACTGTCAAAATATAAGATATCTTTACCGCAATGACAACAATTTATATTAATAAGAGGACTTTTTTTTTTAGGCTCCGAATTTTCTTTTTCAATGTCAAAACCAAAATAATTAGAAGACAGAAAGAGAAGGGAAAATTTTGGACAAGAAAAAAACATAACATAATGAAAATTAATTCTGATTGTATGTAGCAGTGGATATTATAATAAGCGCTTTATGGTGTTAACACTTGACCACTAAAATAGCGGATTCACATGCTACTGTTACTCTGACATACCTTTCGAGCAGCAAACGTAATGCCCTTAACGTTACTAGATGAATCACTTCGCGAAAAGAGAACAACATATTTAAGACAAATTTTATTAATCATTATTATAAACCTTGTGATCAGAATGTACAGATTCTTCACAACTCTTCTCATAGTCTCAAACTGAAGACGCTCTGGGGCATTCCATTTGCTTTTAGAGGATTATACTTGTATATATTTTATACATGTAATGCAAGTATTGATAGACTGCAGACGTATCATGTTACTAAGTCAAATCACGAAAAAAGACTCAAAGAGGGTACCTCTTTCCTGCAAAATTACAGCAATAGTAGAAGTATCTCTAAGCGGCGTCCTTCAGAACAGTCAACATTGGTGACTGTATTACTTACTACTATATATTTGTGACATCGCAGTGCTGTACGGGGGACGTAACAAACCTTGGTTATGAGTTCTTTTCCCAATGCAGGATACGTGTTAATGGCGACGTATCCGCGATAATATTTGGTTGCATTCAACGGGGACACAGTGTAGGTGAACCAACACTACCTCCTGGTGCGACTTCAATTTTGACCGAGTGTCTCCAAGACCGATATATGGACGGTCCATACCTTCTCCTACCTACTGACATCATAAGAGAAATTTCCGGTTAACGGATTTAACGGAACCATATTAGGTCCAATCACGAAGGTATTTAAAGCCGTTCGTCTGGAATCGAACTGAGCACCCGTATTTCCAAGTTCAAAGTGCTGCCACCGGTCTACCCCGGTCCTTGACTTGGGGATATTTGGTTAATGTCTTTACAAACTGGCCAGGAAGACATAACCGGTCTATATCTGCATTGAAAACTTTGATGTTCTGTGTTCAAAATACTATTATCTCGAACTGATTAACGTAGTTCTTCTCAACAGCTGTGGCTACTTAGGATAGAATATTAGCAAATTTGGCCTATGAAGACATTCACAACCTAAAGTTATAAGCTTGCGGGTATTCGGCAAAATTTAATTATTTTTTGCAAAATAGCTGAAAACTTTAAGTATGTCAATACTGTCCTTTATATTATAGTAACTGTGTATTTTTTAACCAACTGAATTTGGCATGGATTATTTTTTCTTATCTTACTTCCCTTCACAGTCATTTTTACCTCTTATCTAAAGAAATGTTCATTTCAAATTCTAATAAAGTCTACATTCTGATAAACTGAAGGAAATAATTTTCTATTTTATTCTAAAGCTATACAAAAATGCTGAATAAAAAGCATTTGAAGGGAATTTTATGAAGTTACTTAGTTTACAAATGGAAATAAAGCTCTAAGAAAGACGATATAGCATAGCATTCCTCACTCACTTAATTATCTTTCTGCTATAGAGAAAATTTAAGATGTCATAAAATTAAGTATTCTATGAGAGACTAAAAACCAATAAAGCACAAATAGCAAGTCAATAAAAAAGTATGAATAATGTTATTTAAAATAATACATACTTGAGACAAAAAACCAGCAAAGCACAAATAGCAAGTCAATAAAATTCTGAATAATGTTATTTAAAATAATACATACTTGAGACAAAAAATGCAATAAAGCACAAATAAAAAGTCAATAAAAATATATGAATAATGTTATTTAAAATACTATGTACATGTTATATAGGGATATCTGAAGTTATTGACTTAATTATTAATTTTATTTTATTTCATGTCCTTTAATGAAGTTTTTATTCAACAATGATTCGAAATGAAGTAAGACATAATACTAAGATTTTCGTTAGAGTTGAATGAAACAAATCTATTCAAAAGAAAAGATGTTTTTCTTTACATATCAAAGAACAAAACTATTACACTATAAATGTAAATTAAGTATGTTTAAGTTATGTTATATTTTAACTTTATATCTTTCAATAAATATCGAACTTAAAATGACTACTCGACCATCTCATGGTATTCTTACACCCAACCTATATATATATACTAGCTGAAAACCCGCGCTTCGCTACGGAGTACATTCAAATTAAATACAACGGTCAACGTATGCAATTTATGCCAAAAAATAAATACATATATTTATAATAAATGCGATGATCAATGTAAACAATTGACGTAAAATATATATCTATCTATCTATATATATATATATATATATATATATATATATATATATATATATATATATATATATATATATATATATATATTTATAAAAAAATCGTAAGGGATATGCTTTTTTTTGGGATAATATCCAATCGTCTGCTGCATTAGAAAGAGAAAATAATATTTTTTTGTCTATTTAGTTGTTACGCACGTCACGATAAATTTATTGAAAGTACCAGAAAAAGAAATCACGTGATCAGCATTTAATAAATTAAATTCTAAAAATTAATCTTTAAAAATTCACCAAAAATCAGCAAATGGAGGTAAAAATTCGAAAAAAATTTCATTTGAAGGAATTTTTATGATCTTTCTCGTGATATAAATTTTATAACCCTCAATGTATTATTTTAAATGCAAACGTAAAAAAAGTTTAAATAACAGCTTAAAAATTTAATTTAAAAAAATCTAAGAAGAATTTTTGAAAAATCTTTCTTAGTGCACCCCTACACTATTAGAAGAATTGCCATGCAAAATTCAGACCTTTAGGTCCAGCGGTTTGGTCTGTGCGTTGTATGTCAGTCAGTCAGTGAGTGAATGAATGAGTCAGTTACGGAACTGTTTTATATATATATATATATATATATATATATATATATATATATATATATATATATATATATATATATATATATATATAACCTATATATATATATATATATATATATATATAACCTATATATATATATATATATATATATATATATATACAACCTATATATATATATATATATATATATATATATATATATATATATATATATATATATATATATATAACCTATATATATATATATATATATATATATATATATATACAACCTATATATATATATATACCGGGTGCTTCATAAATTCGTACAAAGTTCAAAATTTCGTAATAAAAGAAGTAATGCTCGGAAAAATTTTCTGTTTGCGCTAATAGGATCAGAGGGACATTGGATTTTTTTTTCCGCGTAAAAAAAACAAAGTTTCCAAAAGTAACCGAAAGAGGGTGCTCACACGTCATTCTGAGACGTTTTATGCAAATCAGGCTATCAATAAAACACCTGGTTAGAAATGGATCCGTCATTAAAACCCGGCAGCATGCTTTCTTTACCAGATCGAGCGTTGGTGGTTAAACTTTTCTACAAGAATGGTGAATCCACAAATATTGCATTGCGAAAGTTTCGCACGGAGAAATGACTGAAGGCGCAAAAAAGCCGTATTTCATGGAATGGGATACTGAATTTAGTACGACGTTTTAAGGAACGGGGAGTTCGGAGGATACGACCATCCTTGAGCGCGGACCGCATCCATGTTGTACAAAGTGTCATGGAAGATTTGGCAGTCGAGATACCAACGGGGAATAGCAGTGCTTGTGAAGCTGGGAGAAGCACGAGATTCCGTAACCGTCGATTCGACGTATTCTCACGGAATGCTGAATCTGCATTCGTACAATATCCATGCACTTCACCATTTATTACCGGCAGATACAGATGCAAGACAAAACTTTGCTGAATGGGCTACATTGGTTGTGGGGATACTTAAAGTCTCGTGTGTACGGCAACCACTCCCCAACCACTTTCGTGGAACTGAAAAATGCCTTCGACAGACAGTCGCTGCATCGATGGCGATATGCTACACTTAGCTGTAATGGGCGTAGTGATGCGCCTCACTAACCTATTACCTTGTGCTGGTGGTAATGTTGAACATTTGTTACTTTAAAATAAATGCTCACTCTCGTGTTATGGTGATCTGTATGATTTTCCGTTCGTGTGTGTCTGATTTACATAATACGTCTCAGTATGATGTGTGAGTACCCTCTTTCGGTTACTTTTGGAAACTTTTTATTTTTAGATGGAAAAAAAACCCAATTTCCCTCTGATCCTATTGGCGCAAATAGAAAAAGATTTCGAGCATTACTTCTTTTATTACGAATTTTTGAACTTTGCATGAATTTATGACGCACCCGGTAGCGAATTTCAAATACGTACATGGATCTTGCAACCGAAGGCGGGGCTAACCGTAACAGCCAATGAGCACTTGTTCTTTACTACGCGTGCATTTAGACTTTGAAATTTTTATGTTTGGACTTTTATGCTTGTTTATATTCTGTTTATCAAGTCACTCACCCTGTGTGTAGCGTTTGTTAGTTTTCTCGGTCGCTTATAAATTGGAAAGAAAATCAAGTATTTTCTGCATAAAAAATAAATAATAAATTAACGCACCTTTTTAATATCTAATAAAGACTTTGAATTTATGTATTTTTTAATAAAAAGCTACTTTCTGTCAACGTTATTCAATTTTAGGCAGCAGAAGAAAATTTTCAATGTAAAAGTTTCTTGATTATCTTTAAAATTAGATATTGCATATTGAAATGTTGCATCCACAAGAAATTTGAAAACTCTAAGAACCATTCTAAAATCAATCAATCATAAATAGTAATCCCTACAAAAGAATTACTATTGAAAAAAGTAGACTATGTTGGATATGTTTTGAAAAGGTTCAATTAAATTCTGACCAACTCCAAAAATGCCCGATTGAAATATAAACATTTGTCAGTTGAACAGTCCGAAAAATTATTCACCCAGGCAGAAAATGATTCTTCATCCTGGATATTCGCTCTTACTTCACAAAGTTATCTTAAAACAGTGGAGGACACAATTTTAATGACAATCGGTAAACGTTCATTATCCGCCATTAAACCGTTGAGTGCTTTTGAAAACAGAAAGCATACGCTCGCGATCATTGGCCGTTACGGTTAGCCCCGCCTTCGGTTGCAATATCCATGTACGTATTTGAAATTCGCATCCGGGCAAGCACAACGTAGTGTCGCGAACGCTGTTGGAGTCGCCAGAAGTGTCTTTGCAAGGCTTAGGAATCGATTCCAAGAAACAGGGAATGTTAATACAGGGAATGATTTTGTAATACTTAAAAATAATTCTATCCTTTTCATGTTATCTGTGCTTACTTTTGCCAAATTTAGGTTTCCTACCAAAATCCTGTGGATCCTTACCAAAATCTTTTGGAATTGTGGTAAGCTCCACAGGATTATTTTAACAGCATTTAAAATATCATCCTTTTATTTTATTATGATGTATAATAATGTTTCTGAAGTATCTAGATTTTAAGAAGCATGGTAGCTTTTTTCCCGATTGCAAAAATAAAAATTCAATAAATACATACTGAAGAAAAGTTGCATAATATTTTTTGGCAGAAAACTTCGCTTTACGGTTTCATTAATGATGTGCTTAAAAAATCAAATTATCTATTTGTATAAAACTCATATCAGACACTTTTTTTGATTATTCCAAAATTAAATCAGCCTTCATTCCGGAATCTCGAAAAATCTCTTGACATAAAAAAATACGGTCTGTATATCATAAATGGAAAAAAAAAACAGCATGGTTAAGGAGAGGTTGCCTCAACTCCAAATCACTTAATGAATTCTTTCCAGTGATCAACATGAATAATTAATATTCCAGGCGAAGATATTTATTTGAGAACTTTATCCTTGGAAAATATAAGGAAGGAAATATTTTTAAAACTAATCTAAGGTTATTTTTTAACATAAAAAAGAAGTAGTATGTGACATGAAAATATTAAATCTTTCAACCTTTTCTGTAACAATTTACCGAAATTTGAATAGGATGGATGACAGAAGTTTTGACTATTCCAAATTTCTTTTACCTCCTTTCTATTTATACTCATACTTGCTGAATATCCGTGCTTCGTTACAGAGTACATTCAAATTAAATACAACTGTCAATGTATGCAATTAATGGCAAAAAAATAATAATATATTTATAATAAATACAAATGTAAATGTATGCAATTAATTCCAAAATAAATATTTATAAAAAATCGTAACGGTTATTTTTATAGACAAAATAATTTAGAATAAAATAATCAAATTAAATACAATGGTCAATGTATGCAATTAATTTGTATGTTTAATATCCATAAAACATACTAATTTGAAATAAATTCTTAAAAAAATTCCATCTCAGTTAGTCTAGTGGTTAAATTTTATCTTTTACTTTATTTTAATATTTTTTTGTGGATTTATTTCGTTCTTATGCACGTGACGCAAAATAATTTTAAAGTATCACAGAAAGAAAAGAAACCACGTGATCAGCATTTAATAAATTAAATTATAAAAATTAATATTTAAAATTAATTTTTAAAGGAATTTTTATGATCTTTCTCGTGAAATAACTTTTATAACCCTCAGATTATTATTTTAAAAGCAAAATTAGAAAAAGTTACAAAAAAATCTTAAAAATTTAATTATAAAAAATGTAAGAAGAACTTTTCAAAAATCTATGTTAATGCACCTCTACACTGTAAGAAGAATCGCCATGCAAAGTTTCAGACCTTAAGGTACAGCGGTTTGGTCTGTGCATAATGAGTCAGTCAGTCACGGAACTGTTTTATATATATAGATGATGACTATAAGTGAGGGATATCTGTTCATATAAAGAGATATTTCTTGTTGAAAAAAGATTTCCATTTTATAACTTATTAAATGTCAAAATACATTTTTTAACAAGTGTGCAGAATGTTCTAACAGTATTTATTAACATTCTGATCGTATTATCTATACTTATATATAAGAGAGAGCGATTTTGTACGTGGAGGGTAATCTTCAGAACCACTGTACCTATTTGAAAAATTCTTTCACTGTTTGAAAGGTACATTATTCCAGATGGACATAGGCTATATATTATGTATATCTGATCAGTAGAAATAAAGTTAGGGGCTTAATCCTAACAATCTCAATTGTTACCCCTACTGTCCTCTACCGCTTTTTGCGCCGAAGTCTTCAACGATCCTTAGCGTGGTCCTATCTATACTTATATATAAAGAGAGAGCGATTTTGTACGTGGAGGGTAATCTTGAGAACCACTGTACCTATTTGAAAAATTCTTTCACTGTTTGAAAGGTACATTATTCTAGATGGACATAGGCTATATATTATGTATATCTGATGAGTAGAAATAAAGTTAGGGGCTTAATCCTAACAATCTCCATTGTTTCCGCTACTATCTTCTACCGCTTTTTGTTCCGAAGATTTCAACGATCCTTATCGTGGTGCTATCGCGGTGGGCTTCTGTTCTGACGCTAGCGGTTCGAACCTAGCCGTTCTCCGGCACGCCTTTTTATTTTAAAAAATTTATTTTAATATTAACTAAAATAAAATTAATTTAAGGTATTAGTTAGGTTATTATTAAGGTATAAAAATATTTACAATTTTATTGGCTATCAACTGGAAATTTATTGGTATAATATTTTGTTCAACCCGGACAAAGTCGGGACGGGCCGCTAGTATACTAATAAAAAGTTAAAAGCTTTAAACAATAATATAATTAATTGTAAAATTGAATCTTACATAGTAAAATAAAAATTTTAAAATACATCGTCATAAATGAATTCTGGAGGAGAAATTCTAATGTCATCCCATGAATTTATATTTATAAAAGCCTCGTTTGGCCAAGTTGAAATTTAAAAGTATCAATATTTCTTTATCACGATAAACGTAATAACTGTGTACAAATGAATATGAAATGGTGATGAAGTGAAGTTATTATTCTTCCTATTAATAAATGCATGTGTTTCACGCGTGCTTTTAAGCAGCTGGAATTACAGTTAGCTACAATCTGCTAGTAAATCTACTAGCTGTTTGAGCGATTCATCAGTATCTTATTTCTACTACTCTTACATTCAGAGAGAAAGCACCTCAAATTCGGGTAAGGGATAACAGTTTCATTGTGACAACACTGCAACTGGTCGGATTACTTAAACTTTGACCTCTTGTTCTCGCCTATTTCTAAAAGACGTTGATATGAGACATGGCATTAAAGGCATTGTATATAAATGTGTGTGTGAATGCGTGCAAATGTGTGTGAGTGCGTGCGTCTATAAAAACGCGCAATAAATGATCTGTCGTTTTATATACAGTCTACATTGACATAGAACCAATACACCATACAGCACCAAAATGTAAAACAACTTCATCCTGCAAATTACAGCTAAACACCCGAATTAGATTTAAAGACTTGTATTAATAGAGAAATTAGTTAGGAATATTCTGTATTAAAAATATGTAAAAACCTTATTTTAGTTTAAATACTGTATGTTGTTTTCTATCCATAATGATCGACAATTTATATCTATAAATAACCGGGTTAAAACAATGCATTTTTACTATAACTTCCTGGTATCCACAGGTACCAGCACCTTACCGATGTCCTGTCTGTACGGCTGCGGAGCATTATGATAACAAGGAATCGGATGCAGAAATCAGGCGTTTAATTGAGGTTGAAGACACAGATGTGCAATGAGTACATTATTTTCAAATAGCGTGGCAGTTCAAACAGACTATCCTTTATTTCATGAAGCTATCATATAACATTTGCCTTCTGCTGCCCAAATGGCGGAGCTATTCATAGTGCTTAGAACTACAAATTCTTTTTTTAACGATAAACACATTTATGAGCGTTAATAAATATGGGCCACTGAACATAACATCTATACGTCTTCGTTATACGGATTGGTAGGAATAAACAATGTGCGAACGAACTTCTTAATTCTTGCGAGTAGACAAGACATTAGTATATATATATATATATATATATATATGTGTGTGTGTGTGTGTGTGTGTGTGTGTGTGTCCGTCCAAGTATTTTTATTGCTCAGATCATACTTATTAGAAACAATCCATTGGTTTTTAGACAGTATCGGCACCGCTGATGAAAGATGCTGTCAAAAACTATTTTTTCACTTATCTTTCATGTTTTTAGTTCCTAGCTCTTGTAGTTCTGAGCATATACTGGTTTTTCACTTTCAACTGTGTCTTTTATATATATATATATATATATATATATATATATATATATCGCTGCCCGGATTCAAGTCTGCCTATAATACGCCATGCCATGAATTCCGGTAAATCACGTTGTTGAAACATTTTCAAGTCACCTTTTCTCAAAAAGAATAACTGAACAATCGAATTTTGCAGTTAAGGCAGTGAAACAGACGTTTCTGCAACATCCCGATTTCCGCCCTTATGTTCTTTTTCAGGTTTTTGACGTCATGAACTTTTATTTGCATATCAAGTTTTCTTCTTCTGTTTCCTGCTAGGCTTTAAATTATGGATGATTTATTTTATGTTGCTTATCGGTGTAAGTATTTGCGTAATTTCGTTAAAACCATGTGCTCCCCTAATTGTTTTGATCAGTGTATATATATATATATATATATATATATATATATATATATATATATATATATATATATATATATGTACCGGGTGGCCATAATTAAACTGACAGTGCTCACAGTATTCTGTAGCGCGATCTATTTGCGGAATAAAATTACCTTTTATTATGCACATTTTCTTATTTAGTTCAAGTGCAATATGGCAACACTTTTAAAAAAGCGTTCGCAGTTCTGGGTATTCACAGTTCCATGCAGGTAAAAGTGAGCCTCGTCTCCCCATAAGATTTTCCACGGCCGAGTATCATCCACCTCCATTCTGGCAAGAAAGTTGAGAGCAAAAGTCAATCGCTTATCATGGTCGGGATACAGTAACTCCTGTACACGGCTGATCTTGTACGGATAGAAGTTGATAATCTTTCGTAAGATTTTCCATACCGTACTGTAAGGCATATCCATATTCCGAGCTAATACACGAGCGCTAGAGGTGGCAGCAATATTGTCTGGTCCTCTGTCGACAATCGCCTTGGCAACTGCTTCGATTGTATCCTGTGGTACAGGTTTTCGTTCTCTGCCTGACTGAACCTTCAGAGAACCTGTTTTCTCAAACTTCGCTACCATTGCTTTTAGCCCATTAACTGACACAGGACCATTACCTTTACGCATTTCTTTGTGCGTTCTAAAAGCACGAAGAGCAGCTGACGCATTGCACTGGTTGAGGTAAAAGAATTTGACCAGTAACGCACGCTCGACTAAAGAAGGAGACATTGCACATAAACGTTCAATCCGATTGATTCGAAACGTAACACATTGCCTTTTAAAACCCAAGCAGCTGGCACTGTGCCAATGGATGTAACGTGAAATTTGAATAAAGAACTTCTTCTTCTGCTCAGCGTACGTGATATTGCAGATCACGAGACTTTATCGGTGTTTATGTAGATCTTACGCTTTTTTAAAAGTGTTGCCATATTGCAGTTGAACTAAATAAGAAAATGTGCATAATAAAAGGTAATTTTATTCCGTATTAATTTGCATTTGTTAACACTCTATTTTCTATTACACAGCGCCAAATATTCCCCTAGCGGTGACTTTTGGAACTAATTTATTTTTTCGCGGAATCCTTCGTCCCCCGTCTTGTTTAATCTTCCTACAAAATGTGGCGTCATTCTCGCAAATAGATCGCGCTACAGAACACTGTGAGCACTGTCAGTTTAATTATGGCCACCCGGTATATATAATGATATCGGGTAACGCGCACGGTAAACTTTAACTTAAACTATGTAGAGGAGATGAAACACAAACATGTTGTAGACGGAGCCAGAGGGTCAGGAGATGAAGACCATTTCACGAGAGCCGTTGACACATCGGGGAGGAAAAACACACACTGGAGAGGCATTGGAAAGATGCACACAACAGATATGCGACGCATATTAATTTATTCCGGATTCTAATGTAGACAAATATTATTCAGAAAAACACAGGTATCTTGATAACTTGAAACAAACAATTGCATTCAGAACGCAGATTTTAAATAATATTGGACAGCAGCGGAGCAGCGCGTAAACAGGACAAGACATCGACAGACAGTAAAAAGCACGCCGTATACTATTACAGAAGGTTATAAAGTGTAGGGGTACTGACAGTGGGGAAATCATTTTATTGGCTAAAATTGAGCATATGACTTGATTACATAAGGACCGTATGATGTTCCGAAAAACGCTCCGAGGCGAAAACATCACGTGGTGCTGAATCATGTTTACAAATATCTTTAACGCGCGTGTACTAAGGGGTAATATGGATGGTTAGTTGGTCAATTCCTAGGTCGCAATTTGAAGAAAGAGACTGTACTTTATTGAGAAGAAACAAGGATAATTTAGAATACGCGTTAAGTAAAAAAGGCGGGGCGGAACAGTTTATAAGGATGGGGCGTTATTATTACATATATATATATATATATCATTGTAGGTGATACACGTAGTGGTCTTTTGTTAGAATTATACATGTTTAATAAACGGAAAAAAGTAAGCGAACGAGTATAAAATTTCAAAAACACACAAAACAAGTAAAGAAAGCAATGAAACATAGAAATACATTTAAGTTTAAAGAACGAAGAAATAGCAACGTGCAGAACGAATCATGATAATTGCTTGGAAGCCAGCAAAGCTTTCGAAATCCAATAATTCTTATCACGCGCTGTTGCTGTATATATATATATATATATATATATATATATATATATATATATATATATATATATATATATATATGTGTGTGTGTGTGTGTGTGTGTGTGTGTGTGTGTGTGTGTGTGTATTTATATGGGGGGATGAGGGGGGGGGGAGAATGCGGGAGAGACATCGTGCTTATGTATCTATATTAACCCGGCAAAGCCTGAATTAATTTTTTTCTCAAATTTACTTTTACTCTATAGTATATGTTTATTGCCTTCCTTAGGATAATAAAAAATGTTTTTTTAAATTAAATTATTTAATTAGAAACTGCTAGTACCATATGGTACCGCTAGGCTCTTACACTATCAAATCACCTTTTTTTCAAAATTCTTTTTTTTAAAGAAACAAAAGCAATTTTTATGAAGAACATATTATATTTTAATTCCCACATAAAATTTTAATTACACGTTCAAATAAAGTTACATTTTGGTATAAAAAGTTATAAAACAGCCAACGAATAAGAATTCCAATGAAAACTTTTATTTCTTCAGGTGTCACTTGAGGTCAGCATTATTTGTAAATAAACCATACTTTGTTATTTCTGATGTTAAAAGTGAGATTATATCATCATCAAAAAAACATTTCAAACATTTCAAGTGGTGATTTTGAACGAAAGTCTGAATAATCTGCTTGTGGGAAAAACGAATTAAAATCTTTTATATTTTTATTAACCCATATTCTTTTCTTTGGAGAATTTGATCTTTTATTCTTCCGTTGTTTCTTTGCACTTCGTGGCATATCAGTTATTGTCTTTGAATTGTCTAATTCTTCTTCGGAATCTGAAATTTCAATATCGCCACATTTTTTGTACATTCATTCTTATTTCAGCATTTGCCCGTAACTGGTTACCAGACAAATTGTCTGTAAGACCTCCTTCATCTTCCTCTGCAGAATCTTCGTCAGTGATTTCAGCAGCATTGGGGGTCTCAATAAAAATTTCTTCAATATCATGAGAATCTAGTTCATCAAACAGTTGAAGTGCCTCTTCAAGTGTTAAATGTCTAGAAAAAACAATTATATGTATGAAATGTCCTTAAATTAGCTTGTAAGTTTGACTACCACAAGCTTTCACTGCTATAATAACACTCAGGAAAAAAAAAATATATATATATAGATATATATATATATATAACGTAATAATAATAATAATAATAATAATGACTATTAATATTATATTATTATTATTATTATTATTATTATTATTATTATATAATAAAAAAATAAAAATACGTAATTACATTTTTAAAATAAAAATTTAAAAAATGTAAAAAACAAATATACCTGTTAATTCAATGGAAAGAAAAAACTTATTTATTTTTTAAGTCACAGAAACATGAGTAAAATGAATAAATACACAGTTTCTACATAACTTATGAAAAGCTAACATGAAAGCCTAGCGGTACCATGCGGTACCGCCAAATTTGAGAACAAAAATTTTTGTATATAATAAGACAGATATTTTTTTAAAATGTGGCTTACCAAAAGAGCATACAAATATAAATAAAAATACACATTTCATCAACTCACTTAAAAATTTTAAATATCTATAAAATGTACTTACTTTTGACAACGAGCCATTTTTTCGCTTGTTTTCAAGACGCTAAACTTTGTTGAGACTAATAGCATAGACACTTGCTTAACTAATTAATCTGACTGTTATAATTTCTTCTTTAGACTGTCTAGTGGTGCCATCTATTAACTAAAAATCAGAACATTAAGTTTTTGCCAAAAAGAAGATGTATTTTTGAAGTAGTGATTGTTGGTACCAAACGGTACCGCTTGGACGTCCCGGGTTAAATGCCTAATTTTTTCTAAGCTTTACTTAAAAAGCAATCTACCGCAATGATTTCTTAATTGTGTCTCTTTAATTACATTATGCATAAAAAATAAGTAAAATACTTTTCTTGATAAATAATTAGCTGGAAAAAAGTTTTCCCTGAAATTGAATGCATGTTCTGTTGTTTACTAATTAAAACATGTTCAAATATAAAGACATGTTCAGACTAGTTAAGGGAGGGATTTTTTTATATCTTTATTCATCAACACTGTTACACGATTTGTTGCTTTTTTTGCCATTGATAGCTTGAAAGACTGAGGGATAAACGCATTCATAGGAAAATCTACATTTATTTTGTTTAATCTCTTATAATTTTGAGAAATTCATGTTTGATGTTTAGGAAATTCAGTTTCAAATGCTTCTCAACTGAATCAGATTTACAATATGAATAACAAAAAATATTTAATAAAAGCTCAGTGAGCATTTTTATTTTAATTTTTACAATATCGTGGTAGGAACAAGCAAAATAGTTTGGAAAAAAAAGAGGGGAAAGACAATTTCGAAAAATTTTCATGTCATCACACTATTAAAAATTATTTTTTAACGGACAAAAATAAACTATCTGTCGGAAATACACTGATGAGTTCCACGCGAGATAATCTAAATAATGGGTTTTTTAATTCATCAGTACAACAGTAAATAAAATGTTAAAATACATCTTCATCATAATTTAAAAAGCTTAATCAGTAGTTGTGTTTTTGTAAAACTACATCGTGCAGGTTCAGATTGAAATTACTTTAACGAGAGCTATTTCAATATGGGGTGTACAGGTTAATTTTCATTTCTTTCTTCATATGGAAGCCACTCAGTTAATTTTTTATGGGTTTCAGAACTCATGCTTATGTGTTGATGTTCACAACTATGCAATAATCGAATCTTTTACAATTATCATTTGGCTAATTGCTTTTAAAAGCTCAAAAATATTTGAACTGTACAAGAAAAAATGAAGAAAACCTGCTTACACCCTGGTTACAGGAATAACAACAACAGAAACAAACTTAATCATATAATGATACAAACTACTTGGCCAGAGGAAACTATTAAAATATTCTGATATGATGAATTATTTAATGAAACAACATCAGAAGGATAAATGATGCATTTCCGAACAAGAAAATCGATGCTCCACAGTAATACGTTAATGAGTATAATATAAACATTTAGCTTAGTCTATTATTACATTTCATAAATTAATAACATATATTTTTTACTGAATTTAGGTCAACAAAACTTTTTTAAAAATCTTTAGATCACGTAACAGAATGGTATCTAGAAAATTAAAATAATATTCAATGTAAAAGATAGTTAAGTATTTTAATTAAAAATTTGTTATAGTGAAACTCTACACAGGGAAAATGATGAATTGCAGATTAAAAAATCGCTTTAGCTATTTGATATTTTCGCTTAAATCACTGGAACTACAAACAAATTTATGAAGTATTCTAGTATAAAAAAAATTTAATTTATTAACTAAAATTTCTTTTTCTGCAAGAATATAATTCATATTTAAACATTTATTTTCTATAATGTTTAATGCATGTATACTGAAATCCTAAACACATCGATAATCGGAAAACGGACTTTTAAAAAATTATCTAGCTTGGTTTAAAACATTATATCATGGCTTCTTAAATCATTTTGGGGTATCTTTGTCTAAACATAAAAAGCCAATAATAAAGCGATAGCTGAAGGCCATTTTCAAAATATACACATTGGAATCGTAAGCATATTATATACATCCTGAAAGTTTTTAAAAATTATCAAGTATGCATTTTAATGCATGTATCTAAGACATGTTCAACCGCCTCTGGAAAATCTATGTCTGAATGTTAAAGGGAATTTTTAAAAGGTAGCAAAATGCATTATCCCAAACCATAAATATATATAAGTCTGCACATGATGATCGAATTTCAGATACATAAATAAAAGTTCTATTTGAATAATATATTTCAAAGAGAAGTAAATATGGTAATGCTTCTGACTGTATATATTTCTCTCGATATTTCATCAAGATATTTCTTGTATGTCAAATATTTTTATTTAAAAAAAATCCTCTTCAAAAGTATTTTAGATAATGCATATTTCTTCTATTTTAATCAATATCATATACCTGCAGTTTGAGAAAATAATCTATTAAAAATTTTACTAGGAAGATTCCCAGTTTTTATAAATTTCGTGCTTTATAATTTATCATATTTAATCTAGAAAAAAAATAAAATTTTGTTTAAAACAGTCAACTTGAGATATTTAACTTTTAGTGTAAGACAGGTTTAGTAACTTATTAAGTGAAGAAAATATCTCAAAATTCAATTTTTTTCTTTCATGTTATTGTCTGTTCATAGAATTAAGAATTCTCTGTATTATTAACTTACCTTGAAGATTGCAAAAGGGTTAATAGTTTCCATAATTAAGATTCATGATCATTGTTATCAATATGACAACTCATCGAGCAGGAAACTTTTTGGTGTACCAAACCCATAGTAATTTCAACTTCATTAGTACAGTCTTAAATTTTCTGTTTGAATAAGCGAAGCTCACGAGACATTCTAGCGAAACATTATTCTGTGTAGATAGGAAATATCCAGAAAAGCGTTATGTACTTAACGATTTATTTATAGGCATCTAAAGATTTTATCCAACTTCCCTAATGCTTAGCTTATGGGAAGTTAAAAATGAAAATGCTTCTCGAAACGTAACATTCAAGTTAAATGACTTTGTTCTTCGCGCACTTAGAAATTCAAGCTTTATCCTGATCTTACAGACTTTTGAAAAATATGTATTTTGATAAACACGTTAACCAAGGTTTCCGTATATACAAACGTCCCGCTACCTTTCTTAAACATTCGTTCACTCACGAACACTCTTGTTTGTAAAGTATCTGTCAATTCTGAGCCGGAATATCTTTGTTTTAATGAACAAATGCTCGAAATGTTTACTTGTTCCATAAAGTGAATGCATATTTCCATTAATTGTGATTTTCTATTTGATATTCTGGATCCCTAAGTTGTGGAGGTCTAATATTTATTTACCAGTGACATCCATTTATGAAATTATATGGCTCAAGTTGTTGATAGTCCTCTCACAATAGTTTCGCAATTGTTATTAATTCTTATAATATAAGTTTCGATTGTCTTAATATCTGTATCGCCCCAAGATCGTGTCTGATCCTTTCTGCGGGCTCTCCGATCTTCAGGAGATGATGGATGAGACTCACCTGTTTCGCTGTCCTGCTCTTCCGATCGAAAAGATTTTTCTTTCCGATACTTACTGAGAAGCAAGCAACTAATGGTGGCTCTTCACCAACAGCGACGTCAACAACAGACAAAAACATTTTGTTGCTTGTCTCTGTGGCTGTCACAAAAGCCTTCACACTGCTGGGGAACGGAGGAAAAAGATGCATTTTTCGGATTCTTTTCTGAAGTAAAAGATTTTCCCCCTTCTGCTTCTGCAAGGTGGCTGACAGGTCAGGTCCAAGTTTAGTAAAGCTCCTTCTACAGCGAAAACCGCTTATTTTAGAACTTCTGACTGAGGATGTAAGACGTCTGCTTGGTTAAAAAACATCAAGAGAAATCTAATTAAGCAAGGTGTTCACGAAAAGCGATCAGCGATCGAGCACCACAATCCTTCTATTCTGATTGGCTGTCGATCATGGCGACAATGACAAAAGTTAGACTGTCTTCAAGACTAGAAAGCACAGAGACAAGTGACAGACACAAAATGGAAGAGACAAAAATGTTTGTTATACGCATGCGCAATAACGATGAGACATGTTTTACTTGTCTTTGTCGCCGTCGGTATGGATTCAGCATTACTGAGTTCATAGACTGTTACTGTAATTCATTTTTTTTGTTGTGTCCTGTTTTTGTTCTTTTATTTCTATGTTTTTCGGCTCAGTTGTCCTTAAACTTGCCATTAGAAAGAAAAAAAGTCTCAATTCAACCATTTAATTCTTAGCATTTGTGATTATTCACCATATACTGTCGAATCTTCCATTCTGTGGCAAACTATGAGTGCATGTTTACAGGAATCGTGCAGACATCTACTACAAAAAAATGGTTACATGTGTCACACTTCAGTATAACAATTGGATACACTGCTTTTATAACATGATCTGATCATTCTGTTAAGCATGACAGAATTGGTACGAGATAGTGGCTCACTTAAGATGAGTGCCGTAGAAACACAACGTAGATAACAAAAACAGTGTGTAGATATGATATGTTAACACTAAGGATACTTATAACCGCTTTATAACATGGAATTTTGCGATATAATTAAATCTCATTGTAAGTAAAGGACAGACAATTTGAATATCAACCCACCAAAACATCGTGAATATCAACGTACTTCAAACCCATTCAACGCTTTACTCCCATTCAAAACGACCCATTTTAATTAACTCTTATGAATTCTCTGATTCTATACCAGATACATAATTTAACGATACTATTTACGGTGCACTATACATTCGAGTAATACTAAAGCACGCAATAATTGTAACCTGCTCACTGGAGCTACCTGATATGATTCATGTGAAATTAGACAATGAAAATATATTACATCTCTATACCTACATGTATATAGTGTAAAGGGCAAAATATCTCTCTCTGCATATAAATCCATTCTAATATATAAATATGAGAATAGATATTAATCAGGAATGAAATTAAATGCACAAAATACAAAAACGTTGTGAAACAGCATTTACTTATGAAAAATAGCACCGATTTATTCAGTATTTTCAGTAACTTCCTGAAAAATAAAATGGTGGTTAAACTTATATTATATAAACTACGATATTTATTACATAAACTATGATCTGAGTAAAAAAAGTAACTCACGCTTTAATATTGGTCACCTTAAGGGCAGAAATGCTGCAAAACTGTTAATCAGTTTTATTGAATAGGACAAAATTCTTAAATATATTTAGGTATACATGAACAAAGTATTATTCATAAGAAAATTTCTATATATATTTGTAATAATACCACCACCCCCATTTATTAATTCTATTCCATTAATCTTGTATATTCCTTTCCGTAATTGTAATATAACCCCACTCCTTTACATTTCAATTAGTGCCTATTGCGATCATGCCTGTACTTCTGGCGCCTATCTGGAATTAGGCATATTTCACCATAGATGATCACGGGGACAAACGTAACTAACTTTCCATTGATCTGGTATGGGAGTTGAACCGCACGTGACTAAGCGTGTTCGATATGGGTTGAACGCTGAGTCACTAACCATTCTCTCTGTTCATTGTATATATATATATATATGATTTTATCATATATATGATAAAATTCATAGATATAAAAGCTAATTTTAAAATAGGTAACTTGTTTAATATCTATTCGTCTATTCTATTAAAAATTCAATTTTAACACTAATAAATAATTTCTTTACATATGAGGGCGTATTTATATTAATTCTAATACTGTTTTTAATTAAATTAATGCATAAAATAATACATTTACTAATACCCTTTTTAATTTACTTATACTCTTAGATGGATATAACCACTTAGCTTAGTGAAATAAGTTTAGGAAAAAATAAAACATAACTTGATTAATTTTCGTAAAAACTTTTGTGCAGAGGAGCTGAAATTTTGTTATCATTCTTTTGAAACCATCTCAAATCTCCGTTAGTTTTCCTCCGGGAGAAGCATTTGTAACATATTATGTTAATTAAAATATCGCATACTTTTCCAGTATATTCCGAACGAAATCTTATTTATTGTGTGAATGTAAAATTATATTCTATTTTACTTCTTTACGTTCGAAAAGAAAATTTAATCACAGGTTTTAAAAATAAGTGGAATGCAAAATCCGAGTACATGAAGCAAAATTAAATAATTTTCTCCATAAACATTTGAAGCGCCGATTTCACGCAACATTCAAAATTTCAACCTCAATATTCTTATGCTTTCGTTAAAAATTGCTGAAGAATTTTCATAGAATGAATTCAAATTAAAGCTTGTATAATTGCTAAATATAAATTTATTTTCCACGCCTAGATCTTAACTGAATATTTCTTTTTAGCTGTGACACTTTTATAATATAGTATAAAAGTTCATATATACACTTAATTGCAAACGTTTAAAAAATTAAATATATATGTAGATATACCTACGTATACTTAGTACCTACTACGTATACTTAGTGTAGGTATACCTACGTATACCTATGTATATTTAGTACGATTATAATGTTTTAATAAATTTAATGTAAATCACCAAATATTTCAAATATTTCAAATATTCTTCATTTAAATTTAGAATATTGTTGTACACGTAATACCTGTAGATATTTCTAAAAATTTGTAAATATTGTTTATGTCTCCTTAGTTTATAATTGTTTTGTTTTAGCCACCGTTTATTGACTATCAATTGAACGTTAGATTTTAATAGGTCACTTTTTGGGGAAATTTTCGAGAATTTTGGCTATTGCGGAGACAAATTTAGCCATCTTTCGGGAGTCCGGGGAACTTATCATATTTCACCGAATGTGTCGCAGTTATGACATTCTAGAATTTCCATTTCTGGAACTATCGAAAATTTTACACTAAGGTATATAAGGATGTCGAATTCGGCTGCTAACGTTTTTGATTCATTCATTTCTTAGTCGAATATCGACTATTCTGAACTTCGCTTTAGTCCTATGTGACTGTTATATTTGTCGTCTATTTAAAACGAAATATTATTAATAAGTATATTTAAACACTTTCAAAATGTATTTAAGAAAAGGATTTGTAAATTATTATCCACGCCATTTATTTTAACTTTAAAATGTACTATTTTTATAAGACATCCCTAATTTGCTAAATATTTATCATTTATTTAAAATCCTGTATAGTGTTAATATTTTCTTTGCCTTAGTTTTCATCATTTGCTTTCTTTCTTCCTTTGTGTACATCGGGACATATGAGAATATGGTTTGCTCAGTATATAGTCGTAGAAAATGAGCTCTATTGCACTATATTCAGAAAATTTGACATCACTTGATATAAAATTATCTTCCCAACTAGATTGGCTAATCTCATGAAACTGAATAGGCTTATTGTTGTGTAATTATTTATTTACTAACCAAAATATGCATGAAAAATGCAAATGCATGTGGATTCCATAAACAATTTCACAAATGTTCAATATACTTGACACTGTGATAGTCAAGTCGGTATTCCATTTCCTGGGAAACAAGCTGTAGCATGTCATTAGTAACAATTATCAAAGCAGGACTGATTCTCTGCTCCAGTTCCTGTACACTTGAAGGTAACGGAGATGCACATACCAAGTCTTTAACACACACTCATAGGAAAAAATCACAAGGCTTTAAGTCTGGGGAACGTGGCGGTCATTGAAAAATAATAATAATAATAATTCTGTAAAATATCGATATTAAAAATTGGCGTGTTGCCACACATATTAAAATATAAGGTCCTTTGAAAGAACATTAGCAAAGTTATTAGATCATGAAATGATGTCAGTTTTTCTAAAATACCGTGTATATTGAGGTTTTTACATTATGCCATCTTAGTTGTGTAGTTTTAATGAAAAATATATCTAAAAGAATTTAACATTTTTTTAGAGTTTCTTTATTGCTGAACGTCTTAACAAATGTTTTGCTAATTATATCTCATATGCCATTTTATTTAAATCATACGGTCAATGATATTCCTTAATGTATCTGGAAATTAAACAATGACAGAAAAAGAACACACGAATAATTTTAAATGACGCCTCCCACAGACCGATTAAGAATTCAATTGATTTTACAACATGGCAGATTCCAAACTCACCCATTTCTTTCCAGTAAATAACGTCAGCGATTCACGAATTATAAACACCAGTAGGCCATGAAGATCCCAACTGAATCGATAATTCTATCGATTAGCAAGAACACAGATTACACAAAATTTTGCAACCCAGACAGTTTTTTTTAAGGGACAAATGTTGTTAAATATATTGTACAAATTTTTTTATATGGATCAAGAACCAACAGAATTACAAAATTTATATGATGATAGCGACAAAAAAAAGAATAAAAGTGTTACAATATTTATTATACTTTTTTTTGTCTAATGCGGAGATACTTTATCTTGAGACATTTCCCATCATTTACTGGCTATTTTATTATGGGAGCAACATTTAGGTAAGACAGCATTGCTCCCTTCAAGGGGGACGACACGGAAATTACCAAACGTTATTCGGTATTTGAACCCAAACTCACTGTGTGTCAGCGCTGAACGCTAACCCCTACACTATGAGGGCGGCAATATTTAGTATAATTACAGCAACCAAAAACTTTTTTCTGCGCAAAATACTTGTAGTTGCTGATAAATAACCAGACTAAACAATTAGTGCGATAAGTCAAATTCATTGCCTTCATAAGGTCTAACGGATTTCCCAATAAAATAAGATAAATTAAACAAAGACGGTAACAAAGCGTTTTATCCACGTAACAAAAACTTGATGAAATTATGATTAAAGCAGTTAAAATATGGAAAAAATAACCGATCTAGAAGACTATTAAGGGGACAGTGGACTTTCAAAATTGTGAAATTTGACCAAAATTTCGATTTTTTTATTTTATTGAATTTTGGAATTACGGACGAATAGGAATGTGTTGCAAAAAGAATTTTTAATTTCTGTGATTACTTTCCTAGTTATAGGCATTTGTATTTAATTTAGATATGGTGTGGTTACTAATAGCAATAACTTTAAATGTGTTTTTCTTAAAATAAGAATTTTCCTGTGATACGAATAGTCAAACTGCTCCAGGCGCATTTCTAACAATCGCATTGCTTTAAAATTTAAGTTTTATATACTTAGCACTATATCAAATAAATGTTATTAAAAAAAAATTATGCTTCGTAGCTCAGAATTTTTAAATTTTGTACTTGAAAACATGATTTATAGGTATTTTGCGCAATAAAAAGGGTGTTTTCACTATTATTATTTTTTCTCTTTAAATTTTTAATCAATGCTTAAAATAAGCAAAAGGTTTCATTGTTACTTCTATAAGGTATCCTGTAAATAAAAATTACCATATTATATGCAAAAGAAACGCGCATGGAACATTTTTAATTAGGCCAAATTTTTGATATAATTAATAATTCCGAATTCAAAAATTATTAATATTTCATCTTTAAATATTAACCAATTTTACATATCTATGGTACTAATGAGATATTCAAATTTCAAGCAAATCCATTCAAAATAAATGGAAATTCATAAATGGAAATTCAAATTCAGAATTTTTTAATTTTGTACTTGAAAACATGATTTATAGGTATTTTGCGTAATAAAAAGGGTGTTTTCACTATTATTATTATTTCTCTTTATATTTTTAATCAATCCTTAAAATAAGCAATAAGTTTCATTGTTAGTTCTATAAGGTATCCTGTAAATACACTGCTGGCCACAGTAAATGCAACACCCTGAAGGAAACATGCAAATAACATGAAATTTACAACATGCATCAGCGGAGGTGAGATATGCAAATGATTAGAATTTCAGCGCAGACGCACATCACACGCCTGTGGCGCCACTTCAAAGCGCTGTTTAAGGCTTGGAGATTTCGACGATTTCAAGTTCGGCAATTGTGTTTTTCTTGTGGTTTTTTCAAAAAAACGATCAATTATGCCTCGTCGAAAACAGCGATCATCTTTTGATCAAGTATCCGAGTTCGACAGAGGAAGGATAGTGGCCTACCGAGATTGCGGATTATCTTTCAGGGAAATCGGTAGTCGTGTTGGACGAAACCAAACAACTGTAATGCGGATATGTGATCGTTGGATGCAGGAGGGTACGACGGACCGGCGTGTTCGATCGCACCCACCTCAGCGCACCACTTCAAACTGACTACCATTTAGTTTAGTAATGTCGTGAAAGTTACTATACCAAAAGGGTTACGGTTTTAGCTTCTCCATTGTCTCTAAAAATGGAAACCATCGAGGTGGTTTGTTATATATATATATACACTCAAGAGCCAAAACATTATGACCACCCCTACATTTTGCAATGAATTCGCCTGGATGACGCGGAATGCACGTGATCAGGTAGAAGTGGTATTTAACTGCTGCTGGAGAGTCTGAAGAATCATTCTTTTACTTACTTCTGTGTGTGATGGGAAAGGCTGCGGATCTAAGCGACTTTGATAGAGGGCAGATTGTAATGGCTCGAAGGCTCGGAACAAGTATTTCCAAAACTGCACGACTCGTTTGGTTGTTCGCGACCTACAGTTGTTAGTACTTATGCAAAGTGGATGAATGACGGTGAAACCAGCAGTAGACGACATGGTGTTGGACGTCCACACGTTATCAAAGAAAAAGGTCGTCGGAGACTGTCTCGCATGGTGAAGCAAAACCGGAGCCAGACAGTGGCTCAGCTGACAGCCCAATACAATGCAGGGCCAAGTAGAATAGTATCGGAGCACACTGTTCAGTTGACACTGTTGGATATGGGGCTACGCAGCAAACGTCCCACTCGTGTGCCTTTGCTGACCAAGCGTCATCGCCAACTACGCCTGCGCTGGGCCCGGGAACATCGCGAATGGTCCATGGATCAGTGGGAGAGAGTTGCCTGGTCAGATGAATCACGGTTTGTCATTCATCACGCCGATGGCCGTGTCAGGATACGGCGAACTGTTGCTCCCTCAATGTACAGTAGGTCATACACAAGCCGGTGGTGGCGGTATTATGCTTTGGGGGACGCTCTCTTGGGCGTCTCTGGGACCCGTGGTTGTGGTAGAGCAGACCATGAATGCTACAGGGTATCTGAACATCATTGCGGACCAGTTGCACCCTTACATGACCTCTGTTTTTCCAGCTGGAAATGGAATGTTCCAACAGGACAACGCCCCGTGTCACAAGGCTAAAATTGTGTTGGAGTGGTTTCAGGAACATGATGCTGAATTCTAGTTAATGTCCTGGCCGCCTAACTCACCGGATCTCAATCCGATAGAACACATTTGGGATGTTATGGGACGGCAGCTCAGAGTTCAAAGACCACCAATTCGCAATATCTCGGATTTGCGTGACTGTTGCTTAAACATCTGGTACAACCTGTCTCCGGCCATCTACCAAGGACTTGTGGCATCCATGCCAAGGCGGGTTGAAGCTGTGTTGCGTTAACGACAGGTTGCGTTATCCCAACTCGCTGTGTTGCGTTAACCCAACTCGTTATTGACAGGTGGTCATAATGTTTTGGCTCTTGAGTGTATATACACTCTTCAAAACAATTAGGGGAGCACATGGTTTTAAGGAAATTACGCAAATACTTACACCGATAAGTAACATAAAATAAATCATCCATAATTTAAAGCCTAGCAGGAAACAGAAGAAGGAAACTTCATATGCAAATCAAAGTTCATGACGTCAAAAAACAGAAAAATAACATAAGGGCGGAAATCGGGATGTTGCAGAAACGTCTGTTTCACTGCCTTAAGTGTGAAATTCGATTGCTCAGTTATTCTTTTTGAGAAAAGGTGACTTGAAAATGTCTCAACAACGTGATTTACTGGAATCCATGGCATGGCGTATTATAGGCAGACTTGAATCCGGGCAAGCACAAAGTAGTTTCACAGGCGCTGTTGGAGTCGCCAGAAGTGTCATTGCAAGGCTGTGGAATCGATTCCAAGAAACAGGGAATGTAAGACGTCGAAAAGGGCAAGGACGGCCACGCGCCACTATAGCAACAGATGAATGGTATATACTGTTAATAGCTCGTCGAAACAGAAAAGACAATACTATTCAGCTGCAAAGACAGTTGCTCTTAGCAACAGGACGATGGGTGTCCAGCCAAACAGTACGTAATAGGCTTCATTAGGGAGGTCTCTATGCACATAGGCCGATGGTCTGCATTCCGTTGACCTCACGCAACTGTGCGGCCCGAGGAAGATGGGCTGCTGAACATCGAGATTGGGAGCAACATGATTGGAGCCAAGTATTTACAGACGAGTCCCGATTCAGTCTGGAACGTGACACTCGACGTGTTTTGGTATGGAGGGAAAGGGGCACTCGAAATAACCCCACATTCGTTCGTGAAAGGTCACAATACAGACGAGCTCGTTTTATGGTATGGGGTGGAATCAGCATAGGTGGACGTACGGACCTGCATATCATTCGGAATGGTACTTTGACGGCCCGATGGTATGCAGACGAGATACTGAGACCTCATGTCATACCTTACGCTGCAGCCATTGGAGATTCTCGTGCTCTCCTGACCTGAATCCAATCGAGCATGTTTGGGACATGCTCGGACGACGCATTGCTGCGAGACGAAGGCCTCCTTTTACTCTCCGAGACTTGGAGATTGCACTTCTTGAAGAGTGGAACAGTATTCCCCAAAGTCTTATCGATAACATCATCGCATCCATGGAAAGCAGGTGTGCAGCAGTCTTAGCTGTTCGAGGAGACCACGCGCCATATTAAAAATCTTGCATCATTTCTAAATAATACTTTTATTTTATCGTTTACATGTAACCAAATTGTTGCCCTAAATTATCTTTTCATGTTTTTCCATATTTTCAAAGAATTAAAGCTTAATTACAAATTTTTTATGTCTTTTTTTCTGTATTGCGCATTGATACGCGTGTACTATCCATTTTATACCAATACGTGGCTGTCTCGCACGGTTTTATTAACTTCTTTGCTTGCTCTCCTAAATTTTTTTAGCAGTGTATATATATATATATATATATATATATATATATATATGTGTGTGTGTGTGTGTAAGTAAATTGTATACCGCCAAAAGTAATTGGAAACAAATCAAAAATAAAATGGTATAATTTTTTTAAATGCATTTTTGGATCCCCTTTGGCTGTAATGACAGCTTCGAGTCTTCTGTGTACAATTTTGTCCAATTTCTGGTATATGTTTGCCAGGAATCGTATCCGTTCCCCCCATTAAAACATTCTCCGGTGCACTCTTAGTGAGAGGCTTTTTCAGTCTGGAACGAATTCGACGTTCCAACTCGTCCGATATGTGTTTGATGATATTGAGATCGAGATTCTGAGTTGGACATTTTATTTTTTCTACTTATTGTTATTCAAGACATGCCTCGACAGAGCTTAAAATATTGCACTAAGAAATAAGAGGCTGTTCGAAAGTACATGTTGTATGAAGTTCTCATTATAAAATGTTAATGTAGCTTTTACAGATGATAGCTGAATGTAAAACAATCGAAGGATTCCGAGTAGAAGCAGGTCCACACCATCACTTACCCGTTTCCAAATTCAGCAATTGAGACAATGCTCTATGAAAGTATACCCGGGCAATCGTCAGATGTCCCTCTGATTGGACAAGTTTCAAGCATGATTCATCCCTACACGCAAATTTTTACCACTCTTCGGAAGAACATTTTTAACACCCCTACGAGTGTGCATTGTTAATGGTACTAGTTTCCTTACTTTAAGGAGAACTATTTTCGAAATCATTATAGGCGGATGCCAACACTGCAAGTGGCTCCGCTAAAAGAAAAAAATCGAAATCATTAAATATTCTCTTAAGAATGAATACTTTATACTATTCGATAGGGTTATGAAACAATAAAACAATTGATTTGTAACAACAGACACTTTCCAAACTTTACTGAATAATTGCTGAAAACCTTTCAACACATTCTAATCTAGCTATTTGTTTTACCCATTTAGCTATTTAATTCTCAGGTGTCAATAGAAAAAAGGAACTAAAAAAAGGTTGGCCCATATTTGGGGAAAATATATTTGCTGATAAATATGAGCGTAGAAGACGACAGCTTCCACTGTCAGTTGTAAAATATTCATAAATACTGGTGTTAAAAAAATATTCACCAAATCACAAAAGCTGGACATGACAAGATGTGTGATTGACTATACATTTTTCGTTGCCAATATTTTCCTCTGATGCTGAAGGATAGAATGTGAACAGACTCTAATTGCCCACGCAGAAGAAACTAATGCAAATAAACCAGCCGGTCTATTTTAGCCCTCGTGAAGCACTGTAGCGATACGACTGTAGCGCCCCCAAATTAACCAATATAAATTGCCTTCATCCTTCTTCATTTAATACTCTTTCCCCATGTTTTACTTTTACTTGAACGATCAAATTTTTTTTGTTTCACCACTTTCCATTTTCCTTCTTACTTTCGTGTTTTACTGATCACTGAAGTTTTGCGCATTCCTATATCATCCTACAATGGAGCGCCCGGCCCATGCCGGCGGTTCCCACTACTCTTTCTGAAGGCTGAAGATTATTTAATACTCACAACCCTTCTACAAATGTGAGTGAAGAAGAGTTTACCCTGAATCATTCGCAAAGTTCTATTTTAGTAAATGAAATACACGTCATGACTAGCGAGAGAAGAATCTTCTAACACACGACGCACAATTAACAGAAGAATGATTTTTAGTGAGGGTAACCTTTCTGAGACATAGCGTCCATGTTAAAGCAGTGGCAGACCAGGGAGGAGAAAAAATAATATAACAAATTTTTAAAACTCAATTTACTTGAATAAGTTGAATACAGAAACAGTGTTCTTTTATACCACTGGATTATACTTCCTTGAAAAAGCTCTACTTCCCACTAAAAGTGAGTGGCGAGCAAGAATCATATGCACTGGGTGTGTTGAGTTGTGTAACTAATCCCCTCTTAGTGAAGGTTAATGTTTCAAATGAAATAATACTCATGTGGACTAAAATATGTTTCAAAATCGATCCCGATTCTTCATTCGGCCTTTGTAGAAGCCCTCTACAAGATACTTTGTGACATCGAACAGAAGGTAAACTTTAAATATATGTTTCAACTATTTTCAAAGATGATTAAAGTGTTTTTGCAAACGCAGTTTGTCATTCACAGGATATAAACAGTCTGAACTGTATGTTTTAGAGACTTTTAGTTGGAATAACAGGAATAAAAATAATAAGCTACCATGTAAAGCAGCTATTAGAAAACAATATATTTCTTACAACTGTATGATTTCGTCCTGTATTATACCGCAGAGGGAAAATCTTCTTCTCCCAAATGCGCTCACACGGCTTGCTATCAATAGTAGAAAACTAAATGTTCATACAATTTTTCTTAAATATTGCATTTGCATATGACAAAGAGCAATTAAAATAATTCCTGCCCACTTATCGTCTATGCACGATAGACCGTAATTCTAGTTTTATCCAAATCGCGATGAACTTGGATGAAAATAAAATACACCTTAAAATATTTAACAATGTACTGAGGTGTATCAAATGGTAGTTTTCCTGAATATCTTTTACATTTCACGACGTACAAGCGTGTATTGGAAATTTCAGTCAAAATTTTTAGCCCTATTCTATGTATTACAAAATACGGAGTTCAGAGAAAGAATTCAAGCTATTCTTAACATGAAATGCTTTATGAATTCACCCTGTTTTGCTGTTCTTGAAGGACAAAACAAATCATGATATTTAAAATTTAATAAAAATTGACATTTCTTTCTTTAAATAGGTTATTTGCATTATCTAAAGCGCTTAATTGTAATTTCAAAATGTTTAGGAAATATTTATGATAGCTGTGTAATTGTGTACCAATTTTTTTAAATCTCATTTCATATAAGTACATTGAGTTTAGATCGACTTAATAAATAGCTTCTTACTGCGTAAATTTTCTCTTTAATATTTTTGCCTTGTTATCCATGGTAGTAGTATGTTATCGTTTAATTGGCTATAACGGACAATCGATTTCCACTTACAAGACCTATTATTATGTCGTTCATAGAAGGAAAGAAAAAAATGATGTAATGTTAGAGCACTATGCCTTTAAACTGAAAAACATATGATGTAATGTTAGAGCACTATGCCTTTGAACTTAAAAGACTTTACTGCAACATACACAGTTATAAAGATAAAGAAATGGTAATAGTATTAAAATACTGGTAGTCCATTACGTTGCCATTTTCTAAACAATTTATAGAATTAAACCTCACACTTTTACTTATTTAAACGCTGGCGTTTTTAATTTCTTTAAGTGTGTTTGGTTTTAAAGACGGATAAATTCATTTCTCTTTCACTAATGACTAATAACTGTCCGTCGTATATCTATTTAACGCGAACCTTCATTAAACGTTTGGGGACATAACTTTTGTGAGACCGAACTCATTCTGCTGTAACTGATGTATTTCAGCAAGAACAGGTTGCTTTACATATCAGCATTGTGATGAATATATGAATAATCTCATGTAATTTAGGACGAACAAACTCTATATTTGATAAAATAATTAGGTTTATATCAATGGAATTTGATAACTGGAAATAAATTTACAATGGAGGGTAGATATCGCAGCTCAAAGAGACAATTTCTATTTAAATGCGATAACTGTACAGCAAGCGTTATTTTACAACAAAATTGATTCATTAGATGCTAAATCGCTGAATCGCTCGGGCCTTAAAATGAATTATTTTGCATTTGAATTGCCTAATGCGGTACATATGTGCCACATGGGGCGTGTACACTGGATACTGAACGCATTAATAACGTGGGAATAAGAATAAGTGATCATAAATTGCATGTAAATGACCAAATATAACTTTACGTCGGTTTGAAAAGCACGATTCAGCGCAATGATTCATATTTTGTGCCATTCGAAAGGTATTCAAATGTACACTTTTAAATTCAGAGAATATATAAAAAAATAGGAAGAGTGTCAGTAGTATTGCTGTTATAGCTTTAGACAATTGCAATCAATGTGGGATTTGCATCCTATTTCCTTTACCCGCTGTGACATTCCGTCATATTTTGTAAAGGATATCAACTAATATACTTTGCTATTTCGATTGGAAAAAGTATGCGATTTTGGGGTCACAATTGATTTGAGTAATAGATGAACTTGTCCATGTGCCCTAACTTCTTCGTATTTTTGTTTGTTCTTTACAGATACCTAATACAGTGCATTTAAAAACCTATAATATGATAAAGTAAAAGGGCGCGGTGGTCCAGTTAGCATGAACAGCGGGCCAGTGATCCGAACGTCCCTGGTTCGATGCTCGTCGCTGCAAATCCACCTCCGTGTTCACTAATGGTAGCCGGGGCTCGTAAATAGGGCGTGGTTGCAATGTCCTCCAAGTTCTCAAATTTACCTCTGGAGGTGCGGGGTCAAGTGTTCTGATCTTGTCACTTGACTCGGTTCAAAATTACAGGACAAGGTATTTAGCCAAATCGGACTCCGACCCTTGTGGTGCTAATTCAAAACAGGAGCCGCAACTTCATCGCCCATAGCCATCGGGACTTTATCTGACGTTGCTGTCGGTCAAGTAGCATAAGTAACAACAACAGCATGGTAAAGTATGAGCCTTAATGTTCCTTTTTTGTACATAAACCTGATATCGTTCTTCATGTAGTCTATAAGCATGACTTTAGCAGTCATTTGGATGCAAATCCCAGCGAATGTAGACTTATTTACAATTTTTATCTATGAACTAATATTTCAGATCACTCTTCTTGCGAAAAGTAAAGAAGCCACGTCTTTCGTAATCTAAAAAGGATTTCTGTACCTATAATAAGACAAAAAAAAAGCACGAGACTTTTTGTAAGAGGCTATTAAAATGCAAAATCATGCATGAATTACGCAATTACAGAAATTTTGACACTGTCATATTGTAGCTTTATTGCCATGGGGAATTAAATGCCATGGAATTTTTATTTCAAAGTTTTTAGTTTAAAAAGTGAAAGTTAATCATCCCAAAGTGAGGTCAAAACGTAGGTAAATGAATCCACGATAAGCAAGGAATGCGTATTTTTGTATACTTCTCTCGGGAAGATTTGTCATATATTAAATGGGCACGTACATGTTTTGGGGGATAAGTCGTTTACTTTGTGATAATTATAGTAAAAAGCAGGTTAATTCATTAGATAATTAATTAAAATACAATTAGTATGTTTCCTTTAAACACTTCAATGAGGAAACTCCATTTAAATATCAGGGATTTATAAAAGTCTTGAAGTGAATTCTAGCTATTATTACCATGTCCGTAATGCAACGCCGTACTAGGCTCATGGTAACAATATTTGGCTTCAACTGTAGCTCGAAGGAAATTGATTCTTGCTAACTACTAGTACTTACCATGGTCAAATTGGAAAGCTTTATTTATTTTTTATTATTATTATTTTGTAAAATATTTCACCTGAACTGGAAATCATTAAATAATATTTCTGCGATTATGGATGATTATTGGATTAACAATTGCTTAGGACACATCTGAAACTATTTACGAAAGATAGGAATTTGAAACTTAAAGCGAGTAACGTAGTTAATAGGAAATACAGGCGCTTTGGATTCAGCGTAAACGTTAAATTATACGAACATAGACGTACGCTATAATCTCTCTGTGCTTTCTTCCATGTGCGAAACATTCACTGGGAGAGAGACAGCGTAAATTAACTCTTGATGGAACGAAATGAAACAGTTGAGTTAAATATTTTCGTGTTGAAAATAATGTGTTTGGGACAGAAGGGGAAAAAACTCGTTTTATTGGGCATGGATCGTATTGAGCAATTATTTTGAAAAATGAACCCACAAAAATCTGGATGGGCACTCTTTAGATACTTTTCCACTGTCTGGTACCTTCAGGATAGTGTCCTCAAAAAGTGGTCAGAAACTCTTATAATAATATTGTTGCACTTTCAGTGCCGCTATCTCCCACTTGCAAACTAAAGACTCTCGAATTATCAAACGGCATCGTGACGTAAATTTCAGTCTTAAATGGATTTTGGTTTGGTTTGTTCTGTGATAATGTTATTCCGACCCCTTCACATAGTTTTAAGTGTATATTAATGAAGTTGATATCTTTATTTTAAAAGACAGTTACTATGATTTCCATTAAATCAGAGTATTATTTTAAACCCTCTGGCTTGCCCATTTGTAAAGGCAATGTACTGCTCCCCCCCCCCCCCCCCAACGTGGGGTATGACATAACAGCTGAAGATCTTAAACAATCGCAAAAATGGATCTAGCAGCGTTGAAATACCGAAGAAAATCTACTCTTATGTCTTTTAAAAGGTTCGCGATGAAAACTGAAGCGGCGTTAGAAAAAAGAAACTCCAGATTTGAAATAACTTTCGATTCCTGAAACACAGCTGCAAGATAAATTTCAGCGTCTGGAAGAGTGCCAAAGGCAAATAACGGGTGCTATACTTCAAAATGAAAACACAGAGAAAGAAAACGATCACGATTTACAGTTGGCTAAGAGTTACACCGTTGATAAATATTTAGAGTTGTAAACAGAAATCAGCATAAAACTAGTATTATCAGAAATAGCGACCTAAACTTAAAAAAATAAAGATCAATCGAATAGACGAAGATTGAATTGAAGGTAAAGGCAAAGAATATTTGTCCTTCTGCAGGCAGTTTTCAAAAATACAAGAACATGAAATAATATTAGATGACGATAAGTTCCAGAACATACTCCAAGAAGTAGTTTCACATCCGGGAGCATCGAGGGTGGTTGAGCTATTTAGCTACAGCTGCAAATTACCACAAAGCAATTCAACACATCCGAAAGCGCTTTGGTAGAAAATATCTATTCGTCCAAAATACTTGTGAGATTTATTTACCATGATAACGTAGAACGCAGTAGCCGACGGAATGAAAAACGAATGTGCGAAAGTTGCATGATGGACTAGAAAGAAAACTCAGAGCCCTAGGCAGATTTGTAAAAACCTAAGTGAAATACGACGACTCTCAAACGCTTTTGGTGGATTCCTGTCTTCCTGAAATCCACCAAAGCATCCATCAATTGATAGCAAGAGAACGAAACAGAAACGTGAAAGAAATAAAGGGGAAGAAAGACCATTTAAGAATCCAAAGGACTTCTTAAATCACAGAGTAGAGAGACATACGATGACTGGGTTCCCCCTTACAGATTCTGAAGCTAACCCCATGACAAAGAGACAAGGATGCAAAACTACAATTCAAGTGAAAACAATGGCGTCTGTCAGATTCAAGTGCACAAAAAGGTGTAAACAATAAATGCAACCAGCATTCAAAAGAATTAGGGTGGTAAATCAGTGACTGAAATAATATCCAGAGGCATTTTGGCTCAAATACGGAAAAAGGGATTTATTTTGTAGAAATATTCAAGAATTTACAAACATAAGTGCGTCTGAATAACAGCTAGTTCCTAAAATTACAAGTTTTCAAAGAATCACGAGCAAAACATTTTTAATGTTGCCACTTCAATAAAACTAAAATAACAAAATATTAATTGTTGCTTATCTACTATAGAGAAATGTTCGATAGAAGGGGTATCTAAGGTCAACGGTTGCATCGATAGATGAAATGAATAATCTTACAAGATATCTACAGACGACACTGAATTTATTTACAAATTTACAACACTTAAAGGTCTACAAAATGCCACTAATCTAAGAGCCATGTTTACATGGCGGAGTCGCAGTTTCAAGTGATCAAAATTCTAAACACGATGGGGGCGCTGCAATCGACGTGACACATTTCGCCACATCTACTTAGATCTAACAGCGTCCTTTCTGATGAGCACATCATGTGAAAATCTATTTAATAGAATTTTCGCTTGTCTTTTAGTGAGAGAAAAACATCAAACGCGAGACTATAGCAGCCAGAAATATGTTAGAAAAAGAGAAAAAAAATCTTTTGATTAAAATAGGTACTTGTATTTTTTTATACTTTCCGATTCGAACACACATGCATGCGGTGAAGAATAAAAAAAATATTTGTATTATATGTAGTAAAACTGACCTTTTAATGTGTCCCCATTGTAATGTGTCCCTCGAGATAATAAAAGGAAAGCAAATGTCAGTGCAAGAAATGTGTTATACTGTATATAATAAAAACACCTTTTAACCTTTTAAACGCCGCACTATGATCGGAGATCAATCAGTGCTATTAATTCATAAAAATTACGTTTAGAGACAATTATAAGAACTATGGAAGAAAAAAATTCCGGAAAAAAAATTTTTATCCCTGATTTTCAGCATGTTCCCATTTGGGAACATTGGCGTGTAACGCTATACTTTTCAACATGTTTTCGGTCGTAAAGCACTCGGTTTAAAACTTAGTTTCTTTACACAAAATTTAAATTGTTATAACTATAAACTTTTAATTTATTATAGAATTACACATTTTAAGCTTAAAAAATCTATAAACTATATTATAAATTTGTTTTTAAATGTACCTATAAAAGAAAATATAAATAAGAAAAATGAAAACACAGGTTTTTCTATACAAATTTTAAACAGTTCTATATAAAATTTTAAGGTTTATTATAAAAATGACACAAGTTAAATTTATATCATACATAAATTTAGCTATACAATTATTTATCAATACAATTACAAAAAAAATGTAGAAATGAAAAAATATGAAAGTAGATGCAATTATAGACTAAAATTACAGGAAATATTTCACACTAGTGTATAAAAACTAATAAGTATAAAAACTAAAATATAAGAAATAGAAAAACAACAATCTTACCGACCGTTTCACAAGATACTTTCTTTTTTTACATTTAAAAAAAATTTTGTTTACTGTCCGTGGTACTGGGGAAAACAGTTTACGTGCAATCTTTTTTCGCATTCATAGCACCCTTTTCTTGTGTTTTTTTGGCACACAACACAACGTCCCTGAGAAAAGTCTACAATATAATGTGCATCAGATTTTCTTAAAGATTTTGACTGATGCACACGAGGTCCAGGAATGGTATGAATTTTTGGTTTCATCCGTAGTAAATTTAAAGTTACTTCTCTCCGAAAATTGAGATGTGACAATACTTGTGCTGTGTTCTTGTGTGCATATGTGTGTAGAATCCATCCAGCAACAACAGCCATGTTCAAGGCATTGTTAAACAAATTCCAGTACCATTTTTTGCTGCGAAACTGGGGTCTGTAAGTCCCAAGAAGTCTATCTAATAAATCGAAGCCTCCCATTCCTTCATTATACATCTTTATAAGATGTGGCTGAGGGATATCAGTTTTTTTCTTTTGAACTCGACAAAAGCGTTTTGTTTTGCTTAGAGGTTCATGGGATGAATAATTGGATGCTATAGTTACTACAGCACTGTCTTTCCAACGGCACATGTATACTTTGCCGTCACTTCGAAAATCAAACCCTCCCCTTTGCCATTTTGAAACTACCTTAGAAGATACTAGAGGGCATCTTCCTGTTCGATTTTCTCGAATCGTTCCAGTAGCTTTGAAGCCCTTATCGGATAAGTCACTCATGAGCTTATGTGAAGTAAAAAAATTATCAAAAAACACTTGGTGTTTTTCAGGGTTTCTAACATGGGATAAAAGTTCCCATACGACTCGTGATCCAAGTGGTGAATTTTCATTTTCAGAACTTCTTCCACTATATATATTCATTGCATAGGGATAACCACTTGCAGAACAAAGCATCCAAATTTTATAACCAAAACGTATTGGTTTACCCTTGATAAACATTTTGGCCGAATGATGACCATAATAAGGCACCATCGACTCATCAATACTCAGCTTATCGTGGAACACGCCAAACTGACGAAAATTTTTCTGAAGTTCTTCATAAATGGGAGAAAATTTTCCCATTTTATCGCCAGGAACCAACTTTGTATTATCCACAATATGAAAGTATTTTTTTAATTTTCTAAATCTGTTCCTTGGCATAACAGATGGCACAATTGGAACCATAAGATCGTCTTGTGTGCTCCAATATAAATCCTCGCCTGGTAAGCTATGGTACCCACTAAACAGCAGTAGTCCGAAAAACTGACCTATATCATTTTCATCCAAATCCAGTGTTTCACCTTTCTGTAAGGCATATAGTTCTGTCATTTTCGCCAAATGAATGAAATAGTCTATGGGTAAAAATTTATGAAAAATTTCAATTGGGGAAAGGGTAACAATCTCTGGGAAAACTTGACATATATCTTCAATGCCTGCATTTTCCACACTTTTCTTTTCAAAAGTTGTAGATTTATTCCAGCGATAGTCGGTGCTTTTCTGTGTACCCGATAATCGTTTTCTCTTAGATTTTGGCTGTTCTTTCGAAGTTGAAGGAACATCCGCATATCCTATGGAATCGTTATCCGAAATGTTCGCGAAAACTTCAACTTCTCCACAAACATCTGCAGGCATAACGCATTCAAAAGTTTCCTCATTTATATCTTCTTCATCTGTGATGCATCCACTTTCTTCAGGGGGGAATTGGCATATATCAATAACATCTCCATCAGAGTCATCTGATAAAGTTTCCAGGTAATCTAAAGCCTCTTCAACAGTTAAAAATCGCTTTGGATTCGGCATGTCCGACCCAGAGAAGTATAGATTCCAAAATGCTGTGGCGGTGTATTTAGAAAGAGAAAAGAAAAAAACAATCACGAGGTTTCCCCATGAACGCTGTTCTTAAATGTCCTATTCCATGATAGGAGAAAAGAAAATATAAAAAGCAAAGTTTGCCGTGAAATAAACAAGAGTTTCACAGCTGCAGCCATAAACACTCTTTACCCCTTCCGCCCAAACCCCCCCCCCTCCCCCCCGAGACGTGGGTGTGGGGAGACACAGGGGAACATGAAACAACAACTAGACACGTTTTCCATAGTGTATTGAACCACGTAATACTTTATTTGAAGTTTTAAACATTTTTTTCAACAGTTTCATTGAGATTTAAAAAACATGTACTTTTCTACTACTTTACACGCCAATGTTCCCTTTTGGGAACATTCAACTTTGGTTTCTTATATAAAGCGCATTTTTTCTCCGAATTTCGATATCTATTTTTTTATCATTAAAGTGAACCCTTATAAGAATAGTTTACGTTATTTTAAAAAATTTAGTTTATTTTTCTATTTTTGGAGAATTTTTAAGTAATGCCATGTCGAAAGTGCTAAAAAAGCTGTTTTTTGCGAATTTCTGTACACTACTGATTTTATTTTTGGAACATAATTCTTATGTCAAAAAATCAAGTATGTCTTTATTTGTAATGAGAAATTTTTACAAGACTGATATAATGAAACTTTTTTTTAAATTGAATTTTAAACTGTATGTTCCCATTTGGGAACATTGGCGTGTAAAAGGTTAATGTGTCTGTGAAACAAGTACATAAGCGAATAATAATTATGATAAAGAAAAAGTTTTATCGCTAGACTGTGTCACTGAAACTAAAAACCCAAGGATTTAGAACATATCGTGAGTGATATCGATACAAGATCTCAAAATTCTTGCGTTAATAAAAGGATGGTTACGAATTTGGCGCCTAAAAGCGAAATAAAAATGACCCATGACCTCTTTATGGGGAGAGAAACAGCGGCTAAATTGCATGATGTTTACGATTTACTGATTCCCGATTTAAATGATTCATTTTCTTATAAACTGCAAGTGTTTTCTTGAAAACAAAATTTGTGGCACCGCGCCAAAAGTTAACAGAATGACGGCACTTCTTGAATTGAGGCAAAAAGGGATTATTTTGTCTGAGCTTGAATCTCATGAGTGACAAAAAATAAATAAATAAATAAATAAAAATAAATTCGTGTTATTAGGTGCTGACGTGGCTGAGCGTTGTTTACAAATAAATTCACAAAAACGGGTACCGGATCTTTCTTATAGGAGATTACTTTGGGATTACTTTTCACAGGGATAGTTGTATTGCCTGAGAAACATAACTGTAGAAATGTTACCGTCTTCAGTGTTGTTTCGTGTTATGTAAGAAACTAAACTATAAATGAATTGTACGGCCTTAAAAGTACTGGTACTGCAGAGCCAATAGCGATGTTAGAGGAAAATACAGAACATTTAAGAAAACTCTTAACCTTTCAGTAGCAACTTGAAATTTATCAGACACCAATGGTATCCCTGGGTCTGTCAGGATCAGGAAATAAAAAAATTCAAAAATATATAAATGCCAATTAATCATTGAAAATAGTTTTAGGGCATCAAATAAAGAATACTAAGTCTGAAATTAAAAAAATCAATTTTATTTTATTTTTTTTGCATACTAAAAACTGATTACATAATAAAATTTATAGAAAACCGATTCAAAAAGTAAATTTGATTAGAAGCTAAGAAAATCTAAACATTGGAACTCAAAATTTGGACATATGATTGTTGCATGTTTTTAGCAGACACAGACTGAACATCTTCTCGGCACTGTAAATTGAAAACCTTTTTCGAGGTATACGGGTCCATGGTAAAAAAAAAAAACGAACACGAGTGATAACCTTATGACTATTTGGCTCATACTGCTTTTTGAGACTTATTTGTCACTTCAGTTTTGGGACTAAACTAAGGTAGGATCAAGGAATACTATCTAGAGGATTTGATAGGAAGATAATTTAGCGGTGAACTGGTTAACTAGTTTCTATAAATCGGAAAATATAAAATCTGTTGTCTCCTGAGCCTCAAAGGGTTAAATGAAATTAGGGAGAGGGGGGAGGGTCGAACTTTGTTAACCCTTTAAATAAGATCCGAAGACTATGGCCGATTGGCTAGGCGCTGGCATTCGGTCCCAGAGTCTGTGGATTCGAATCCCACTCTTGGCATGGACGTTTGTAGCTGTTCGGAATCGGCTTTAAGCAGTAGGTCCCGGTCTAATTAGCCCTAGTGTAGCAAAAGTTGGACCGTACCACTCCAAACCAAAAAAGCCTCGAAATAAAAATCTGGTATGGAAAAAAACGACTTAAAGTGTACAAAGGTAACTAAAGAGATGGCTTCTAGATATTTAGGGAATGAGAAGAATCAAGGGTAACTGAAAGGGTCGAGAGTTAAATCGAAACTTCTTATTATTTACCTCTTTGATCGATAGTGGAAATTGAAACCGTAGCCACACAGATTAGGTCTGTTTTCGACACGTTGTTACACGAATACAGTAAAAAAGCTTTTTGTGTGATCTTTTGTAATATGCCAAAATTTAACTGAGCGAATACCTGATTTCGTCGATAGCATTCGTAGTCAGTTTCAGAAGACACAGATAAGGTCTTCATTCCGTACAGGACTTCCCCTTGAATATCGCGTTTGTCTGCATTTCCTTTTATTTTATCCTGTCGAAAATGTTGAAGGGATCAAGTATTGCTGGGTTGTATTAAATATCTCGTCAAGCCGTTTTTTGGGTAGCTGCAGCGTTGTCTCACTTGCTGGATCACATCCTAACGGAATACGCATAGTTTGTCGATAGATTAAAAATTTCGTTTCTTATTCATAACTATGTTTCCAGGGTGGTCGATGTTAAAGAGGAGGAATAATTTATTCTTTAAGCCAAGGATATTTTTACGCAAGGTTATTTAAACCTGAGTATACTTCTAAGTATACGGGTATCACTGATTTTTTAGGAATGTTATAGAATCTCGATAAAGATTATAATATATAAGTGGAAAATTTCTATGAAAGATTTCAAATTCTAACTAAAAGACACTTTTTAGTAACGATTCAGAAAATTTTTAGTCCTCTTAGGTGGTAAAGTTGCAGGACATAATAACCCAAGTAATTAAAGTATATCATTTGAAAAATACTCTTAATTTATGCTAGCGATATGGAAACTGAAACAGCCTAAAAACAATATTCGATTAAACATAGCATATAATAACTTTCACGCGTCAAGCCTATTTCTCACATAAAGTATAATAATTTGAATGACCAGTAAAGGTAATTTTTTTCTGTGACAAGAAAAACTTAATCCTCAAAGGTACAATAACACATGGCTTCCTAGGAAAATAATAAATACACGAATTAGTCTTTTTTACACAACACTTTTTTTTATGGTATTTGACAACATGTTTAGGAACTATTTGCGAAACACCACCGCAGAGATGGAAATACCCATACTCATATTTGGAATAATGTCATGAATACTTTCCTTTTTTATATTTAATGCACTTTATGTGAAAAGTTTACTTCATATATAAACTATACATGACAATTTAATTTTCCTCCTATAGAAGCACCTATTTCATTTAACTCAGACAATCATATCCTCTTTTAAAAGACCTTATATTATTCATGCACCATGAATTCTAAAATACAATAAGTAGGGATCTCCTCTTTGATATTGTATTCTATGAATATTTGAAATGATAAAGATGTCTCAAGAAGAATGAATCTATTTTTCTGGTTGGCGTATTCCCAAAACCAAAATAAATAAACAAGAGGAACAAAGTTCTACTCTTTCTTATAGGATTACTGTTTCACTCGTCTACGTCAAAATAAAATCACATAAAAAGGTCATTCCCCTACTCTAACAAAATTTCTGAGGCGCCAAAGCTGGGTTCGAACAGTTCTGCGTTTTCTTTTAATACAAGGTCTTCTTTAGATAGCATTAAAGTTACTTTTTACATGGCTGATTTATTTTTAGATGGTATTTTATGATTGAAGAATATGACGTTAGATATGAAAACAGAGGTATGACTTCACAATTTTATTATTGTAAATCGATATTTCAATTTTAATCGATCTTCAAGTTATTAAAAGTGAACTTTTTGTAAAAGCAGTAGTATGTCTCACAAACAAAGAGTAGTTGCAAAACTATAACTTGTCCTAATTTATATCGCATCTAAACGCAGCTTGTTTCCATCTATAAATATTTTGGACTAGATATTTAAGATTTTCTACATTATTAAAGAAATTAAGTCTCTGTAACCGTGACTTATGCTATTTAAATTTGATCTGTATCAAGGATCCGATCTGGAAAAATTTGAGCTTCATCAAGAAACTGATTAAAGGCAGCTTTTTTCTATAAAAATTCTATAAAAATCTATAAAAATTTTGGACTAAATATTTAAGATTTTTCTACATTATTAAAGGAATTAAGTCTCTGGAATCATGACTTATGCTACTTAAGTTTGATCTGTGGAACGGCAAGTTTTCAATATTTAAATAATGAGTTTGGATTTTATTTCCTGTAATAGCATATCCTGAAACAAGTTATTTATTTTACAACACATCACTGAATAAACAGCATGTAAAAGATTGCTTGTAGAAATATATGAAAGCAAACTTCACTAAATATCGGTTTAAAAACAAGAAAAAAACATCTTTTAAACCACTGACGGTTTAATCCTCACCTGCCACTGAAAAACGTCATAAATAATTTATAAAAATCTAAGAAATATAATAATCATATCTTTTTAATCGCGTTCATTTACTTGTTGATTTATTTACTGCAATCACTTTATATTAATTTTTGAAAAAATCTTTCATTTTGGGTCTTTTCATGCATAAAAACAGAAAACAAACAAATATACGGAATATTATCCTAGAATTTCAAATATGTGGTATAAAATCAACTGCTTAAAGATACGTGGAAAACGGTTTTTGAGAACCAGATGAGACTAATTGTGAAGGTAGGGTCCAATCTTTTCATAAGAAGGTTGTAAATGAAACTGATCTTTGAAAAGAAGACGTATATATATATTTTAAACTATTACGTTTTTTGCATTTTTCAAAATGTTTTACTCGACATAAATTAAATATATTTTCCTATAAACTACTCTCTCTACATATTACAGATAGTTCAAAAATATTTACATCGTGATTATTATTAAGTAAGTAAGAACTAGTTACATGTTATATAATAATAATTTCGAGAATAAAATAAGATGATTTAAAATAATTCATGAAGAAATTAGATAATATTTCCCTTTTAGGTACAGATGTGTTAGACGTACCTCGTTGCCAAGTTCGCGATTTTTTGAAGTTTGGCGATTTCGTGAAGTTTGGCGATTTTGTGTTTGGTGTGGCAGCCATGCTATTTTGGCGAGATTTTGTTATTTTGTGGCAACCCAGTTTGAACGGCTAGTTGTGTGTTTGTTTACGTGATATAGTATGGCCAGGGCCGTTCCAATTCGGGGGTGCAAGGGGTGCGGGGCACACAGACGGCAAGTCAAGGGGGGCGGCAAGTCAGCCGCCCAGTTAAAAAAAAAATTAAACTAATTTATTAGTAAAATATTCAATAAAAAAATATTATCATTATGCTAGGTAAATACTTAGAGTTAAAAATGCATTTTACAAGTAAAACTGGAAATAAACAAAACCAGATTGGTTTTAAAAACACTGCTCCACGTCGCAACTAGTTGGGAAATACATTGTTAATTTTTGTTTTAACACGTTTTAACCCATCATCGCATCAAATCGCGTCTCATCGCCGGCATCGCGTCAGTGCGGGTTGTTTTTGTCAGGTTGCAGGAAAATACACGTTTATGCCCTGAGCCTATAAATACACGGACCGGGATAATTTGCACTATATTAATTTTGAACGTGTCCATCTCAACAACTGAAGAACAAAGCTTCGAACAAAGCAATCGAGCACAAAGTCTCTAATTTTTGTGCTCCATTTTGTGATTGCTGAACAATAAAAATATTTCACAGGTAAGTAAACTTGATGATATTTTTTCTTTTCCTCGGTTAGCGGTTGGAAATTGAATACATTTATGGTTTGATATTTGTTTTGCAAAAAAAAGCTAGAATTCATTACTTAATTCTATTTTAAATGTTTTTTTAATTTTGCAAATGTTAAACATATAATAGGTAGTAACAGGTGTAAACTTTGATTTTTGAACTGCATCACCTTATTTTTTTAACAGGTGCGTGAAATATGGCCAATTTTTTTTCAGAAATCAGGAAAATACGATTTTTTTTATTATTATTAAAGTAAACGTAGGGGGAATTGTATTTAAAATATGAACAAAATTAAAATAAAATCGTCTTGAAACGTTACTTTGCAAAAGACAATCTTTATCGATAAACAGATTAACTTACATTGCGCCTTTTTATAAGTTCTTTACGAAAAGAACCTTATTTTTTTACAGATGTCTGATAATCGAAAAAAACTTTCTGGGGGCCAATACAGAAAAAGAATATTTGAAAAAGAAGAATTAGTAAAGAAGGCTTGTGGCTCACTAAAAACATTTTTAATCCCAGTAAGATCGCTTGAAGTGCCATCAAGTTCCAGTGATACAAATGTGACGGAGACCGAAATCACAAACCCTAAAGAAGATGTTTTGATTGAACCAGTGAAGTCCTGAAACCAGTGAACAAAAGCGGATGTAAACTTTCCTTTAAATAAAGATAACAGAGGTTTCTCATCTATTTATTATAAAAAAATTTAAGTAACGGGGAAATAATTCCAAGAGTTGGGTAGTGTATTCTAAATGAAAAGATTGTGTATTTTGTTTTCCATGCAAATTATTTAAAACTTTTTTTAGTGTCTTTGTTGAGGGATATAACGATTCGAGACATATAACTCAGATTATAGAACGTTATGAAACATCAAAAAGTCACATTTATAATACAAAATCTTGAATTGATTTAAATACATCAATTTCTTCTAAAACAACTACTGATTCTGTAAATGAGAAATTAATAAATATGGATAAAGATAGATGTGTTTCCGTGTTAAAATTTAAAATTTATACCGTTAAATTCTTAGCCGGTCAAAATTTGAGTTTTAGAGGCAAAAATGATAAGTTATACGAGCAACAAAATGGAAACTTTTTAAAATTAATTGAAACAATTGCAGAGTTTAATGATACCATATCAGACCACCTCACTGGAATTAGCAGAAATCCATCAAATATGGCTCATTATTTAGGCGTTCATATTCAAAATGAACTTATTTCCCTTTTGGGACCAAAAATAAGACATGAAATAATATCGCTCTTAAAAGTTAGTAAATATCATTCTATTATTTTAGATTCCACCCCTGATCTAAGTCACCAAGACTAACGTACTGTTGTAGTATTTGTTCTATTAAATAATAAATCAAAGCAAATAGAAATTAGGGAGAATTTTTGGGGATTTATTTCAATATCAGATTCGACAGGATAGGGTTTGACTAATTTTTTTATCAGATTTTTTGGAGACTCACAACATTTGTTCGGGGGATTTAAAGGGGCAGGGTTATGATAATGGTGCGAATATGAAGGGAATAATGGTTTACAAAAAAAAGTTCTTGACTTAAACTCTAGAGCTTTTTATGTGCCTTGTGTGGCCCATAGTTTAAATTTAGTTGTTAATAACGCTGCAAAAGCGCCTTTAGAAATTACAAGCTTTTTTGTAATTGTACAGGAGCTATAGGTTTTCTTCTCCACATCGACTAAACGTTGGAAGGTCTTAAAAAATGAAATCCCAACTTTAACACTTAAACCCCTTTCAGATACTAGATGGGAAAGTAGAAAAGTTCTTAGATACAATCTAACAAAAATATATGATGCTTTATATACTCTCTATTCTGATAATACTAGAGACTCTGAAACTAGAAACATGGCAAATTCATTACTTTTGAAAATGAAGTCGTTTAAATTTATTTGTTCCATTATTACATTGTATAATGTGTTAACAAAAATTAATATCGTAAGTAAAGCTATGCAGGAATCGGATGAAATACTACCAAAAATTATTTTAATGTTAGTGCAACCAAAACATATTTATATAATACTAGCTGTGTACCCGGCGTTGCCCGGGTATTTATTAATACCAATTTTTTATTACACAGGAAAAGGAATGGATTCTACCTATAGTGTAAAATCTAAGTAATTTAATTTTCAGGTATTTCAAAGAAGTACAGTATACAAATGATAAAGTAAAATTACAAATTCACTCTATTATTAATTTAACTTAAATCTTGATTATAAACAACATTTTTAGTTTCCTATATTCCTCTCAGTGACTCCGAAAACTATGGATTCGACACTAATCTCGGTCAGTTTGGACTTTACTTAACCCCTTCTTCCACCCCCCACCCCACCAATGATGATGGGAGGCTGTACTTGCACTTAAACGGCATGGAGAGGGCCCTATTCATCTCAGCGACACAAAAACTGGATTCGACACTACTCTCGGTAATTTTGGACATTTTATTTCTACCCCTTCTCCCCCCTCAATGGTGTTGGGATGAATAGGGACACTTCCGATGTCATTTAAGTGAGAGTGCAGCCCCCATCAGCATTGTTGGGTGAGGTGGGGGTAAGAAAGTGTGAATATAAATTACCCCTTCAGGGGTATAAAGAAAGTGTGAATATAGAAAGTGTGAATATCTCCCACCATTTTATATCAATTATGGTTTCGACACTACTCTCGGTATATTGGACATTTTATATTTGTTTCTTCTTCCTCCTCCCCCCTCCCCCAATACTGATGGGGGGGGGGGGGCTGAACTTGCACATAGCCGGCATCGAAAGTGTCACCATGAACCTCAGCGACCCCAAAAACTATGGATTCGACACTAATATCAGTCGTTTTCGATTATTTTTACATGTGCCCCCTGCCCCCCTGCTAGGGGTGTATTACCCCCCCCCCAGTCTTTCTTTCCAGATTGTAAGTGATATGTGTACCAAGTTTGGTTGAAATTACTCCAGGCGTTACAGAGTGATGCTGGAACATACACACACACATACACACATACATCCATTTTTATATAATAATTTTTATATAATAATAACCTCTCACTGTGTAAATGTGTGCCTGATTACTTTTTTGCATTAGCGGTACTTAAAACCCATATGTCGTGGCACAGGTGTAAATTATTTTAATATCTTGTGTCCAATCACAAAAAGTGTGGTACCCAATTGGTACCACCAAAAAGTTCGATTTTCTGACCATTTTAAAGTTGTTCTGTCCACTTAAACAGCATCGGGAGTATTGCTCCCGATGTTGACAGAAGAGCTAGCTGTTTAACCGGGTATTTATTAATCTCAATTTTTTTTTATTACACAGGGAAAGGAATAGATTCCACCTATAGTGTAAAATCCAAGTAATTTAATTTACACGTATTTAAAGCGATGAGCGGAGGGGGCTGAGGTGTCAAAGAGATTACACGTATTTAAAATTAAGTACAGTATTCAAATGATCAAGTAAAATTACAAATTTACTCCATTATTAATTTAAGTCAAAACTTGGACAGTGACTTCAAAAATTATGGATTCGATATTACTCTCGGTCATTTTGGACATTTTATTTTTGACCCCCTTCTCCCCCCCCCATGCTGATGGGGGCTAAACTTGCATTTAAACGGCATCGGAAGTGTCCCTATTCGTAGCAGTGACCCCAAAAACTATGGGTTTCACACTACTCTCGGGCATTTTTATATTCACCCCTTCTCCCCCCCTCCCCCCAATGCTGATGGGGGCTAAACTTGCCCTTAACCGGCATCGGAAATGTCACTATTCGTCTCAGCGACCCAGAAAACTATGGTTTCGACATTACTCTCGGTATTTTGGGCATTTTATATGCACCCCTTCTTCCCCCTCCCTCTCCCCCCCTATGCTGATGGGGGCTGAACTTGCACTCAAACGTCATCGGGAGTGTCATTATTAAGCTCAGCGACCCCGAAAACTATGGATTAGAAACTAATATCAGAAGTTTTCGATTACTTTTACATGTGCCCACTGCCCCCCTGCCCCCTAGGGGTGCTAGGAGTATGTTATTCCCCCAGTGTTTCTTTCCAGATCGTAAGTGATAAGTGTACCAAGTTTGGTTAAAATTGCTCCAGGCGTTCCAGAGTGATGCTGAAACATATACACACATACGTCCATTTTTATATACACTCAAGAGCCAAAACATTATGACCACCTGTCAATAACGAGTTGGCCCACCTTTGGCACGCAACACAGCTTCAACCCGCCTTGGCATGGATGCCACAAGTCCTTGGTAGATGGCCGGAGACAGATTGTACCAGATGTTTAAGCAACGGTCACGCAAATCCGAGATATTGCGAATTGGTGGTCTTAGAACTCTGAGCTGCCGTCCCATGACATCCCAAATGTGTTCTATCGGATTGAGATCCGGTTAGTTAGGCGGCCAGGACATTAACTGGAATTCAGCATCATGTTCCTGGAACCACTCCAACACAATTTTAGCCTTGTGACACGGGGCGTTGCCCTGTTGGAACATTCCATTTCCAGCTGGAAAAACAGAGGTCATGTAAGGGTGCAACTGGTCCGCAATGATGTTCAGATACCCTGTAGCATTCATGGTCTGCTCTACCACAACCACGGGTCCCAGAGACGCCCAAGAGAGCGTCCCCCAAAGCATAATACCGCCACCACCGGCTTGTGTATGACCTACTGTACATTGAGGAAGCAACAGTTCGCCGTATCCTGACACGGCCATCGGCGTGATGAATGACAAATCGTGATTCATCTGACCAGGCAACTCTCTCCCACTGATCCATGGACCATTCGCGATGTTCCCGGGCCCAGCGCAGGCGCAGTTGGCGATGACGCTTGGTCAGCAAAGGCACAAGAGTGGGACGTTTGCTGCGTAGCCCCATATCCAACAGTGTCCGCTGAACAGTGTGCTGCGATACTGTTCTACTTGGCCCTGCATTGTATTGGGCTGTCAGCTGAGCCACTGTCTGGCTCCGGTTTTGCTTCACCATGCGAGGCAGTCTCCGACGACCTTTTTCTTTGATACCGTGTGGACGTCGAACACCATGTCGTCTACTGCTGGTTTCACCGTCATTCATCCACTTTGCATAAGTACTAAAAACTGTAGGTCGCGAACAACCCACGAGTCGTGCAGTTTCGGAAATACTTGTTCCGAGCCTTCGAGCCATTACAATCTGCCCTCTATCAAAGTTGCTTAGATCCGCAACCCTTCCCATCACACACAGAAGTAAGTGAAAGAATGATTCTTCAGACTCTCCAGCAGCAGTTAAATACCACTTCCACCTGATCACGTGCCTTCTACGTCATCCAGGCGAATTCATTGCAAAATGTAGGGGTGGTCATAATGTTTCGGCTCTTGAGTGTATATAGATTACATAAACTGAATTTATAATATATTCTGTAATTCGTTGTTTCATTTAAGGTAAAAATATTGCAGAGAAATTTTAATTAATCCATACGGTATAATGGGGGGGGGCGCAAAATTATTCTCGCACACGGGCGGCAGCTACCCTAGGAACGGCCCTGAGTATGGCGGCCATGTTGTTGCGAAATATTAATGACGTATTTTGGATAGTATTAGATGTAGATTTTACTTTGGTCTTGTCAATTTGTGTTTTTGTTGCTTTTAGGATTTTGTTGTTGCCAAATTCGGGTGTGTCTTGTGTTTTTCGTCATTGAATGGGTTTTTTTAACGTTCTTTAGTGTAGTTATATTATGTTGTGGCAACGGTTTTTGAATTTTTCGTTTGTTTTAATTCAGATTTTAAGTTTCAGTTAGGATGCAGCTTGGATACAATAATCTGGTTGTATATTTCAATATATTTTTTTTCATTTATTTATTATCTGTTCAGTATTTAGTGTAATTTAGAAATATCAGGGGATTTTAGTGTCTAAAATAGAGGCGATATAATGGAAATAGATCATTTGAATTTGTGCTGTAATATATGTTTAATGAAGAAATATATATTTAACCAAGGGGTTTTTTATGTTTATTTATATTAGTTATTATTAGTTGGACTGTCTAGTGGTATTATACTGACAATTTTAGAGGGAGGGGGGGGGGACCGCCAACCTAACAAATTTCTCATTAATTTTAAGGTTTTAGTTTTTGTATTTATGCAGCCGTTTTTAGATATATATTTTTAATACAGCCGTTTTTAGATACTTTTGTGTATGTTTTAAAGTAGCGGTTGAGCATTTCTGTTAAGGTTTTGAAGTTTAATACAGCCGTTTTTAGATATATTTGCGTATGTTTTAAATAAGTGTTTGAGCATTTCTGTTAAGGTTTTGAAGTTTAATACAGCCGTTTTTAGATATTTTTGCGTATATTTTAAAGTAGCGGTTGAGCATTTCTGTTTAGGGTTTGAATTTTAATACAGCCGTTTTAAGATATATTTGCGTATGTTTTAAATAAGTGGTTGAGCATTTCTGCTAAGGTTTTGAAGTTTAATACAGCCGTTTTTAGATATATTCGTGTATGTTTTAAAGTAGCTGTTGTGGATTTGTGTCATGTTTTTAAAAGTTTATTATTGCCATTGGTAAGTTTGTTTTGAATTTATTTTTATATTTGGGTTGTTATTGATAGTTTGTGTAAATCGGTTATTTTAAGCGTAAAATGTCCGCGTAGACCTGTTTTGGCGACAAGTTGGCAACAAAAAATTTTTGGCGACTATTTGGCGACAAAAGTTTTTTGTCACCAACTTGTCGCCAAGGGAGGTGCGTCTGGCACATCTGCCCCCCCCCCCCAAAGTTTTATTATAACTAAGACGAACACTGAGTTATGGTATGTGGTAGAGTTTTTCCTCCTTACAATGCTTACTACAATCCAATCACCTTAAATCAAAAATCCTGTTGCTCCATCCTTTACACGTGTTCTCAAAATGTAAGAAAATCTTTAAAATCAGTACATGGCACCACAATAATTATAGGAAAAAACAATATTTTAACACACTTTTAAGATGAATTTTTTTTAAATAAAACCAAAATTGTACTAAAATAATGTTTATTTAAATATACCTTCAGTATTTATGCATACTTTTATGTTTATTTAAATAACGTTTTATTAAGCACTAATGATTAATCTCATAAGCTCACCTCAAAGGCTGAGTGTTCATTGCCGTGTGATAATATTTTTTGCAAAAAGTACAATGACGACTTTCACTCATGAGTTTTGACCTATTACTTTTCAAGTTTAATCGTGGCTATTTTAGAGTAGTTGTTACCGGAGGTAACCACTACCTTTTCGAACATCCTTTGCATAAAGATTAAAACTTGTGAGAACACATTCCCACAAATGGGAAGACATAACATCCTACTAAATGGTGTCAAATGTGTTGAAAACTAAATATTGTACATGAAACCACCTAGCAATCAATGTAAACCAAATTACCAGAATGATTCGAGAAATACCACACTCATCAAATATATTAGTTTATCACCTACTGTTACTTTAAAACTCCGAATGCAATTGAGGGAATTGACATAATTTGAATCCTCTAGATATAACTGAATTCCACCGTATTTAGAGGTACACGCTGATATTGAATATTTAAAAAAATAGCAAAATTTAATTGCACATTAAAAGACTATACTTAGAATTTTGGCACAACCGTTCCTTTTAAATAAATTCTGCAGCGTAATATCCATAATTGGTTCGGCAACTCTATGTTATTCCTTTTGGTCCTGTCGTTTAGTACGAAAGTTACTAGAAACCCTTTAATTTAATATTTATATTAATTACATCATTTCAGAGTTGTATTTTTATTCAGGTAATCTGTGCTGACGATTTCAGGATGACTAGAGTGCTAGATTGTGTAAACATAATCCTCTGGTTTGAATAGACTACTGTAGATGTGAATAATTGTAGTAGTTTGGAATCATCTTTAATCTGTTGGTACTAGTGTGTTAAGTATTCTGTGGAATAAAAAGCAAATGACATTATCTGTACAAGTTGTAGTATGAATTAACGTAACAAGTCTGAATAGCTTTTATGATACATAAAACGTAACACTAAAACTAACCCCAACCTATCTTTTTTCAGTAATTTGTAAATTTTTTATATAAACTCTGCTCTTCCACATGCAATTTTCCCAACTTTCGAAACACATGACCAATCCCTTGTAAATTCGCATCAAACTGGATACCATGAATGGGTATGTAGAAAATATAGGAAGCTACTAATCTGCGTGTTTCAAAAGCATTAAAAATGTCCCCAGTGAAAAATTCAGATATTTTTTACCGTTTAGTGCGAATGTACCATATAAAGGAAGTTTAAAGCACATATATTTCACTCCAATTTGGATGTTTGATACATCAATAAATATATTTAGTAGGGCATTAATAACACTAGTCAAAAGCCATTTTGTATCTGATTTGTAATGAACATTTTTTATAGATTTTTTATAGATTTTAATCCCCCCACGGGTTCCGAAACTGGTGGAACCGAACAACACATTCCTTGAAAACACGCAGCTGTGTTTTCCAAGAGCTTGTGGGTTTTCGGGACCCTATTTCCAGTACGCTACAGCAGTGTAGTGGTGGGAGGATATTTCGAACTTTATATATGTGGTATCAATTATCCCGACGTGCCTTCGGCACTGAAACCTGTGTCTCGTGGGAAAGGGTTATCTGATCCAGACACTCTCAGGAAAAGCACTAATGCATGATCGTCATCTGATGAAAGTGATTCGGAACCTGCACAACCTGCGGAGAATCACATAAGAGATTGCCTCACCTCATAGAACAGAAGGAATTGAACGATTTAGTACGTGATTTAAAAACTTTCTATACAACTGTCAGGACTGTTGGTTCTAGGTTACAACTATGGAACCTACTAGCTGAAGGTACAAAGATTTTAATTTTTAGAAGATATACATCTATAAATGCATTTTTTAATGAAAATTTCAATGTTTTTATGGACAGATGTAAATGGTTTAATTACATAGTTGGGTATTCAGTATGATTCCAATGAATGAAGATTTTTTTTAGATTTCTCGAAAGCTAGCCTGAAAGCAGAGCTTTTGCATAATGGCAAGACACTACCATTAGTACCTTTGGCTCATGAAGGAAGCGTGAAGGAAACTTACAAAAATATGGCTATGCTGCTGGCGGCAGTCAAATATATAGATCATTGGTGGTAGAGTTGCTGCGATTTAGAAGTAGGAAAAATGCGGTTATGTTTACAGGGTGGGTTTACAAAATTCTGCATTTTTTGTGCCTATGGGACGGCCGAGATACAAAGAACCACTACAAAGCCAAATAATAGTCAATGACGGAATCATACGTTCCTGGACAGAGAAATATCAAAAATACACCACAGGTTGAGCCGAGTAAAATCATTTTGCCTTCCCTTCATGTAAAATGGGGATTGATGAAAAACTTTGTCAAAGCGCTCGATAAAAATGTCCACAGCTTTAAGCAAAAGCGGGAATTGTTTCTCAAATTGAGTGAAGCAAAGGTGAAGGAAGGTATATTTATTGGGCCAGAAATCAGAAAATTGTTGGAAGACACAACGTTCGATGCTAAGCTCCCGAATATGGAGTTAGCTGCTTGGACATCATTCAGAGCCCTTTTCACTGTTTTTTTTGGAAACAAAAATGACGATGGGTATGCTTCTATAGTGACTGGTCTACTGGATAACTACAAGAATATGGGTCGTAAAATATCGCTAAAATTCCTTTTTTTTGTATTCCCACCTACACATTTTTCCAGAAAACTTGGTTGCTGTGACTGATGAACAGAGTGAACGTTTTCACCAAGACATCCTTACTATGGAACATCGTTATCAAGGGCGTTGGTACCCTGTAATGACAGGCGATAACTGCTGGTTTCTGTTTAGGGAGAATCATCAGACATCTTAAAAAAGCAAAGCATTATCATCAAGAGATCCATCATCCTATTTTTAAAAAATAACATTGTTAATATTACTAACATTATGGGTTATTGTTCAACAGTTTCGTGCTCGTATTAGTTCATATTTTTTGTTAAGTAATAAAGAAAACATTTTTACTGATGAATATTATCTTTTGTTTGTATTTCAAACAGTCAATTTTTGTTAAATATTCCATTGACTTTACGTAACTGTTGTGTGTCTAATAAATGTGACGTGATAGAGAGAATCCGATTACTCCACTGAGTTCAGCACCCTAAAATTAGTTAAATTCACCCATTCACAAGCCAGATACACAAAAAAAGATAAAATTTGCTGTGCAGTGTAATTATGAATATAAAGCTGTTAATATCAATAATATGTTATGCGATTTTTCAGGCAAAATAATAAAGACTTGAAGTTATGATAAAGAAAGTAAGTCTTACCTAAATAACCATTATATTAATCTATATAATATAACCTATGCAAAATGATAAAACAAGTATCTAGCAGCATATTTTATTGCATCTAATCTTCGAAATTATTTCCAACAAAATGATAGAATGACTTTAACGAAATATTATAAATATTTAGACCACGCATTCGCTCAGATCCAATATATTTCATTTTAGCTTATTTATTTCAACACCAACGTGAAATGACAGCTATGTTTTTAGATTTTTCTTCAGCAGTTGAGATTTTTTCGCCGTGATTATTATAAGACTCTAAACTGACGGCTCGTTTTTCTATCAAATCTGATTTTAATAGGAATTTCAGCGGACAGTTCACTTAAGGATATGTTTAGATGAAATAACATCATTTGCCTCTGCCACGCAAGGCCAGATTTCCTTTTGTTTTAGACTGCATTTGAAAGATTATTTGTAGAGAAGCTCTTATCTATCATTTTCATAAATGACCCTTCGAAACTCCAATCTCGTGTGTTTGAAATTTTATACTTCTATTTTTTTTAATGCTCAGTTAGTAGAATAGAGTATTTTCACTCTAAAGAAAAATTTCTGATGTATAGATGAGGGATTTCCAACCTTTATGTATGTTTGCAGTACCTTTGGGTATGATATTAGAAACTTAGAACATCCACGTTAGAATTTTAATTATTTTTCAATTTTGAAATATCAAATTAAAGTGGAATACATTTCCAGAACATTTTAAATTGAAGTTTAAGTACATGCTTACTCCGTTGCTGGTTTTATTCATTTTATAAAAGAAGTAAGTAACAAGCACTAGAATAGTATATGTTAATAAAGTTTCAAAAAATAGCCATGGGATTCAGTATATTATTACAATAGAGGATAAGATGAAAAGCGCTAAAAAGTCTTTTGTTTTATTAACGTCAGACCTGATATGTATGCTTGGAGAATAAATGTTTGATATCGAGCCTAACAATTCTGGGCGTGTGTCTAGCTAATTCATCCTAGAGGACGAGTGCGTCAATTTGTGTCACAGTCTATCGGCGTGTGAGTCATTCATTTAACTGATTTTAATTTTTTGAGTGGGTGCTTCTAATATTTTATTTTTTATAAAAAAAATCATGGCTCACCGGGCATATCTCAAAGCATCCTCCTAGGAATCGCTAGTCTATACTAGTGTTAAGATGTTTAACGCATTCAGTAAGCTAATTAAACATTCGAAGAATTCGCATTCTTTTGAAAATTAGACATATTTTGATTGGAAACCTAATAATAGGAATTATTGTTATATAACATTCTTAACTGTTACGTTTTGCTCTGCTAAGTTTCTGTGTATACCTACGCATACACACGTTATGTATATAAAGTGCTCTTTATTTTTACTATGTATTTTAGATTCATTGCTGTGCACTTTGGAAGAAGGTTTCAAAACACTTGATTCCATTTCGATTCGAGGTTTTAAATAAATTAAAAGTAGCATTTACTTCTAGTTCATTATCAAAATTTTACGGAGCTTTAGCGTTACTTTGAAAGCTCTATGATTCATCTTCCATAAATCTAAGAGAAAGTCATTAATCACAGAGAATAATTAATATTAGAACTACTGACAGTAAGTTGTGATTTTTTGACAGACCTTAAGTAATTTTCTTTGACGAGATAGTTCAAGAGTTAAAACAATTTTTTTGCCCAGTATTTGTAGTATCTTGAAAGAGATTTAAATTTGGAGAAAATTCAAATTTTAATTAAAGAAAAAAATGACGTAATATTAATCCACAGCAGTAGTAATTTACAAATGATGATTAACTTATCTGTTATCACAGTTTTCTGTCGTTTACGATTTATGTTGCATGTAGATTACCTTTAGAGAAAAAAAATATTTTAGAAATGTTCAACTCAATACATAGCCATGTACTTCTTTTTTTAAAAAAAGGGATGTCATTTGAGATTTTAACTCGATATCAAATCAAGTATTTGAAAAAAATAGCCGCTTTTAGTTTAAGAATTTGTTTTATTATTTGTAAAGTAGGTTTATGGGAACAAGACACTTAAAAATCTTATAAATTTTTAAATGAAACTATTAAAGTGTTAAATATATTTCTGAACAGAAAGTATTTGCACAATTTGTGGAGTGGTATTTGGGAACAACACACTAAACAATCTTCTTATATAAATTTTTAAATGAAACTATTATAGTGTTAAATATATTTGGGAACAGAACGTATTTGCTCAATTTGTGAGTGGTATTTGGGAACAACAGACTAAAAAATCTTCTTATACAAATTTTTAAATGAAACTATAAAAGTGTTAACTATATTTCTGCACAGAAAGTATTTGCACAATTTCTGGAGTGGTATTTGGGAACAAAACACTAAAAATTCTTCTTATTCAAATTTTCGAAGGAAACTATTAAAGTGTTAAATATATTTGTGAGCAGAAAGTATTTGCACAATTTGTGGAGTGGTATTTGGGAACAACAGACTAAAACATCTTCTTATACAAATTTTTAAATGAAACTATTAAAGTGTTAAATATATGTGTGAACAACAGCTATTGTGTCCATTATGTGAAGTGGTATTTACGAGGATATAACTACAGCAATTTTTAGGCAACAAAAGTTTCGGCATTTATTTTAGCTAAGTACCTGCGATTGAAGTAATGATGCCATATTCGTCTTCAATATGATACATATAATCCCTATTGTTATTGTCTGCCATTCCATTGCCCGGGTATTATATACTTGGTGCAATAACAACGTCATTAATTATATTATTACTAAAAGGAAATAGCAATCTCTGAATAGAGAACACTCATGATTAAATTTCAAAACTGTTTGCATGGAATATCGCAAATTTTAGAAATTAATAATATTTACGATTATTCATTTTAAATATTTATCATGAATAGTTCAAATCGGAAATCGAAAGAAAATTTCCAATCAGTGTGAGCTTTGACATTTCAATTAACTCAAATAAGAACATCAGCTACTTTCACGTTCTTTATAAAAGAAAATCGAAATTAAAATGCAATAATATAAATCCAAGAGTAATTTAAAATCTTGGAATCAATTGTAATTGTTTCTCAAATTTCGTTCTTTTAAATAAGTTTTAAACTCCAGAGGGTACTGTCTGAAAATTTAATTATGTAATTTATAGTTTTATAAGCCATTTTCACTCAATTTGGGAGATTTTGAGACAAAAATATGTCGCTTCAAACGAGTTTGCACTATACATTTTTTTTTCTGGAAATTCTCATGACATTTAAAAGAATCGTACAAAAAATATCAGAAGAAATTAAATTTTGTTTTCTGTTTGGATCCCTTACTTTTCATCGATAAACCTGTATTAAACACTTGTATTAAATGCTCGCAAGTTTTATAAAGTGTTGATTATAGGAGCAGGAAAATTAGAAAGACTTGCACATTTTTATTAAACTATTTATATTGCACTATTTATATTTATTTGTCGCTAATCGTTTTTTCTCTTCTATTCGTTTTTCCGGCTATGATTTTACATACATTAAAAGGTAAACAGAGACGAATTTGCTCAATATTTAATATTATGATAGCAAAACAAAATACGAATACAGACCCTCTTGCCCTCCTCCAGTAGAGTGATGATCCCATTCATCAGGCTTAAAAAAATAATAAGTAAGTATAATGCCCTTCAATAATTGCTGTTTCAATAACTATAAAAAAGGTAACTTTCTTTAAACACTTTAACTAAATCCTAATTCAAACATAAGGTAATCCTCCACAAGTACCAATCAGTTTAGTTAAACCCCTTTAATGGAAAACTTCAAAAAAGTCAGTAAGCCATTTTTTTGTATTTTAACTTTTTAAGTGGTTTTGAAGCACAATTTTTGGACCTTCTTGTTAAAAAATCAATATTAACATAAAACTTTAATGCAACTTCTTTAAGTGCTGCTGAAAGCCTTTGAAATAAATAAGGTTCGAATATTTATTGATTGACATTTCGAAAATTTATTTTTTCATTTAAAGATTAAATATCTCGGGTTTAAAAAGAAATAATCAGTTATTTATTGGTTTATGCGATTTGGAAGTCTATATATACTCGTACAGATTTTATATCTCAAATGCGTAAATTTGTTTTTGCGATCACTCTGTTACTACTTTTGAATTTCCTGGTTTAGTGACCAAAGACAAGCATTCATGAAACCTTAATAGAAGTGTTTAAAATCGGTCGAATACTTCTATGCAGCATGTGTTTTTCAAGAAAACTATGAACTACACAATATAGTGGTAAATAAGATATTAAATGCAGATCCACTAGTGATACCAAGCAAGTTCAGCATATCTACAATCGCCAGTAATTGGATGTTTATCTGATGCGGGTTTCTCGTGCTTTTAAGATTGGTGTTACTTCCAAAAATATCAAGACAAATACAGGCATGTAGCCGACTCAGGGCGCTTGGGCTGGAATGTAATTGGTAGTATAGGGGTTCTGGTACTGCGTTTTACATTATCTAACAAGAAGGGTGCAACACGCCGACCACTTGGCATAGTGGATAAGGTCTTTCGAAGGATTTCGAAGTAACACTTGGCTGCCATCTCAAGTAAAGTTAGACTTCCGCCAGAAAGCGGAACACCTTCTAGACCTGGAAACTAAGAATATCACTGTCCGTCGTCTGGGTCATCATCTGTACAAAAATAAATTATCACTGCTTCTGTTATTTCTTTCTGTATATTATCTCTCTTCAATATGCACGCCTGACTGGGGATCCTGTCTTGAGGCCCCAGTAACATAAACAACAACAATGGTGCAACAATTAAAATATTAGCGTGAAACAACGTTATCATCGACAGCATAGGGCGTGTTGTCAGGATTGATGTTTGCTATAGTTGGACCACAATTCGTGAAATTACATTCTAATGGAAAAGTGGAATTTAAATGACAATTTTGGACCTGACTCTGCGGCTTTCATATTCAAGTCTCATTTACGATAGATGACAACACCTACGGACGCTAATTCGTTTTAGCGTGAGACAAAATATAGTTAATGTAAATGGGCCCATGGTCATCTGAATTGGACTATCACCGACCAGAAGAAAATGGCAACATCTCATTTATCCTGTTGTGTGCTTCATGTTGAATTTAATGAGCAATTGGTTCGTTAACAACATGAGATAACAGATTCGTATGACTGGAGAGCAACACACTTCGGTGCATAAATAATAGTCAAAAATCCATAAAAATGTGCAGTGTGCATGGAGAAATATCAAAATGCCTTTCTATTTGATTCCAAGGCAGCACTTTTAACCTTGAATGGTACGGGTACTAGTGACAGTTGTTGAGTCAATGACATTAAGTAGAAGATATATGACCTTATTGCAGTAAGCTGGATAATTTTGTTCCAGTGGATAACAAGTCTCATTGCGGGAATACTGGTTACGAGCGTGCTGATCAACTTCCGAAAGAGGGTATTTGATTTGCCGAGAATGAAACACTTGTGCCATACAAACAGGCTAAAGTGGAACTTTGCTACCCAATTAAGTTAAGGTTAGAGAGGGAACACTAAATAAAAGCTGTTGGAAAGTTTTGGGAGCAACTGCTAATGTTTTAAACTTCCCCTGAGATCTCCAGAAGAGACTTTATAGCAGACTTGAGAATGATAGAGGGCTACGCTTATCTGCAGTCATATTTGAAAAAAGGAAATTTCTCGCTTTCCGCTCTGTGAGTCTAATATAATTATGAATATACAGTTTTGAAGCATTTGTCTTTCCATTATCTTCAGGTTTGACTCTCACAGATTATCAGTAGAAGGATTTCTAAACAGGCATTTTGATGGAAGATAGACCAGCTACCAATATACAGCTGAGTTATATGGAGATTATAGGGAGATAGATATACAACAACTATAAACATAGATCGTGCCAAAGCCCGTTTGGAAGAAAACTGTTAAATCAACAGGGAGAGGTTTAACCAACTATAAGTAATGAGTACTTAGTACAGTAGCCTCTTGTTCTGAATGAAATAAAATACTGGTAGAATACCGTTACATGCGGAGAGATAGTGAGTAATAAACGATATGTCGTTATAAACTTATTCATGCATCTTCCCGTCATTTTGATGCAAGAAAGACCACCTACCAATATACAGCTAGAGTTGCTTGGACATTATTAAAAGACATAAAACAACTGTAAAACAATTTGTATCAAAGCCGGGTTCAGTGAAAATTGTTACCCGGTATATCCAGAAAGTAATGAAACCGATTCCTTAAAATTCGTTTATTTGAACATAATTTTAAAGAACTTAATTGTCTTCAAAATAGCCCCCTCCTGCATTAATACACCTTTGCCAACGACTCTGCCACCCATTGATGCCCGCCTGGAAGTCTTTAACTGGACTGTTGTTCAGAACACGCGTTACGTTTTTCTGCAAGTTCTCCAGATTGTCAAAGCGATGACCTTTGTGACGAGCAGAGATACGCCATAAATTTTTGTGTAAAACTAAACAAATCAGCTACTGAGACGCTAGCTATATTACAATAAGCCTACGGGAAGGATAGTTGTCCACGGCTAAAGTGTTTAGGTGGCACAAAGGCTTCAAAGACGGAAAAGATGTTTTCGTTGATGAATAACTCGCTGGGCTTCCATCAAGTTCTCGAACTTCAGACAATGTGGCAAAAATTAAAGAACTTTTGGACTCTGATCATCGGATGAGTGTCCAAATGATGTCCTCCGGACAGACAGTTAATGCTGATTTTAACAAGGAAGTGCTCCAAAGTTTGAGAAATCGAATTGCACGTGTCCGCCCGGAGCTCACAAACAATTGGATTCTGACCCCGATAATGCACCGGTCCACCGTACAGCTCGATCTGTCACCGCCGGACTTTTTCCGATTCCTTCGGTTAAAATCCAGCTTAGAAGGTCATCGTTTTGACAGTCTAGAGAACTTGCAGAAAAACGTAACGCGCGTTCTGAACAGCATTCCAGTTGAAGACTTCCATGCGGGCATCAATGGATGGCAGAGTCATTGGCAACGGTGTACTAATGCAGGAGGCTATTTTGAAGACTATTAAGTGTCTGTAAAATTATCTTCAAATAAACGAATTTTATGGAATCAGTCTCATTACTTTCTGAACAGTCCCTGTAATTCAACTCTCAGATGTTCAACCAACTATAAGGAAGGAGTACTTAACAAAGTAGCCTTTAGTTCAAAATGATACAGAATATTGGTAGAGTGCCGTTACATGCGGAAAGATACTGCGTTGTAAAAAATATGCCGTTATTAAGTTATTCATGTATTTTCCAGTCATACTTTTACAAATAATCCTTCAAACATATTTTAAATAGTATGTGGGTCTCAGGTTTTAAAGTAAGTATATTTGGAAATTTAAACTATGAGTATTCCTAATATTTTCTTAGAAGAAAGAAAACTCTGTATAAATAAATTTAATATTTTTTAGCATGATGATAGTTCTTTTGCACATAACGAAAAAAAGAGTGATGGAAATGCAGTGCCGTGGATGATATCGAGTTAACTAAAGTTCCGAAAAATATTCCCGCAAGCATACACTTTATTATATTCCCTATTTTCTTGCGAGAACCTAGTTAGAGTACCTTTCAACTGCTTAAAGTAGAAATAAATTAAAATCTTAATTAAGCAAGTTACAATTTAGAGTAAAAAATGAAGTAAAAAGTCTTCCATGCTTCAGCAGCTTTGTTAAAAAGTTCTCGCCAAGTTAATGAAAAACTTCCAAGCAAGAGAAATAAATTATGTTTATACCTTATTGTATAAAAATGCATTTTAAAACTTTTCAAGAGTGTACTAAATGCAGAATAAAATATGACATAATAGGGGGCATAAATTTTTATTTGTAATGTGAAGAGTCAGCAGTATAAAATTTTGCAAAGTAACTAGAGAAAATTACGTTATTTTTCGGGAATAACTTTTCTAAAAAGATTCTTTTTTTATAAACAATTAAAACACTTAGGATAAAATCTAACATAAAACAATTTCTAAGGGGATACTATAATGATAATGACTGTACTTCACAGTTTGACTCATTGGTTGATGATTTTGATCTGTAAGTAATAGGTAGCAATAATATAAAACATTGCTTTAAAAATATTTACATTGAAATTTTATTATCGATTTAAGAAATATGCATTCTATTCCATTCATGGACTACTTAATTCATAATTACTAATATAATAAAAGCAGATTATTTTGATTGATTATGTATATGAGTGCACTTCATTCTTTCAGTCATTGATTAATGATTTTTATTGTGCTTAATTGTTAGTAATAATGTAAAGCTTTGCTTTTAATATATCTATGGTGCCAATTATAAACGACTTAAGTAAAAAACAGTGATTTAAATATACCAAGTTATTAACTTTTATACCAATCGCAAAAATATAATTTCGACTTGAGTCTTTTGTACAAAGAAATGTACTTTAGTGTACAAAATTGATGGACTTAAGCCTTTTATACAAGTCAAAAGATTTTTTTTAATCAGTACTAACAAATATCTAAAAATCCCTTTTTTTAACTTAAGCGCTTTATATCAGACACCATAGATATTTTTAAAAAAATTTTATCGATTTAATTAATATCCATTTAGTTCATTCATGGACTATTTGATTAATAATTCCCAATAAAATAAAATCAGATTATTTTGATTGATTAATTATTCTTAACGTACTTCATTTACAGTAGTTATGTAAAACCTTGCTTTGTACTCAAAATTTGTTCAAATAATATAATCAACGGTCAGGACACAAATATTTTTTTAAAAGTAAACTTTTTTTTTCGCAGCTTTAAACATAGTTCATAAGATATAAGGTCAAACCGCCGTGTTTTTAGGATGAAAGCGAAATCATGTACATTTGTATGCTGTGTTATTTATGCTTATTCATAAACAATACATCATGAAAATGTTGCAGAACACTTGAACTTTATGTTTGTTTATCTCGGAATGGAAATTTTTGTGATATTAACTGCCTTCAAATTTTTTATTTGAACGCTCTTAAAACATTTTTACTAAAGCCAAAGTTACTCTGAAAACTGCATTTTGGTCTTTTAAAGTGGTTCAAGGTTTTGTAAATAAAACTTTTATGAATATTAAATAAAATTATATCTTTTGAAAAATCTCTTCTATACAGAACCCCCTCCCCAAATATGCAAATAGATCTTTTCATTCAGCAGATATATTAATATCTAATCATGATTAAAATTTTTAATTTCAGTTTCAAAATCAAAATTTCAAGTTAAAATATATTTTATATGTAAAATGGTTTTTATTCAAATACATATTTGATAAAACAAATCAATAGAAGTTACATGAGAAAATAAAATCTTCTTAGATGACAATTCATTATTCAGTTATTTAGGTTTTAAGTTTCAAATATTTTTATACCAAAATCATGTAAGAATAAACAAGTTATTTTCATAACATATTAGGTAATTTCATTTTAGTTTTTTAGCTATTTTATTACATTAACTAATTTATGCTTTGCTGTTTGGATGCTCACAATTTATTTTAATGTGTTATGATGTAATTGTACTATCACAAAAAGAAGGGTACCAGATTGTTCAGAATAAAACTGGGTTTCAATTAATATAAAAAACAAAAAATTATGCTTAAAGAGCCTTTTTTTTATTTGGGAATCATCTTTCCATTGCATTCTACGTAAATCCTAGCACCAATCTAATTTTTTTAATATTGTGACTTTTACAACATATTTCCTTATAAACTTTAAAAATCTAAATTCCATTTTCTTAATGATTAAAACAATATTCATTAACCCATGCTAATATTTTCTGGTCTATTGGCTGACGCAGAATAAAAACCTAAGAGACATTTAAGTCTATTTAATTTTTTTTGATTTCAGGACAAATGCTAGAGCTAATACACCTGATAAAGTTTTTCATTGGAAACGTCGTTTCTTAGTTAAGGACTTGGAGACTGAATCAAGTATAAATCTGAAAACTACAAATTAAATTATGTTTCCCTAAACATGGTAGTCACATTAAGGAATACCTTCATTGTCTTTTACCTCTATGTATTCTAAAAAGATTTAAAGTAGGTTTTTCTAAAATTTTCATTATTTTCACTAATTCATGGATCTTCTATTCCCTCATTCTTTCCCCTTTTTTTCCAGTACCTTTCATTACTTTATCTTGCAGTCCTACTTTTGTTTCCCGTAATTAAATTTGTTGGCAAAGTTGAGTGTAATTCAACTGTTCAATTAAATACAGAGAACTTCCATTGCATGCGAAAATTGAATTACTTTTTGACAAAAGAAAATCTGACTCATTGAGACGTTTTATGTTTCCATGATTAAATAAAATGGGGCTCATCTCTTTTAACTTTTTATATTATTGTAATTCATCTATATATATGTGCGTGTGTTTGTGTGTGTGTAATAACTCCCCACCATTATTAATTGTCTTTGAAAAGCTGCGTATTTTAAATTCCTTTCAACCTCAATAAAGCACAGCCCCTATTTCAAAAACGAATTAACCCACTATTCTAGCCCCTTCACTGTATGTGCGAAACATTAGAGTTATTTTTAGACGTGCGTCAGCATCATGCGTCTATCTCGCCACACCGCACAAGTTCGGAAAGCCTTGCGAAGTCGAATAATACCTTCACGTATTAGGACCAGTTAAAAGAATTCTAAACCCCTAGAGCCCCCATGGTAAAAAACGTTGAGAAGCGATTTTCGGTTCTTTCTTCTTCTCTTCTTTGCCTTGCTCGTTTGCCTTCTGCCTCGCGCTTTCTTCTGTCCCTTGTCTTCGAATTGATTCCAACTAAATTATGATGTAACCGTATTCGATACTCAATCCCGGCAGCTCCGGGCGGTCCGTTGCCGTTATTGTTAAACATCATGTCATCAGCTTGTACCCTTTCGTTCAACTATGTATTTCTGTGTACCTTCTCTGATGTCTTGAAGCGTAATTCCATGGAATAAAATACTATAGTTCATCAGCGTGTTCCTGTTCTTTCCTCGAGTGTGTTTTACCGTCATGACTACCATCAACAGCAATGTACTGAGTATTCGCACATCCCGTGTACTGTGCCGATATTATATTCTATGTGAATACCTCTCCTGTACCGAGGCACCTCGTGATATTACTGGGAATAAACTGAAAAAACACTATTTTTTAAAAAATTATTTTTATAAGTACAGGCACTTGTAGAAGGATTCAATTAACCCATATAGCTTAGATTTTCGGTCAAAGAAAGTTAGGAATGTGTAAAACACTATTGCAAAATTTCACTACAATATATCTGAAATATTTTAAATCATTAGCTCTCTCGTTTACAAAAGTAACTGAAAAATTAGTTTTCTAGAAAATGCATTTAAAGATGCTACTTCCGGTGTTTTAATATAGCTTCCGGTTTAACAAATTCACCATGACTTCTCATCCAGTGTTAAATAAATAGAATTAAAGCAGTTTTAGATTCCTAAAAGATGGCCCTTTTTAAAAACAAAAATAATGAAAAAAACCTCAAATTTTTTTCCCTAAAACAGCCATTTTAATGTTGGCAAATAACATAAGCTCTTTCACTTTTGTATCTATTGCGGACTGGGTGCGATGGCCCAGTTGGCAAGGGCAGCGGGCCAGTGATCTAAACTGGTGGCCAGTAATCTGGTTAAATGCCCGTCACTGCAAATTCATTGCCGTGTACACTAATGGCGAGTGCACGTAAAATCTGTCGTGGCTACAATATCCTCCAATTTCTCAAATTTACCTCTGGAGGTGCGGGGTCAAGTGTTCAGGTCTTGTCGGTTGACTCGGTTCTAAATTACGGGACCGGCTTGTAGGGGCTAGTGCTGGCTGCCTATATGGTGCCCCCTTAAATGAATGGCCAGCAGTCTTGCGGTGTGAGTTAGGGCGACTTCCGCATTCGATGTTGACCACTACTGGCATGCCGTCTGCCCGGTAATTCCCATTCGGGAGAATGTCTAGCAAAAAATGCCTCCGCATTTGAATAAAAATAAAAGCGGACTACTAGTCTTAGTCTTGGTACTAGTCTCTTTCATTTCTGTATCTTTTGCACTGCAAACTACTAGTCTCAGTATCCTGATTTGTAGTTAGGTGTGTTCTTAAGCAAGAACAAGGGAAAAAAAACGTTTTATAAGGTTGTCACAAGTAGTGCTGTCAGTAAGAACTAGGTATTGATATTTTCTTTGACTATATGTTGAATATATAGGTTGCCAAGTGTGGCCAAATTCAAATAGCAATAACAAAGTGACATACCATTGCGATGCCTCCAAAATTGCAAGCGACTCTAAAAAAAATCCTCAATCGGCTAACCTTCAATCGAGACATGTGCATAGGATTTGCTCATTGACTGGCATGACATTTCTTCATGTGAATCTGTTATCTTGATCCACCGTTCAGTGGTGGTGGCTGCAATTTTGACACCATTTAATTAACGTTCAAAAACCGGTGATCAGGAGCTTCTGTTTAGTACTAAAATAGGATATCGGGATCTGTGAATGCAGCAATAATTTGAATTTATAAATTGAACACATTGAATATATTTCTTATCTTCATTGAAAAAAAGATATCAAATTTTGTATCGTTATTTTGAGTGGAATGTTTACAGCATATTAACAATTAACGAGCTTGAATGATAAAAATTACAACTGAAATCGAACTGAACTGCGAAATTTTGCCTATATTCTACAAATCTATCTATATATTTTATCAAAATTTCATTACAAGTGCATGAAACTATTACCGCATATAATTTTATAGTACAGGAAATTACTGTGAATCGTCTGTTTGAAAATTTGCAATTGATACTATTTAAAACCATGACGTTTATATTCAAAATATTTGAGTTATGTATTGACATCAAAAAGGTAAAATTATTTTTCTAGTGTAACAAGTCTCAAAGGTAGGACATTTTATTTATCTACTACTCTTGTTTTACAAGCATATTTTCCTTATCTTCAGACAAAATAGACATACATTGCAAAGATTTGTTAAGAAAAATGTTTTAAAAATGAACGTTATTTTTTATTGGTTTCATTACTAAAATTCATGGACTAACAGATAATACCCTCGTAAAAAAATAAATTATTTTTTTTATCTTTTAACAGAGAGTTTATGAAGTGGAAAATATACTAATTAATGTACTATACTAATTAAATATAAACATAATTAATGCATATTATTTTTTAAATTCATAACAACACATGTATAGTAAGTAGTCATATATTTAAAAATAACTCACATGTTATAGGGACTGTCAGAGACATATGGATCTGCCTGAGGAATAATCCTTAGATGTCAAAAAGCTCTTTGGAGCAGAAAATAAAGGGTCACCGCACCGGAAAAGGAATAAGACAACCTTGTTATGCTCCTCTCAATGCGAGTGACTCGGTCGTTAAATCAGGTAGGAGACATTTCACCCTTTGTATGCAAAGAGCGATACAATAGGGCAGTCTTTAGGGTTCACGTGAATAAAGAGGAGTAAATTCACTTTTTATGTGTGATAATGAAATAATTTAAACTTGGGAAATGTGTGTATGATAACATTTCATTCCTTTTTTAATTCTGCTAAAGTATTTTATTAGGCGTACACGAAATGGGTGTGTAAAATGGCTGTTTTAAAGTTTGTTTTTTAAGTTTTCATGTGAAAGGGAAAATACTTTTTATGTTCTTATGATGTTGTTGTAAAAATGTACTTATTATATGACTTTACATTTTATGACGTTGGCACACCTTCGAAATAAAATATAGACATATTTTATTGTGAAATATTGATGAATTTCTATGTTTTAATGAGCTGTGTTAGGAACATCTGATAAGTCAGCGTACTTTTCAATATAATTTTTAATAATTACACCTTACTTAATCAATACCCCTTTTAAACAAAATACACAGAACAAAATATAGTGATGTTAAAGTCGTCATATTTTTTTTAACAATTATTTAAACATATTTAAAGCATGCACATATTATAGACGTTTTTTGTTCAATTATTCTCCTTGCTTAGATAGAGCTTATACGATATATTAACGTATCTTCAAGAAGTTTGTTTTTTCACTTGGTTTCTTTCTTAAAGACAGTTTTTTATACAACTTTCTCGGAAATATCTCTGTTTTTTACGTTATTTATTTGACAGTGGATGTGAAACACTAACGAGTTTTAAATGTTCCTTTCTCAAAGTTTCTGATAAAAGTAAAAGGATTTCTTTATAAGCAGTAAGAACTTTCTAAAATAACACAATAAAGTAAATAAAAACAAGAAAACATACAAAGCATGAAATGTTTATCCCCCGAAATGCTGTTTTCTTTTATGATATTTTTTTCAAACTGAAGTTTATCAGATTTTTTTTTATTCTTGTGTGGTTACACTTTTATTTGAAAATATCCATGAAAGTATAATAGGTACAAGCTCCATTTTAAATTAATTTTGACTTATTGCTTATCAGTGTGAAAGTGTGCTTTATTTACACCACACTTTTAAATCTTTAATACCGTTTCCTGTATTGTGAAACACAATCATGAGTTAAGTATTATGACAAAGATTCCCAAAATTCCCATATCGTAAAAAATAATTTAAGCGTTGTTGTATATATACGAAGGGTAACATTTTCGTGTTGAATAGTGGTTGCCTGTATATGATAATGAAAATGAACACTATTTATTTTCAATAAAATTACGCAAGGTCAAACAAAATAATCTTAAATGTTGTTAGTCCAAATTTAATAAAGAATAATAATAAATCGTAAATGATAGCCAAGTTTAATGCAGAACTTTCATGTTTAGACCGGATATGGTCATGTTAAATCAGTACCTGGAGAGGAGTTCTACCAAAGAGTGGGAGAAAGTATCCCCCACCCCCTCCAAGAAGTCACTCCTGGAGTGCTCGGTCAAAATTGAGGTGGCAGCCTGTAAGGACCTGTTCACATAGAATGCGTCAGCGTCAGCGTTACTCGTATTGAAATATTTTTAACCAATTACAAACCTCCAAAAGATTAGCAAAGATATTGTCAAGGCTTGTGATTGGTTTAAAATATGTCAAGACGAGAAACTCCAACGCTGACGGATTGTATGTGAACAGACCCTAAGTTGGACTCTTGTGGTGCCATTATAAACTGGAGACGCACCCCTACAGACCGCAAGACTATAAGGACATAGTAAGGAATGTTTCCTGCCAAGAGGTATAGGCAAGAACAACAACAACATTAATATAGAACTGAAGCAATGGCAGCTTCCTTTGAACTAATAAAGCGCTTAATTAAGTCACAAAACTTAAGACGTAATAGTCTCTATGAACATAAATACTATTAATCTGTAAGTCGGTTAAATTTTTAATGTTTTTATAGTCAGTTTAAGAGATCTCAATTTATACAATTTCTTTCCTTTTTCGTTTTTGTTTTTTCATCATGTCATAGAGTAAATATTTTTTATTTATTTCTGTATAATGATCTTTCCTAATTTATTTTAATATCTAAAAGATTTTCTTGATCTTCTATTGTTAGAACTTTCGTTTAAAAAATTTAATGAATTTAGAACAAAACTTATCCGTTAGTTGGTTAATTTTATAATAAATCTGGACTGATTTATGGTTTAGTTTATAATTTCGTTTCTCCTTCTGTTGAGGCTTAAAATGTCAGATTTTGTAAAATGCATGCATGAAATTGTGAACCATTGCACGCTGATGATTAATGAGCACTTTGAAATCAAGCAATTCGTCTCATTTGATTGTATTTGCCCATGATCAAAGAACATTTCCTTGTTTATTGTTTAAAAATTCCCTGAGAAGATAAAAGATTTTTCGTTATTTCTAAACATCAGACGTAACTGTTAATAACTGCTTAAGCCATTAGTATTCAATTTTTTATTCATGAATTTTCCCTTTACTTGACTTATTGTTTACAAGTACCGGTAGTACAAGGATGCAGAAAACAACTATTTCATTTGATGAAATTATCAGTTTTTAATGTGATGAACATTTCATTCCATAAAACAATTATAAAAAAAGTACTTTTCGTATGAAATTCACAAATAGCTGTCATTTTTGTATGTAAAGTCAATCATCACAGGCTGTGATACAATTTTGATTTCTCCTAACCTAAATACACTGAAGTGCCACTGAATTAGGGATATCAAAGCCTATGCAAATTGTGTAGCGCTGCGCATCATGTATGCGCAAGTGAGGGCGCTGTGGTAACTGCATATATAGCGCGTACTGTTGTTGTTCTGAATTAGTTGTTGGACTTGCCAGTATGGGTAAACTGCCTGATTTAGACGCCTTCGATCGCGGACAAATCGTAGGTGCGCCACGCATGGGCCATTCAATTTCCGAAATCGTCAGACAGCTAGGATTTTCGAGGTCGACAGTGTCAAGAGTATACCAAGAATACATGAATGGTGGAAAAAACTAGCGATCGGTCAAACTGCAAAGGACAATTAGCCTTGACAGTGCGTGGTAAGAGATGGCTCAGGCGTATTGTACGTAGCCAGCGAAGCCAAACATTGGCTCAAATTACCACCCAGTTTAATGACGGTGCCAGTCGTACAGTCAGTAAACGGACTGTGCAATGCTCGCTTCACCGTATGGGTTTCGGGAGCCGTCGACCTACGAGAGTACCATTGCTCTATACTCGCCATCGGGCTGCACATCTTGCCTGGACAAGAGAGCACAGAGACTGGAGTGTAGAGGACTGGAAACGAGTAGCATGGAGTGATGAGTCTCGATTCCGACTACTTAACGCCGACGGGAGGCTGAGAATATGGCGTCAGGCTCATGAAGCCATGGATCCTGCAAGCCTGGGTGGAACTGTGCAAGGGCATGGTGGCTCAATCATGGTCTGGGATGTTTTTTCGTGGCACAGTTTGGGATCTTTGGTGCGTGTACCAACCTCCCTCAATGCAATTCGGTACGTAGAGTTGCTGGGTGATGACCTCCATCCGTTTATGCTGTTCTGTTATTCGAACGGTAATGGAGTTTTCCAGCAAGACAACTGTACCTCTCACAAGTCCCGGTTGGCTACTGGCTAGTTGGATGAGCATTCCTCTGACTTCTCTGTCCTGAATTGGCCACCTAGAAGCCCAGACTTAAATCCTATTGAGCATCTTTGGGATGTTTTGGAACAAGGCGTGAAAGGCCATCACACAGCACCAAAGAACCTTACTGATTTATGGACAGCTTTAGCCAATATTTGGCAAGCCATTCCCGTGGAACGTTTCCAGAAACTTGTTGAATCTATGCCTCGTCGTGTGGCAGCCGGTATCAAGGCCAGAGGAGGCCCAACTCGTTACTAGGTAGGTATCCCTAATTCAGTGGCACTTCCGTGTATTTGATAATACAAAGAATCCAAAGTGAACATTATGAGGTGAAATTTCCTCGAATTGAAATATGACACGGAAATTTGCTCGCATCACATGATATACTATTAGAATAAAACTAATACTAACGAAAATTAATATCATGACAAGATGAATGGACTTATACCCTATTATATAACAGTTTAAAAAAGATTCACAGAATAAAATGTTTAACATATGATATGTTTAATAATAGAGTATGCATTGCTGTAAAAGACGATAAATATTCAAAGGAAAATAATAGAAGAGAGTCTCTTGTTGCATATCAACACTACACCACATAATTTAATCCCTTACCTCCGTTTAAATATATGGTGAACGAACAAAACATAGATTAAAATAGTTTCATTGAGATATAAAATTTTTAAACAAATCTCTTTACATTCTATCGAATTTCTCGTTTTATATGTCATAAGGTAGCAGCATTTGCCATATATATGTTGTCTTTTGCATATGGTTTATTATCTCGTTTACTGGATGTATTAAATCTGTTAATTACAAAAGGAAAATTCTGATAAAAGTGGCTAATTACACAAAAAGAATGCTTAATTTAAAATTGGGTTTCTCATTCCTTTCCATAAATATTCTATAAAAAAATCTTTAAAGTCTAATTATCTATAAATTATAGCGTAGTTTTCACTTCTGCTAACTTATCTATAATCATTGCAAGTAGTTAGACTTCTGTTAGATATCAAAATTAAATTAAATTGATATAGAAGTAATAAGTATTTTAATGGTATTTTAATTGTTATAGGAGTTTAAGTATTGTAATGGAAGGAAAATATCACAAATATTGTTCGCTTGTGAACAGTATTTGTGATCCGAAAGTGTCAGACTCTGTATCGTATGTGCATAGTAAACAAATTAATTGATCTGCAACAAAGTTCTGCATTTGTAGACTAGCATTGCCATGGCTTTACGGTCACCACAGATCAAAATCGGTCAACTTTTCATTTTGTCATCTTCTGTCCCTCTAAAATTTTCGCCACAATTCACGTAGACAAGGTATCTTTCAACGGCTGAAACAAACAAATTGATGACTGCACTTTGTGAGTCACGAGTAAAAATTTATGGCAATCCCGCGTTGAACATTTCTTTCAATCCAACGTACTCATCTGTTACGCCTTGCTGAGGTGAATAAAAAAAGTGGGAAATCTAGGCCCAAGACTGTACGTTGAAGTTGCATAAACTCTGCTTTGAACTCTGCCTGTTTGGCTTTAGGAATTCTGTCAAAGTTCAGTTAGATCATTGAAAAGGGTATCAGCTATCAGTGGTTCTCGAATTTCGAACACAATAGCTATTTCAACAAGAAGAGGAAAATTTTCTAACAAAAACAAACACTTTTATAATACTTTTATAAAAAGGAAACAATTTAGTGTTAAATAATACAAGAAATCTATCACAACACAAATGGTAAAGCAGCCAAATGAAGTCCAGCTTCAAGTCTATCGAACTGCTGATCTGGCGGTCTTCATATACAGACGTGGATATCCCTGACGAAAGAGTGGCGCCTCCTAGATTTCACTAGGTGAAATAATATTTTCAGCAATCAGAATTTAATTCAAAAGTTTCAAATTAAATGAAGCCTTTCCCTTTCCGTCAATTATGGCTTTGCTTGTCTGACTTATACGAAATCGTTTAATGCGACAGCAATTAAGATTACTACTTACTTCGCCATTGCACCGGCTGGGTTCAAAAGACAAAACTGGATTCCAATGTCTTGGCTCTCATTTTCCTACGTAATGAGAATTTATTTACTCACTATCTATGAAGGTGGATGGAAAAGTAAAATATGATCAACATAGAAGTTTAAGAGGATATTAGCAGGAGAGTGTAGCATCAGAAAAATTACCAGGTGATATTAAAATGGAACGCATATTAGATGATACGTTTTCACATAAATTGGTAAAATATTCCGTCCTCTCCCTAGTCATGAACCGCCTTAAAGAATTAAAAAAAAAACTTTGACAGATTTTTCGGAATGTTACGTACACACTTTCAACCACCTTATCTTTTATTTCTGTTAATTTGGGTAATAACGATGATCCTTCGTTGGATCTTATTTATTTATCTTGGACTGTACAATATTATAATTCGTCACTGGTCGTTTGAATAACCATTTATTAACAAATTTTTGAATTGTCACCGCTAAGTCGGGTGAACGATCCAGATTACAATTGTGTCCCGCTTAGTCGGGGAGCGTTCATCATTCTGGCGTTTTACAGGATTTGGCCACACCTTCACCGTGGCTCTGTAGTCAACATTCCGAGACGGAACATCCCGCCCGACGTTGAAATTTAGAAAAATTTAAACTTGGTTACAAACTTTTACATACATAACACAACATTTACATACAAACACAAATATTTACATAAATACACAATATTTACAACTGAACAACAAATACTAAACACATTGGACTATATACATTGCAATATTGCACTATTTACATTATTCCTAGTTGTCTTGAGCCGCTAAAATACAAATCTTTCCAATGGCTCGTGTGAAAATATCTGTAGCAGTTTTCAACTTTACCACACGAATCTTGCCATCAGCCCCTGGAATTACCTCTAACACCCTTGCAAGGGCCCACTTACAATGAGGTAAACCATCTTCCTTCATTAGAACTAAAGTCCCGATTTTAATATTGTTTTTGTCAAACTGCCACTTATGTCTTTGTTGTAAATGATTAAGATAGTCGCGCTGCCAGCGCTTCCAAATAACTTGAACATACTTTTTTATCTGCTGCCAGCGTGATAATCTATTATCTGCTAAATTAATAATCTGAGGTTCAGGTATCATAGTAATTGGTTGTCTGATTAAGAAATGGGCTGGAGTCAACATTTCAAACTCATTTATGTATGACGAAAATGGTACTAAAGAGCGCGAGTTTAAAATACCTTCTACCTGAATGATTATCCTTTCGAATTCCTCTAATGTTAGTTTATTGTTACCGAAAGTTCTTTGTAGATGATGTTTGACTGATTTTACACCCGCCTCCATAAATGGCCAAAATTGGGAGAACGTGGTCGGTGGTATAAATTTCCAGTTAATGGATTCGGACGAATAAAAGTCTGCCAATTTTGAATCTGGAGTTTGAACTAAATTTTGTAGCGCTCTAATTCCGAATAGGCCCCCTTGAAATTTGTGGCATTATCAGACATGATTGTATCTACTTTACCCCTAGGGGCACAAAACCTCTTCAGAGCTGCAATGAAGGCCTCTGAAGTAAGATCACTTACTGTCTCCATGTGAATTGCCTTAGTAGCTAGAAAAATGAATATCGCTACATATATCTTATGAAAAATGCACTTTCGCTGATTGCGAAATTTTATTTGAAACGGTCCGCAAAATTCTACACCCGAATTTAGAAATGGGGGATTTGGAGTTACACGTTCGGATGGTAAATTGGCCATCAGTTGATCTACTACCCTAGGCTTATTTTTAAAACATATTAAGCAATCATGAACTACCTTTCGAGCAATCCCTTTACCGTTTATGGGCCAATATCGTAAACGAATTTGATGCAACAAACCTTGCGCACCAATGTGCAAATAATTCTTATGGTAATATTCAAATATTAATTTTGTTAATGTATGATTACTTGGCAAAATTATTTGATGTTTAGACTCAAAGGGCAAACCCGAGTTTTTAAGCCTGCCGCCAACTCTCATAATGGAGTCATCATCTAAGAAAGGATCAAGTAATCTTACCTTGCTTTCTGGGGATACATTATGACCCCTTTTTAACGCAGTAATTTCGGCAGCGAACTCACCAGCTTGAATACCCCTAGTTAAAAATATATTGCTTGCCTGGATTTCCTTACTGGTTAGGTGTGGGCTGCTAACCTCCTTTCATCATCTTATTTACAAACCTGAAAATATAACTACAAATTCTAATTAGTTTAAGAAAGTTATTAGAACGATTGATTAAGGAATCTATCAGTTCACCGGCTGAGGTCTGCAGTGTAAGGTTCACCAGTCCTTTCAATTCCTTTTCATAGTCGTTTCATACAGGTAGGTAAGTCTGTAGGTAAATCTGTGGGTAACTCTTGCAGAAGAAAGTCGGGTCCGTACCACCATAAGGTGTTCCCTAAGAGATTGCTGGTATCTGAACCTCTGGAAAGGATATCCGCCGGATTGTCTTCGGACGAAACATGTCTCCAATCATAGCTGAATCTCTGCAACCCTGTTGCTCACGAATGTCTTTAGCTTATGAGGCTGAGTGTTTATCCAAGCTAAGACTATGTTTGAGTCTGTCCATAATATGACTTTGTCAAATGGTATGCAAACAATAGATGTGGTCCTTTTGACTAATCTTGCTAGCAATAATGTCGCGCAAAGTTCCAGACGGGGAATGGTTATTGTCTTCAGAGGAGCTACTCTGGATTTGCTACAAAGAAGTCTTGTTCGAAATTTTACAGACCTAGAGTAGCATCTTATGTACATTGAAGCACCGTAAGCCCTCTGACTTGCATCTGCAAAGCCATGGACTTCTATCTGGATAGCATCTTCAGTAAGGACATATCTTGAAATAGTGATTTTATTTACCTCTTCTAACTTTAGCAGAAATTCCTTCCATTCCTTGAGTAAATTTGTTGGCAACAGATCATTCTAATCTAACCTTTGTTGCCAAAGACTCTGCAAAAACATTTTTGACTTTGTCACCACTGGTCCAATTAGATCTGAAGGGTCAAAAAGTCTGGCAATAGCTGAGAAAACTTCTCTTTTTGTGTAAACGTCCTTATGCTCGATGTTTACTTTGAAGTTAAAATAATCAGATTGAGGTTGCCAAAGCATTCCTAATGCCTTTACAGAAATTTGCTGAGAAGTTTCCGTAAATGAATAATCTGAACTTGAAGCATCTTGTAACAGTTGTGGATCGTTGGAAATCCATTTATGGAGCTCCATTCCACCCCGTTTTAAAAGCTGAATAAGCTGGGATTGTAAAATCTTGACTTTCTCCAAAGTATCAACTCCACTTAAAAAGTCATCCATGTAGACATCTCTACAGGTAATTGCAGCAGCCTCAGTGAAATTCTTACTTTCTTCCTCCGCTAAGGCATTTAACATTCTCATTGCTAGAAATGGAGCGCTAACCGTTCCGTATGTAACGGTGCATAGATTATAAATTTTTACTGGTGCGTCTTTACTTGACTTCCAAACGATGCGTTGAAGGTCTCTCTGTTTCGGATCTATCAAAATCTGTCTAAACATTTTTTTTTATATCCGCACTAAAGGCATATCTATGTGTTCTAAACCTATTGATCAGAGAGAAAATATCTTGTTGAATAGTCCCTCCGTTTAGAAGAACCGAGTTTAGAGAAACACCACTAGTAGTTTTACATGACGCATCGAAGACTACTCTTAAAGGAGTCGATGTCTTTTCCGGCTTGTACACCGCGTGATGAGGAATATAATAAGAGACCTCGTCCCCTTCATCGTGTTTAATTTCCTCCATATGTCTTAGATTCTCGTACTCCTCCATAAATTACCTTTATAAATTTGCCATTGTTTTATTTTTATCTAGTCTATTCCAAATAGCGTCTAACCTTTTATTAGCATTTTCTTTAGATTGCCCTAACAACTCTCTTGCACCCTCTCTTAATGGTAATTGTACTACGAATCTACCTGTCTCATCCCGCTTGTATGTTTTCAAAAAATGTTCTTCGCTGAACACTTCTTCACTTTTTATTACATCCTTATTATCGCCTGGGATTGATTCTATTTCAAAGAATTTTTTAAATTCTAATTCTAAATTCGACTCTTTCAATAAACAACAATTTTTTTTGTTATCGTGCTGCGGTAGAGATCCAGCGATTAAATGTCCTAGACGACTTGCTTGCAATTATAATTTGCCATCTAGTGTTCGTGTTTGATCAGCCTCTAAAATTTCGAAAAATAATTCACTTCAAATCAACACGTCTATTTCCTTTGGTGTGTAGAAGTTTGGATCCGCCAATTTAATAGAATGGGTAATGATTACGTTTGAAATATCCAATTTAGTTGTAGGGATTAAATCCGTTATTTTAGGTACAACTGCCATTTGTAAACAGCGCGAAAATGTTTCATCTTCATTTGAAATCTCAGCACTCACTGCATACTTCGTCGAAAGGCCTACGCCCGAAATTCCAGAAATGTTTATTCTATTTGTTTTTAATTTTAACCCCAACCTGCGCGCTGCATTTTCTGTAAGCAGACATAACGAACTAGCAGAGTCTAAAAGGGCTCGCAATTTCACTCTTTCTCTTTGGTTGTTTTGAATGTAGATGTAAGCAGTGTTTAGCAAAACAGATTTATTGGCTGAAAACGTCAAAATTGTCGACGTTGTTTGACCTTCGCTAACATATTCCGGCTGAATCATTGAATCATGGATTACCGCTGAATCATCGACCCTTGTTTTTTCATCACTTGAGAGATGCAGGAGTGAATTATGGGCCTTGTTACAGCCATTTATTTGATATTTAATTTGGACATACACTTCCTCGAATGAGAATGAAGACAGTTCTTACATAAATTATTATGTTTCACAACATCATTTCTTTCATTTACACTCATACTTTGAAATGTGATACACTTGAACAAAGGATGCAAATTTTTACACAACACACCTGGCTTTGAATGAACTTTGTTTCTATAAAATTTATCAGTGAATCAAATTCGGGAACGTCAGATGTCTTTAAAGAAAACTCGAATTGCTTTCTGGTTTCTCTATCTATTTTTTGAAGGATTATGTTTACTAGCAAAATATCCGATAACTTATTTTGATCATACTTTCAAAGATCTTACATTTTTCTTAACGCAATCCACTAAAGAACAAAGTTCTCTTACAGATTCCTGGTTAATTTTTTCGTAAATAATTATCGCTAAAATATGAAATTCCACGATTAACCTTTGATTTTGGAAACGTTCTTCTAGAGCCTTAAATAAGGATTCAAAACTATCATCTGACGATTCTAACAATTTTACTTCCGATTTCAAGGATGCTCGAAGATAATATAATCTTTGAGCGTCATTCAACTGAGTGTTGTTGATTATTAAATTGGTAAATTGGGTCTTGAAATTTGTCCAATCGGTGTAAGCTCCAGAGAAAACTGGAAGCGGAATTTCTGGTAAGCGTATTTTTGAACCAATTGTACTTTCGGTTTCATTAGATTGATTTAAAACATTTAGAGCACTATTTAATGAATCAATCAAAAGGCGTATGCTTACCTCTGATTTCTCGAGGCGGTCCATTGAAAGATCAATATCTGATTCTACCTCTTGAAGATCAACAAAATCAGGTATTGCATAATACTGCTCTCTTAATTCTTCGATCCTCTTCTGAAACTGCTCTATTCTCTTTAATTTAACTTCAAGCTCTGTTGTATTGGTATCCTTGATTTCACTCTTTTCAGCAACAAAATTCTCCAACTTGGTAATGTTGCCCTTTGTACCGCCTTTGCATCTATTTAATTTTTCTTGAATGGATGAAGTGTCCATTTTCTTGACTGAAGTGTCTGTGTTTTCTTTTTCGTTTTATCCATAGTCTGGTTTAACCTCCGAGCTCCTAGGAACAGATGATACTTCGTTGGATCTTATTTATCTTGGACTGTACAATATTATAAATCGTCACTGGTCGTTTGAATAACCGTTTATTAACAAATTTTTTAATTGTCACCGCTAAGTCGGTTGAACAATATAGATTACAATTGCGTCCCGCTTAGTCGGGGAGCGTTCATCATTCTGGCGTTTTACAGGATTTGGCCACACCTTCACCGTGGCGCTGTAGTCAACATTCCGAGACGGAACAAACGACATTAAAAGAAGCCACAATATTTCGTAATAGTTCTTCCTGTAAACCTCGTTTTGCATTTTTGTTTCATTAACGAGTATTTGCTAAAGGCCTGATTTTTTCTATAATTACGAGTAAATATACCAAAAGGAGCTGAAAGTATGCGCCATATTTCTGAACAATTGGTGTCTTCGATATCAATACGGACAGACTTCAATTGCATTAAAACCGGAACCAAAAGTACTTTAAATTATATTTAATAGTCTTTTTTCTCTATTTATATGGTTTCTTCTTCCCACTAACCTTTATTATTACCATTTTAAGCCTCAATGTGGGTACTGAATTAAATTATTTAGAAGGAAAATTTTTAGAGGCTTTAAAATAATGCAAATTTTATTCAAATTTAATCTTGAAATGCGGAAATAATTTTTTTTTTTTATTAAAACCTTCATTGCATTTTAATTATGTTGAATTTTATAATTTTCTGTAAAGAGGAAGAGTCGAGGGTCTGGTATAAATTATTTCAATTCCTAAACTTAAAATAAATTAATATGAATCTAATTTTATATATTCACTGAAAATTGTCAATACATTGAAATCGGTAAAGTAATTACATGAGTTTCACTTACTATGTAACTTTATAGTAGACTTGCATACATTATCTCTATAACATGAAAAGTTACGTATTCAACGCAATTATTTATAACCTTATCTTTCATATTAACCTTATCTTTTAGGCAATAATTTATCATTTTATTTGCCACTGTTCAGTGAATTTATCAGATTAGACTCTAGTCCTCACGGTCTTCAGTGATAAGCTCCAATAACTCGATTTCAAACAAGTATTCTAGAAAAACAGGATTTACAAAAGAGATTATACTCTATCCGTTTAGATGTCTGGAACACTGTTTTCGAAAAGGTTAAGTATATTCAATTTGTGACGCAACCTCTAACCTAATCCCAGAAATTGAAATCTTCAAGATGTCTGGGACATTAACAGATCAAATAACTTTACAGCACTTACTTAACTTTAATGCACTGCGTCTTTACGAATTATTGTACGTCACACATTATTTTTCGAAGCAATTTAAAACATTTGAGACTGCAACTTGGATTTGAAGGTCTTTACACACACATTTTTTAAAAATTGAACTTTTAAAAATTGAATTTTTTTACTTTTGTTTAAATAACTCTTTTTACTTAAGAAGCTTGCTTACATATCTAATTTCAAATATAAATTAATTTTCATATTAACACAATGTATTCGAAGAAAGGAATATGCAAAAAACTTTTATAATATCTAACTGCTGTTTTTTAGATATATATGGCGATGTTTTGACTTTATCCACAGACAATGATGCAATTAAATGCTTTTTGGCCGATACTCGTATTATTTAGAGAACTTTTCCTAACTTAATATCTAAATAGAGTAGAAACTCGTTTATCCGGACTGACAGGGACCATAGGCAATCCGGATAATCAAAAATGTGGATAGTTGGGTTAATAAGCAAAATAAAATTCTTAACTAAGCAGACTTACCGTTTATTACGATATAAACAAAATTACATACTATTGTTTACAAGACCCTTTACACATACGTACCCTTTACACATAGCACCCTTTACACATACGTTCTTTCGCGAGTGCTTGGAGCGTACGAGATTGCGCGCTGGAAAATTTGCAGTACGCTCCAAAGCAACTTTCCCTTCCACTCCGATACCTTCAGACTTGCACTCAATCGCGCGGGATCGTGGTTTCACGCGGGAAAGAACGTCTGTGTAAAGGGCGCTATTAAAAAAATAAAAATGACTTTTCACACCATTTCTTAACAAAGCATTGATACACTGTCTTCTCTTCCTAACACATGTGGCGTTTAAATGAAGCACGATCACGCAAACACTGTATCATTAATAGTTCAGCTGGAGTGGTGGTGTACTGACGTTCCAAGTACGCTATGATGTTTTTCAACTAGTGAGCAGCATCTTCATGTGTCGTCCGCTGTTACTGTGTTATCGCTCCCTCCTCGTCCACGTCGTCTTTTCCTCATTGTCTGCTGTAGATGTGCATGTCGCTATAACTTCTTCTTCCGTCATAGTGCCGTAGCCACAGTCATTATTTCAGCCATCCACTGACGCCTTCCATATCAGCATCGGAGCACCTACTTATTGTTCCTAACATTTGCAGAAGGTCGTCTGCAGCCACTTTCACCAAATCATCGCTTGCCATTTCGTTTGTAGCACAAATAGCTGGTGAGTCAGTCTACGTCAACGCCTTGTCACACTCTAGTAAAGCTTTCTTAAACTCAACAAAAAGCATATATTACCATATTTTATTGTACAATATATGCAGGAACTGTACATTGAATCAAACTAAAAAGCAAATATTTGGTGTACTTATAGTTACGTTCTTGCTTTCATAGTTAAAAATTATTGTCTAATGTGAATTTTAAATAAAAAAATGTACAAATCTGATCCGGATAAACAAGGGTACTGAACTGAACTTTTACTGTACTGAATTCACTCGGTGAAATTTTAGAGTGTGTAAAATATTCCTGTGCAACTCTGACGAGACCGCGGGTACTAGTAGTTGACCATTTAAGGGAAATGCTCCATATAAACTGTAATACAACTAATTGATTAAAATGAACTCCCAAAAATCATGTATTCAGACCTGTCAACCTCAGTAAGAGCAAAATCCTGCAATATTCTACCGTGCATAAAATAATCGACATAACGACATAACACAAAACAGTATAGTAAAATCTCTTTAATATATTGCATAGTTAAAAATATTTTCTTACTGTTCAGCTCATCTTGATATTATAATATTAAACAAAAGTATATATTTGAAATTTGTAATTATGCATTTTAATGTACATCATATTTACACTAGCAGGGACCCCAGCAGTCTATATTTTGAGTACTTCTATTTCTTTATAAGGTTTCTTTTAATTAATTGCAGAAAATCTTGGAATTTTTTAAAAATTTACTGTAGCTGATTTGCTCTTTTTAAAAATTCATTATCAGATTGTTCTTCATGACAGTGTCCCTGTGGGTTCGATTTGCATATTAGCAAATTTTCTAAGGTTTCCCTTGACATAGATGACCTGAACTGAATAGGTATTTTTGTTATGTAGCTAAAAATCCTATCACACTCTGCATAGGGATTGTTAAAACCAGCTTTATTTTTCTTACGTTTCGGAATCCGGTAATAATAGTGTCTATTCCAGAAATCCGGAAGAAACATTAAAAATCCGGCATTGCCGGGGTAAATACGGAAAGTTGGCATATCTGTGTATTAAACTTATCTTAGACCCTTCCTTAATGAGTATATTATCTGTAATAGTTTGTGAATGAAGCTCTTAAGTTTTTTTTATTCAGATTTGGAAATTCAGTTTCTGCGTTAGTAGTTGACCTGCATTGTTTTAGTAGTTGACCACTATAAAAAAATAGCAATTATAAATTTGCGTAATTGAAACTACAGTACTTAAGTAGTATTATTATTTTATTTTAATAATTAAGCTTAAAATAACTTGATCATTTAAATTTTATTGTAAATTATATAACAAAGCATTTAGTTATTAAGAGGAATTTCGGATAAAATCTATTTCAGGCAAAGCATATATATTTCGAGTTTTATATTTTGAATATATATTTTGGATTTCTTGATTACCTGTCCAAATGTCGAATGAGGATCGAAATTCGTTCAGTTTTTCGATAGGAATTTGTTCATTAAGGAACTGAAATCCCTGCTCGAAATATTCCTTGCGGTGCAATTCATTAATTCCAGACAAATTCATTAATCCATGATTTTCAGATAAGGTTACTAATTTTCCTGATATATTAACCCGTTAACGCCCAAATTATTTTAAAATGAGAATTTTTGAAAAATATTTTTAAATTACATTTGATATATCATAAATAGAGTAATTATGAAGTATTATTCATTTATCGTAATTAGCAGTTGAGATAACAGGTGATCTATAAATAGATCGCTGGGCGCTTGTGGTATTAAAGGAGCAAGTAACTTTCCTCACATCTTATATTTAGAAAATTACGAATTTATTTATGAAAAAATGAAATTTTCACAAAATTAAAAACAACTAAAGAGATTTAAAAGATAAATATTATTTTACTAATCTAAATTTACTTAGTTACATTTTTATAGAGCAAATTTGCAATAGTTAAGTGTGATATAACGGAAAACATTTCACAGAAAGCTTTACATTGCACTTTGTACAAAATGTAATAGGTCTTCCCTTACATTTTTGAAATTGGCATCTTCTTTGTGCGTTTAGATAGCAAAGACCATGTTATAGGTAAAAGACAAAACTAGAATCTATCACTTTTTGTCTCGATGACGTGCTCAGGGGTCTTTCAAAGCTTTTCCTAGAATTTGTTCCTCTTTTTGAGGTACGCAACGGAGATATATCTTCAGATGTCTTTTATACTTTTATTTTCGCAATTTGTTAAATTAAACAGAATATACTATTTACGACAGCAATGTCAATAACACTTGCAAAGATTGGCCAGTATCTTTTTTTTTTCATGGATTTGAAGGGAATGTTTTTCTAAGAGTCAGTGATGATGGTCAACACCACCCATATTTTTGTTAAATAAATTTGTTAAATATTTTTGTTAAAGAAAATAAAAGAACACTGATTTACGCGTGTATTAGATCCAGAGTAACTTTCACTATTTCTGCCCATGATGCATTGCAAATATTCCAGTTTCACAGTGTTGACCACATATAGTGCTAACTGTGAGATAGATCTGTTTAAAAACGTTAATATTGATACAATCCTTAATTTTTACATTTTTTAAAGCAGATGGTCAAATTCTGGCTCATGATCAACCATGGTCAACCTTTATCTTATATTATTTCTTAAGAACTGTCATTATTATAAAGTTTAAGGGCGTCTGGGACACAAAATTCTTCAAATTTTCGTAAAAATATTTATTGCATTAAAAAAATTCTTTGCTCTTTTCGGCTTAAAATGACGTTTAAATCATGTTTCATACTTAATTATAACAGGATATACTAATTCTTTTTCTTTTTTGCAACATTCTAATAGTAGCCAAACTTTGTTTAAACCTTTAAATGCGTTTTTCTACATGATGGGTATTTTCACCGTTTTTTGTCTTTAAATTGTTATAAGACAAGAACTGTTAAAGATAAATGGTTCAAACTCGGAATATGTCTTTTTCAATTATTTTACTTTAATGTTGATTCAGCAAATTAAAAAAATATATTTACTTTTGAATATATGATTTTTTTAAAAATTAAGTTGTTTTTTTTTGAAATTTTTATTCAAAATATTTTTAATTTTTTAAAATTGATATTTTAAAAAATGCTGAATCAAAATTAAAACTTATATAATTCTGTCTAATTAAATTAAAAAAAAGTGAAATTCGACAAATAATGTTTCGAGTTATACCAATTTTAAATTACCCCACATTTATTTATTTTTTTAATTTAAAACTTTATGAGGAGTTTTATGATGTGATTTTATTTACAAATTATAGGGTTAACCGTCACAAAAAAATTTAACTCAATAATTTTTTTTTAAATGTGTCCCGGACCACCTTAAACTTTTATTAAAGTTGAACTAAATAAAGCTAATTTTATCATCATAATAATAATACATATGTACTAATACAATCTATATATATAAAACATTGCCGTAACAGACTGACTCACTGACTGACTCACTGACATACAAAGCACAGACCAAACCACTGGACGTAATGGGCTGAAATTTTGCAGGGCAATTCTTCTTATAGTGTAGGGGTGTACTAAGAAATATTTTTGAAAAATTCTTCTTAGATTTGAATCTGTTTTAGTAACATTTTTTAAGTTTTCTTTTAAAATAATAATTTGAGGGTTATAAATTTATATCAAGAGAAAGATCATAAAAATTCCTTTAAAATGAGATCTTTTTCGAATCTTTACCTCCATTTTCTGATTTTTGGTGACTTTTTAAAGATTCATTTTTTGAGTTTAATTTATTAAATGCTGATCATGTGATTTCTTTTTCTGGTATTTTAAATAAATTTATCGCCACGTGCAACTAAATAGACATTTTTTTTTCTTGCTAATGCGGCAGACGATTGGACATTATCCCAAAAAATATTAAAATACAATAAAAGATATGTTCCTCAAACTGTACTATATTAACTGTACTATATTCTTTAGTATGTCCTATTATATTTAATTTGAATAATTTCTTCTACATTATTTTGTCTATAAAAATATCCATTACGATTTATATATATATATATATATATATATATATATATATATATATATATATATATATATATATATATATATATATATGTATATATATATATATATATATATATATTTATTTATTTATTTATTTATTTATTTATTTATTTTGGCTTAATTTCATACATTGACAGTTGTATTTCATATGAATGTACTCCAAAGCAAAGTGCGAGTTTTCAGCTAGTCAATCAATATATATTTAATGCGTGGAAATCAACCTCTGTTTGTTAGAAGGCCGAAGGCAATTGGATAGCTAAAAGTCCTCGCAGGCCGTAAGTTGAACATGCATGGTGTTAGATATTGCATTAGCATATTCAGTTCCAAACAGATTATCTTATATGTCCGTTTTCCCATACCCATTTTCTCGGTGCGACGTTGCCCATGAAATTCTTGATTTCTAATACGAGTGGACGCGAATGGATATGCATGTTACGAAGTATTATGATGGCACTATACGAGGTATTTATAGTAAGATACAGTGATGTGAATGAATAGATACAGTGATGTGAATGAATGAAATAACTATCTGCTACTAGGGGATATCGCGATCACCTAGCAGCAAAGACCCAGTTGGATCAGGAATCTTACCACATAGAAAAGATTCTTGTGAATTGAAACTGACTGAACTCGTTGTAGATGGAATAATGCCTTTTGGAATTATTTAGATAGTGGCAAATTGCTTTTTGAGCAAAGGATTCTGAAATAACATTAAATTTTGGGGCTAACGATCTCCGTATATGAATATGTTTGTAGTCTAGGTGTTATTCAATGCAGTTTTGCTATCAAGATTGCCCAGAAACTATTACATTTGGTTTGGTAGATTGAGATATATTTCGAAATCTTTAACACTGGACTATGTAAAAATAAGCTAAAATTAGTTAAATAGTACCATCATTTATCATCATTTCGTGAATATAATGCATTATTTATGTAATATGTTGCTATACATTTTAATCATTAAAAAATCATTTAAATGGATAGCAAACATATAAATTTATTTTCTTATTAATGCTTATCAAATTTCATGTCAACTTTTTCATCTTTTTATTAAATTAAAAAAAAAATGTATTCCGTTGTTCTTTTGCTCCTATTTAAATTTAATCCTGTCAGATATTTTAGTTTCCCTAGTTTTAGATTAATGAATTCGTAAATTTATACACTTCTCTTTTATTTCCAGTTTTATCTGCATTTGTTTCACGTATTAAAATAACAGATAGCAATCAGAGCATAAATTCATCTGCTACGTAGTCGAGAACAAAGCTTTGTATTACGTTTCAGAAAGACAAATGACAAGAAAATGTATACCACTAATTAAAACCCGAAAAAAAATACTTTCATCCAATTAATGTAACTAATTCTTGTATTTCACATTACACTCAATGTATTTTCCGATATTACGATAGGAGTTAGACATAATTTTTCATTATAAGCTACACAATCAACTTAATTTATGTGCATTGTGACACTAGAACTCAAAGGGCATTGTCGCTACATCGTATGTGATAAGAATTTGTTTTTCGTAAATATGAAGATATTAAGAGCTGTAGTCCATGTAATTTTTCTTGGAGTTCGTTAAATAACAATCGTCAATTACATTTTTACCCTATTTAAGCATATGAAGTTTATTTTTATCTCTACTTAGAACCGACATCAAAGTAATGAACATTCTAGGTAGATATCCACGTATTGTTTGAAATAACAGAAATATATTCAATTTTAATGTAACCCCTTTTACAATATGGGCGGGCGACGCAGTCCAGTTGGCAAGAGCAGCGCGCCAGTGATCTGAACGTCCCTGGTTCGATGTTCGTCGCTACAAATCTACCGCCGTGTTCACTAATGGTGGCCGGGGCACGTAAAATAGGGCGTGGCTACAATTTCCTCCAAGTTCTCAAATTTACCTCTGGAGATACGGGGTCAAGTGTTCTGGTCTCGTCACTTGACTCGGTTCAAAATTACGGGACCGGTCATTTAGCCAAGTCGGACTCCGACCCTTTTGGTGCTAATTCAAAACAGGAGCCGCCTCTTCATTACCCATAGCCTTCGGGATTTGATCTGATATTACTGTCGGTCAAGGGGCATAAGCAACAACAACAGCACAATATGGGTAATTATAATTTGAGTCTAATTATTAACACCTGATATTTTTTGTTCATTTATGGATGAACACAAAGAAGAAATGTTCATTTTACATAACAGGATCTTGCAGTAAAATATCTGCTTATGTGTAAAGCATTATGTTGTTTCCAATTCCCTTGATGTAGAAAAGCCTACACCAAGTCCAAAGGACCTTGGTCCTTTCTGAAGGGTAGTAAGCAGCTTCCCTTTAAGGCGAGGTACCACTAGGGATGAAGACTGACTTGACCTCGAAGAACATCGGTCCCGTAATTTTGAACTGAGTCAAGTGACGAGACCGGAACACTTGACCCCACGCCTCCAGATGTATTTTGGAAACTTGGAGGACATTGTAGCTACGACGGATTTTTTTCCGTGCACCAGCCGCCATTAGTGTACACGTCGGTGTTCTTGTCAGCGACGGGCATCGAACCAGTGACGTCAGATCAATGGTCCGCTGCCTTTGCCAACCGGACCCCCGTGCTCTTAAAGCATTATAATATATATATATATATATATATATATATATATATATATATATATATATATATATATATATATATATATACTACTATAATTATTATAAGGTCTAGGAATCAAATACTGTGTTTCGGGCTAAAGAGACTACCTCGATCAAAATATATGCCTAGCTAGTTTGGTTTTGGTCTGAACTAGCACTTTCCTCCTTTTCCGCGCCATTAGCCTTGGAAAACACCCTTGTATCATTGAAAAATACGTTTTGGAAATTTTGGAACTTACACTCTTTTCAACGGGAACGCCTCAATTTTGACCGAGAACCCCACAGGGGCGACATCTGTGGGGATGGTATCCTTTCCCACCCGCTGTATGTAACTTGTCCATATCCGGCCTAGACACAGAGGTATTTAATGACGCTTGTTGGTATTCGATCCTAACATCCTTAGCATCGAAAAGCAACGCGCTACCACTAGGCTACCTCGGGACCCCGGAATATTTATACTCTTGTTTAGGAAGAGAAAAAAAAATGTTCTTATATTCTTTTACGATGATCGGGATTTCGCATCTTTATTTAATACTTTATTTTAAATGTATTAGGAAGGTGGCATCAACGGATTTTCCTAGAATGCTTCACTCAATTAGAAGAAAATATGTTTGAGGAATTTCTGCATATTCAAAGATCCTATTCATAGGTTTCAGGAACTATTAAAGCCTTATCTTTCCATGAAATGAACGGAATATCAATATTTTCTGAGTAATAAAGCATGTCGCCGGAGGAACCTAACTTATTGCATTCTAATGAACGCCTTGGAGTAATTTTTCTTTCAAACTCAAGCAGTCATTATTTTATTCTCATTCATTTAATAATACAAAAAAAATATTAATTCACATTTAATTTTTTTTTATTTTTTTATTTTTTTATCCAATGACAAGCGATTACAAAAAAATGACGAGAAATACAGAAAAACAGGTAAGCACTAGAATAAAAATATCACATTCAATTGACTTTAGCTAGTAGACAGAAGAAGATGACCTCTTGCTGCTCTATAATGGGATTCTCTCGATGTTCTATGCAGATGAATAGAGCCTGACAGGTTGTGCCCGTCCATCAATTCCGAATGTCCGCAAATTGAACAAAAAGTGTCTGGACAATTTTCAGTCTACAGTGATGGGAATCTATGTAATCGTGGCTTGTTAAGAGCCTAAAAAGTGCTACAGCTTTCAGGAGCATTAAGTAGGGGATAGAAGCTAGACAATGATTTCTCCAGCTTTTATATATCACTAGGTGTTATCATCTGGTTGTTTAAAGAAACGAAGATATTTATGACAAACGACTTGACGGTGTAGAAGTATGTTTCGGAGATGTTAGTATAAATCAAACTTCTCTTTCTTTTCAAGTTATTCCGCCTTCGAATTTCCGTAGACACAAAAGTGTGCCGGGACCTACACGATTGCCATTCTCCAATGTGTCCTTCCATGTTGGGGGAGGCAACAGACTGAGGCGCAAGACCTTGAATACGAAAGGTAAAGAATTTTAAATTTTTGGGGTGAAAGTTGAACGCTTGTTTAGGAAAAGCATGTGGCATCTGTCACAGGGATGTGACAATAGTGTCAAGGCCAAGGGCAGGAGAATTGAAAATTACGGGACGAAGCAAAATAATTGCAAAATATAAGAAAGAAACAGGGCAAGAAAGTAACTGACTGGCAATAAAAGAGAAGGGAAGAAAAGCCAACAATAAACCGAAACTACTAAAGATAGAAGATTGGGCCTGTAGGAAGAAATAAAAGTACAAGATAAAAGTTCTGTAGAATGAGTTGCAACGAAAAGAAGAAAAGAATAAGGGGAAGACATAAATTTATGATGGTTATAAAACACACCACCATGCTCTGTGTGGTCGGAGAATGGGAAAACTTAAGGAAGAGGGAAAATTTTATAAATCCCGCCCTCGATGAGCCTTGTTGAAAGGGGTATTGAGAAGAGGCAGCTACGGACGAATTGCGATGACATGGGAATAATATGGCCGATGGAATTGGAAGAGGCGGGGCCAGAGTTAATAAGAGAAAAAGAGTATGGAATAAGATAGAAGAGGCCAAAAAAAAAGAGGAGAGTAGTTAGGAGTTAGAGACAGAAGTATGTATGAAGAGAGTATGTATGAAGCACGCTCGATGATAGTTATGTAAGCCGGGGCCCAAGCAAAAGAGCCCGAGGAAGACAGTGCCCCAGTTTCCTGTACCGAGTGTCTACAATGATTGAAGAAGCTATGTATCCTACGAAGAAAGTGCCCCAGTTTCCTGTACCGAGTGTCTACAATGATTGAAGGAGCCCTGTACCCTACGAAGAGAATGTCTCAGTGTCCTGTACCGAGTGCTTACGACGGTTGAAGGAGCCCTGTATCCCATGATGAATGTGCCCCAGTTCCAGTGCAGTGAAAATGCAACGAAGTTCGTCGTTGCGAATGCCAGATGCCCATAAAAGTGGTCCAGTAATCATCTGTTGAGGTACCGTACTTTTGTTTCCTTTTCATATTTTACCGTCATTGCTTCTCATAGCGTAGCCGTCAATAACTTAATATAGAGCCCGATGATGAAGTAATCTGATAAAGGAAGTTTGCGAATAATAAATGATAATTCGTAAAGGCGAGGTAGTTGGTCTAAGGTGATGAAGTGGATATGAGTAAATATTAGTTAATTGAATAATATATAGTGTGAATTCGAATTTATGCTAATGAGTACTTAAGGGTGAAGAAATATGTTGCAATAAATTATGATAATTTGAGATGAGTATAGAATGTTTAATGAGATTTAGTGTATCAGTATTATGTGTGTTAATCAATAAATTAATTTGTTATTTTAAACCAGAGTTGGTTTCCATCATTTTGAGTCATAATGAATTTTTGCAATGTACTAACCACATCTTGATCCATCATTAATTTTAAATCATTCTAAATATAATCAAATAAAATCAAAATTGTTATTAATTATTTATATACTTAAACCTTATACTTTCACTGTCACAGCCTCCAGCTCTCCTTCAAAACAAATTCTTAGGTTTCTAACAGAAATATAAGGAGAAAAAAAGGTCCGAATAGACTCCAGCTCCTGCACTGAAAAGATTTTCAGGCTGTGATCCTTAAAGGTGGCCATACTGGTGTAGGAAATACTCAAGGAAAAAATCTGCAGATTTCTTGAGGATTTCCTCAACTGAACCCTTGCGCACACACGTGCAACACATGCACACACGCACAACTCAGCACTATTCAGCTAGTAATTAATAAGAAGATCGATTTACTGTCAATTTTATAACATTACTGAACAATTTTGCTTTCAAATTAAAAGTAAAAATTTTAAAAAAAATCTTTAATTTAAAATGATATAATATTCAGTATTTTATTAGACTTTTCCCTCGTTATTACTTTTCTATATGCTGTCTAAACCTACGCAATTCCTCTTTTTAGCATTGATGTAGCTATAAATGATTAACTATAAGATCAAACACTTTATTCTGGCTTTGTCACTTGCTATTTGCAAGTAATAAGTTTTGCGCCATTTTATTAATTAATGACGCAAATTACGAAACTATAAATAAGTAATTCATGACACTACTGTCAGAAAAGATAAGCTTCATGTAGCTGCTTTTATTTTTTCGTTGAAATTCCTCTTATTTTCAAGAATAATTGTTTATTATCTTGGGAAATGTTGTCATGACATTATTAAACAATCGCATGGCATTGTTGAATAATTTTAAGTAAAATCGTAAATTCATATAACTATAATATGTCATGTAATAAACCGAAACTATTCCATGTCTTCCCCTTACTAGTCTTGTTATTAATTATGAGCGAATTTCTAGTACGGTATATTATGGGAATATACTTTAATCATATTACCAATTCAGACTACCACGCTATCATTGTGTTACATAAATTAAGGATTACGACTATCTGCGGCCAGTAATATCAAATATACCTCTAAGATAGAACTACTAGATTATAACTATATAGTATTATGATAGTACTAGAATACTTATTTGTTGTGCATTCAAACTTTTGAGAGAATAATAACTTAAGAGAATAACTTTGCTAAAAATACTTGTTAACGAAAGAGAATTTTTTTAAATAATAAATTTAACAGCTGCATATTAAATGAAAATTTTCAAGAACTGATATTTGAATACATCATATACATTTTACATATACAAACACACACACACACACTGAAATGCCAGTAGTCATGGTATACCTATAGGTATATCATGATATACTGAGTATATCCAGTATTGAGTATATCCCACAACATACTGGTTATAACCAGTATCTTGTGGAACCTCCTCTTTCCCGTCGAAGGGCAATAACTCTATGTGGCATTGAATCTACATGTTAGCAGAAGTCTTCTAGAGAGATGTTGAACCGTCCGTCTGGATTGCCGTCCAAAGTTGATAGATATTTGTTGGTGCTAGGATTGTGCACGAATGCATTTTTCCATTATATCCCATAAAGGCTTGATTGAGTTAATGTCTCGCGAACGTGGTGGCCAGGTCATTCATCAGAATTGTGCAGAATGCTCCTCGTACTGATTTTGGACAATTTTGGCCCTACGGCATGCCGTGTTGTCCGCCTGAGAATTTCCATCAGTGTTTTGAAACATGAAGTCCATGAAAGTCTACAAACAGTCCCCATGCAGCTTAACCTTGTTATTTCCAATTGATGACACGTTTCTGAAGACCAAAAGAAACATGCCATGCCAGGAAAAGGCGCCTTTATGGTCGCGTCACCAAATTAAAATAATGACTTGTTGACATTTGAGTCCACGAATGGTGTAGGCAACTGATACCGTGACTCTTCGGATCAGCATACTTTTTTTTCCCATTTTTCGATGGTCCATTTACTGTGTTCACTATCCTGGTGAGGCTCTGTGTCCAATGTTGTGATGGTAACAGCGGCACTCTGACGAATATTCTACCATTTCCCCATATTTTGGAGCATATATTGACCGTAGTGACCGCGCTTCAGACGAAACTCATTTCCCATAAGGGCTATTTTGCCGATCTATCCTCACTTATATATTTTTAGTACCTAATCCATGTAAACTGGTCGTCATGTCAGCCAGTATCGCTTGTCTGTTAGGACAAACAATTCTAGAAAGATATCGTTGTCCATGCTCAGCAAGAGCCCGTGGTCGATCATAGCGCTGCTGTCAGTGGGTATTATAATGGGGCTTCCATGAAAAGTTCTCGATACACATGTGACCCTGTGGATCGATGAATGTTGAATAACCGAAAAACTTCGGAAAGGGACTGCTCCATCCATCTGGCTAAAACTGTCATTCTACTTTTAATATCTGATAATTCAAGTCGGTTTGCTATAATCACACTCGAGTATGTTTAACAACACTCGTCATTTTGCAGATCACAATTTATAACGCTCTGGGTAATTATATGAGATTTTACGGGATGCTAGCTACACACAAAAATTTGCGTACTGCTACACCGTGTCTTTCGGCACTTTTGTGTGTGTATATGTGTGTGTGGGGGGGGACTAAAATGATTTCTTTTAAAAAAAAATTCCCATTCACCTGTTTTATTCTCCCAGTTTTACTTATTCATGAGTTTACTTTCACTGCCGCCGCCCACATGGTACAGTGGTTAGCGTTCTGAGCTGCTACGCAGTGAGCTCGGCTTTAAATCCCGATTAAGGCTTGGTCGTTTCCGTGTTGTCCCCTTCATAGCAATTACGCTGACTCACCTAAATGGTGCTCTTATAATAAAATAGCCAGCATTGATTCGCGGGGCTTCATTGGGACAATGTCAGTGACAACTGCCTGTCGCATTAAAAAGAAATGAAACATTCAACCCCTAAGTTTTCTTTCTTCTACGTTTTCCAATCCCCGCTGTTCATTAGTTTTAGAAATTGAGGTCACTAAGGTAACATTAGTACTTTGGATATTCTTGGATAATTGTCTATTACTAGGCCCTGTATCCTTAATCTGAAAGTATGAGAACGGCTGAATCTCTGTTCTTATGTGTGTAAATAAATAAATAAATAAATATAAATACATATACTAGCCGTCAGCTGCTAAAGGTAAATATAAAAAAACACAAGTGTCATTGGTGTTGAAATAAATAGCTTAAACCGGAATTTTCCAGGCCTGAGTGAATCCGTGGTCAAATTATATTAGGAGTTTAAATGCAATACAATACATAGCAAGACAGGCATTTTTTTAATTGGTAACAGTTATTCATTACAACTGTATATAATATTGTAGTTAATAAATTCTCAGGGTGAATTTTGAATGATTTATAAAATCCTTCTAAATTTCCTCACTCGGATAAAGTAAGGTAAGTTGGAGTGACTGGGTTAACCCTCCCAGTTTTTCCTTTACATATCAGGGGGTAATTCCACTCTGTTATGGTAACACTGGTAAGCAGAATTCAACAAAACAACAGCCCTTTGGTCTCCAGCTTCGCTGAAGAATGTTTTATGGCTGCTAATGTTTTTTTGTATTTGTCATCACAATACATCTTTTTACAACGGTGAATTCAATAATTTAAGTCAGTTAATGTCAACATAGCCTTCTGTGTAGTGTTTTAACCTAACCTGCATGTTAAAGGTCTGTGGAGGGCTATGATCCAGTTGTCCCATTAAATTTAGTGATATGGGGCAACTGGGCCATACCTTCAAGGAAACTGGGTCCAGGTATGGCCCAGTTACCCCACACTGATCCACTTATGCTTATATTAATTACTACTAACCTAACTTCAGTAACTGAATCAATTAAGTTATGTTAATTAGTTGCAATAAAGTCAATCAATACATAGGCCTTTATAGATGAATGTTGTTGGAGAAAGTTTTACTTTTAATGGTTGTGAGAATTAAAATATGTTCTCTTTTTTTATTCGTACAACTCACCCAAGATTTTCGTCATATTTACATAGAAAAATACACGAACAAAAGAGGTTGGAAGATTTGGCTTTACAAGAAAATAATTAAAATGTAGAAGGAAAGCTCCAACAAAAACTGAAAAAAAGATGACATTGTGAAGAAAAAACTTAAGGACTAACTTGAAAGTAAAAAAAAAGAGAGAAACAAAAAATTGAAGATGCAATGCGAGGAAAAAAAACAGAAAAAGAAAAGAAAGATTGGATTTAAACCACTGACTTCAGTAGACTTAGAAAACCCATTGCCTTCAACTTCTGGCCTCTGCAAGCTTAAAGAGGTGAAACCTGTAGTGTATTCAGATACTGATGATGAAGGCTTAACAGGTATGAGCATTTCGGACTGTGAATCAGGCAAAGTTGTGCCTGGTATCACTGTTATCAAAGGACTATGTTATTGTATCGTATAATGGTACAAAATAACCTGGACAAGTTGTAGATTTAAATACAGACCAAGTGCAAATAAATCACCTGAAAAGGGCAGGTTTAACTTACTGGCGATGGCGAGTAGAGGAGGACATTCTGTGGTATGAAGAAGATATTTTAAGATTGATTAAATCCCCAATTCCCATGTACAAATCTGGAATTTTTAGTGTTCCACAGTTAAAAGGTTTTTTATTTGAGTATGAGTAAATTTAACTATTATAAGTTGTAGAGTTTTAGCTCACTTCTACCCAGACTTGGGTGTATATAATTTGAAGTGGCACTCTAAATGAATTTGATGCAAACACAGTTTATACATGAAACAACGTTTAAACGTTTATTGAATTCGTTGCACATATAGAATTTGCTTTTACAGTAATAAGCATACGTACTACTTGTACGGAATATATATTAGCATTCAATAAAAATACACCTTGCAATACTCACAAACCAGCAGAGAGTCAAACCAGCATTTCTGCCACGTAAACTTTGGGCCCCCTAAGCACAAGCGCCGGTTAACGCCTGGAGCTGCTTACCTCGTAGCTCCCTTAACTCGCTTATCTATCAACCTTAACAACCTTTTTTATTAATCAAGCTGCATGGTATTTATACCAAGCGCGTATGCCGAAATTAGCATATCTCAAGCAGCTTCTTTAATTTATTCACTCAAAAGTTCGATTCTTGTGAATCGAATCTTATGTATACCTTACAAAGTTAAGTAGTTAAGTCCATCATTTGTGTTCTTTTTCACTTAAGCTTACTACTGGTTAAGTTATTACAAAAAACTTTTTTTTTGCAAGTGACACATTAATTCGCCTATTAACACATTAACTAACTCAGGTCTTGTTAAACTCAAATTATTGCATTTTTCAATAGAAAAAGGCCATTACAGCTACTAACTAAGCTAGAAAGTATGTTTGTACTTTTGAAAATGTGTTTATAATCAACTACATTGTGTTTTTTAGTCACTTTGTGTGTTATTTTTTCCGGTGTTCACACCAATCTATCTTGCAACATTGGTAATTGCTTTGAAAAATTATTTTTAAATGGGGGTACATTTTTTTTTTATTTCTAGATAAACAAGCATTAGACCTATTTACCCAGTTATAGATTCTGTAGTTTATTATTAGAAATAGACCTGAGTGGTCCAGTTACCCAAATTATCAGGGGAACTGGGCCCACCTGCATTTAAAAATGTATACAATATTTATAAATAAAATATATAATAAAAACCAATATCATAGCTCAAACATACTCCCTAAGACTTACTAAATTACATGTAATGCAAAGATTTTTGAAAATTATATATATTTGTATAATTTTAATGTGTTAAAAATATAGTATATAAAAAAGTTGAAAATCTATGTCCCAGTTACCCCAACTTTCCTTATGTAATGTTTTGATAGACTGGTATGTGTCAAAACCTCATCACATAAATTTACTTTCCTTTATCTCCTTATTTAGTTTTTCACACTGACATTGGTATTTTTATATAGCCCACTGAGACAAGCTATGTTCATTATGCTTAATGTGCTTCAAACTGAATTTTTCAAACTGACCTAAAATCTCGAATACACATCCCAAAATGTTATACTTTTAAAAAAGGAAACTAATGAAATGCGAACGGGGTTTTTGTTGGCTAAAGATTTCATTATAAGTAAAGGGATAATATATTGTGCCCCTATGAACTTCTATAAAAATATAACCCAAATTCAAATGATCCTTTAAATAATAGTTCTAAAGCTTATTTTTCAGGCTGATACAATTTTAATCGTAGATGATGCAGAACGTACATAGTACAATAGTAAAATTTTGCTTTTCTTACTACAAGTGGGATACAATAAAAAGCTTCTGAAAATCTCGGTAAAGTAGTTCTTAAGACCTGAAATTCACTTTTATCGCATTTTATACCATAGAAAAATATAAAAAAAACTTGTAAATAAAAAAAGGTGCACAAAAGCACAGCAAAATCTATTTTTTACTGCATATTTCATCCTCTCTTTTCTGGATGAAAAACTCACATATTCTTCTGTCGTCCAAAGGCATTTGCAACTGTCCATAACTCTTCACGGTTCATTTAAGGAGCGTAGAGAGTCTTTGAAAAAGACGATTTGTTTGTAGGGAGTTTTTTTTTATATATTTCGTTCTCTTCTGATTTAGTTTTCAAAGGTTTTGGAAATTTCTTTTCCCTGTTGTCTCTCCCCCTTTTTTTTGCCTTGCATAGTTTTATATGAATGCTTGAAGACTGTAAGGTATTTTCTAAAATAAAATCATAAGAGAAGGCTTCATTTTTAATGTTTGTTTGATTCTTTTCCCTCCAGAAAATGAAAGCTCTGAGAAAATTAGGAATTTCCAAGAAAAATGAAATTGCTTCCCGGAGCACTGCATGTCTACATAGCTTCCATTAGTGAAAAAAAGAAAAAAACAATTTTATGCTAGCTTTAATGTTATCAACTTTCATTAAATTAATATAAACACACCTTTAAAGGGATTTTTGCGCTTTTAAATTAGCTTACAGTGAGATATTAACAAGTAATTTTTCGTCTAACGAAGTAAAATTTACTTTAAAGATGAAGTGTATTGTTTTTGAAGAATATTGAAAAATATGCATATCTTTTAAATATCTTAATTAAATTTTCAGAAAATATGGGTGTGCAAAATAATTGGAAAACATCATACATCTATTTTCTCGATAATTTGAAATAGTTGGGACACGGGAAGAATTTGATGTATTTTCCGCTTTCTGTGTGATAGTTTCGTAATATTATAATATAAAATACTGAAATCTAGTGTCATTTCTCTTGTAAAATAGGCTTCAGGCTGGTGTTGATTAATGTCATTCTTTCCTCTACAAAAGCATTTCTTAAAAATTTGATATAAACAAAACCATACACTCTAAGGCTCCAGGAAAGGGTTTTTTACAGTTATTGTGTAAAGATACCTGATTGTTGATTATGTTTTATCTTTATAATTTTGTTTAATAACGGAAGAATAAGATTTTTTAGGTACGAAATTATTCTGGACAAACTTTACGTAGAGAAAACATTATCAACGGTTAAACTGTGTCATAAAATGTTTCCGGTAGAAAACAATTCAGAAAAGATTTTAGTGAGGGTGACCAAGTGACATAGTGAGGGTTCAGAAATGACTTCATTTTGTATAATCCTTATTTGATTAATTTTGATAGCTTATAAATTTTGCATTCTAATAAATTCCACATTTGACATTTTAATCTAAATAAAGACATTTGAATGCAATTTTATTTAGATACCTAGCTTACAGTTGAAACTAAAAGTATTAGATAACAAAGAACGACGTTCGTCGCTCACTCACTTAACGCTCTGAAAAGGAGAAAATTGGGTTCAGAGTTACCTAGAGGTTAGCACGTCGCGCTTTAATACTGAGGAAGCTTGGTTAAAGCGTTGATAGGCGGCACTGAGGGATATCGTGATAAATTTATTTAAAAAACCAGAAAAATAAATCACTTGATCAGCATTTAATAAAATAAACTCTAAAAATGAATCTTTAAAAAGTCACCAAAAATCAGAAAATGGAGCTAAAGATCTCATTTTAAAGGAATTTTTATGATCTTTCTCTTGATATAAATTTATAACCCTCAAATTATCATTCTAAATGAAAACTTAAAAAAAGTTACTAAAACAGCTTAAAAATTTAATTTAAAAACATTTAAGAAGAATTTTTGAAAAATCTTTCTTAGTGCACCCCTACACTATTAGAAGAATCGCCATGCAAAATTTCAGCCCTTTAGGTCCAACGGTTTGGTCTGTGCGTTGTATGTCAGTTAGTCAGTCAGTCAGTGAATGAATGAGTCAGTTACGGAACTGTTTTATATATATAGATTGTATGCTCTATGTCCATAAAGATGTATTAAACTGGAAGAAAAAATAACTTTTCTTGATATCTGTACAATAATTTAGAGTTGAAGTAATTTCCCATTAGTTCTTAAGACGTTAACATAGATGTTTTAGAATGATTTAAAATACATTCTAAAACATCTACCCATCATAAAAATTAGAAAAACACTAGACATTTATGTTATATATATATATATATATATATATATATATATATTAATTATCCATCTTTGTATCAATTACGTAATGACCTACGTATTTTTTCCCTTGCTCGTAGAAACGGGGCACCTTTCCATTATTTCCTATGGGTTTCGGTCGCGAATGATTGGTTGATAATCCTACTCGCTCTTGAATATTAACTTCAATTATTTTTGTCTGCAAAGTTCAGTGACTGTTATCATTATGTTTTATATTACTTTGCTTCATTCCATTTGTCACAAAAATAAGTTGTGTAAGTTACTTTACAAGATATAAAAAGAATTAAACATTTTAAAAATATTAGCTTTTCACCATAGTACAGTAGTACATTCTGTTGTATAACCTCTTGATGGAGAGGTGTCTTTTTATAGCCTATAACTTCTTTTTTTCCCAACTTTCACAACGAGTTCCTTTTCTACATTTCCATTTTTAGCATTATATTTATGGTCTTTATTTCATTGTTTTATGTTCCTTTAATAACTTGTTTCAAAAGTTGTGAAGTTTTAAAGTTTCGAATGTGACTTATATTTTTAAAAGAAAAAAAATACCAATCAGACAGTGGCGTAGCGAGCATAACTGGTGCCCGGGGCACGATACCTTTTTGGCGCCCCCCCCCCCCTGCTCTTGGGAACCAAATGGTATAATGGTCTTGGGGACCATTTGGCGCTCCTCTGCGAGTGACGCCCGGGACATGATAGACCCCCTTGCCCACCCACCCCTTCGCTACGCCACTGCAACCAGACTTTTATAAATCCCATTTGTTCTTTTTATCTGCTTGTTCACTATCTTCGACGGCCTCGCATTTTAAAAGTATGTTTTCCCCAAAACGTACATAACAATCTCTTCCTAATTTTAAGTTTAATATTTTAGCTCACCATATATCTCGTCCCTTACATTTGCTTGCGTCAGTATGCTACATTCAGAGATTATTCATTAATCCGAAGAAAAAGGTTTGACTTTAACTTTTTTTTTTTCGATTGCCTGATGATATACTCACCCCAAAAGCCCCTGATCGTGTAATATCTTTGTTTTCGAAGCTACTTAGAAATTCGGATGTATTATCGCGTTAGGCAAATGACAGTTTATTGTGAAAGATTACTCTTTAATTACGAAGTATCATCACAACAAAATCACCAGATGCTTGCACTTCAACTATGATTGATTTGACATTGATTCTTAAGCTTAAAATACGACAGATTAAGAACAAGTGGCTTTGTTTTCCCCTCTACAAATAATTCATAATTTTGTTTCTGGGCACTTTCTAAATACCTCGTTTAAAAGCTTCATCTTATTGTCTAAGAATATGTGTAAATCTTGTAAGGAAAATTAACAGGACCGATTATTTTCTTCTTTTAATTCTGATTATCCGGTTCTTGTAAATAGTCCATACTAAGTCTTAAGATTCTTCGTACATTAAGGGATTTGAGTTTAGAAATTTGGGCATTTGTTCATATTCTTTTCTTTTTTTTAAATATAAAAAGTATAAATGATTATTTATAGAAAAATCGAAGGATTATTAAATGTAATGTTGTTTACTGACTAATGATTCGAGAATTTCAGTTACATATCAAGAGGAATATCAGACACTTATACTGAAATTCCCAAAGCTAGTTTTATTTTAGAAAATGCACTCCCGATCGTGTGAGTTTAGATATAGTTAGTTCCTACACGTACAAACACATACGGTCACTCTCTCTTAACGTATTTGATTTTAATGTTTTTGACATGACATAATCATTGTCTTTCACTTTACAGAAAAATACACCTTCAAAAAATTGAAATAAGTTGCATTCAAAATACAATTTTAACTAGTCTGTATTGGCATGTAGTGCTATCGAAAGTTATTTTTTAATAGTTTGAAGCCTTATATATACTGTTAAGTACAATTGTATTGTCTTCTAATAACGTCTCTATGACTCGGAATAGAAATTAATTAAAGAATGCAATCAAAACTGCAATGTATAAATATATTTTTTATATCACTTTTACAGCAAGAACAAAAAGGACTGTTTATGAAAACCAATAGAATGAAAGTTTTTTCGTCCCGATTCGATATACTTATATTTTATCTGAACAATACAAGCTATTCGACGTTTGTTGCGTTAAAATTGAACTGCATCTAAATGGTATTTTAGCTCTCTGCTTCTGTTAGATTTCTACTCTGTAGAAATCATTTTTATGTCTCTTACATTTGAAAAATATCCTGATCTCAGATCCTTTCAAATGTGAAAATCACATTTTTATCCTTTTATCAAGCTTTAGTCTACTAGTTAAACTAGCTAAAAAAGTTCAAAATAGTATTTAAAACACAAAAAATTTGAAAAGTATCTGTAATGCTATTGTTACGAGGAACGATAACATCCTATACTACAGAGAGGAAGATGTTTTACTCTGTTGAAGTATGGCAGTACACATTTTAAAGCATTTTTACGACGTAAAGAGTTGATAATAATTCCTGAAAGACGTTCCATATTCGAAAGTGGGAAAATATTAAGTGCTGTTAGAAATGTTGCCTTCTTGTTGTTGCTTCTCTATCGCTGAATTTAAGAATTCAGACTGAGCCCATGAGGCATACACCATCAAAAAATGAAGAACCAGCTTACAGCTGTTTAAAATATCTTCCTTGTGCAGTCTCATACACGAGAGAAGATAAACCGATTAAGTTTGTTCCGAGGTACATTTAGTTCAGGTCATGATACGTTTATGGACATGTATGAGGCAGTGAGATTTAGTGTGACTGCTGCAAACCCGTGAAAGGGCAGTCATCATTCTTCTGTCTCCATCAGATTCAAGTGAAACTTTAAGTTGTTTTGCGACGATACCAAAAGTGAATTGGAGAGACCATTCTTTATTGATGATCGGTAGTTTTGGAAAAAAGTTCTTATACAATTAGGAAGAATGTGATAAATAATCAGTTGTGCCTTTTAGCTACGCTGCCAGCGATATCATTGTGCGTAAGGTCAATATGTGTAGATTCCGTCTGAAAATGAATTATGTTATGAATAGATAGTTTTTAAGGTCGTTAACAAGAACAATACCAGTATTTTCGGTCCCTCAGGTTCGAGAGGATCCAACAATTTTTTCTCAGATTAAGAGTGGTAATGCAATTTAATTTTTCGTCAGTGGTGCTTAGACAATGTCGGATGGGAAAGTAGAAGTTTGTATTTCCCTTCCTAAGCTGTAGTTCTCATCCTAAAGCCTTCCTTGGTAATTTTAATGAAAACTCCACTAGCTACGATCTTGTTTTTGATTTTCATACCATGTATCTAGATCTGCAGATGGCCACTGGGAACGCAGTTGACTACCTCTAAAGCTAGATATCTCAATTAGGTAAGAAGTTGTGATTTTTTTATTAGTCAGTGAAGAGAGTTCGATACTGGGAAGATCGTGTAAAGCACTCATGCATGTTATCAGAGAGAGTTCAAAGTTGGATGATAAAAGATTCATTTTTTTTATTGTCTTGACCAAATTACTATCTCTCTTTAATATTTCACTGATCTGCAAAATACCCTAGAATTTCGCATTGCTGTTTTGAAGGTCGTACCTGATAACTTTGCGTTAATGTTTAGTCTGGTACATTGTTCTCTTCAAGGGTTGGAAATCGGCATCAAAATGGACAGTATTCTTTAAGCAGCACTGATGCAGTCACTGTTAGAAATATGTCCATGATGTTAATACTCAGACTGGATAAAAACAAGGAAATGTCCACTGTTTTAGAGGAATCATATTATTTTTAAAGACATTTTAGAGGTGTGATGAATAGTAGTATAAAATTTATTTAACACTGGTGGATGGATCTAGTAAATTTTAAATCTTCCGCATCTTAATACCATTTCGGGTAAGATTGGTGCTTAGAAATGGTAGTAAGTTGCTGGGCTGATAATCAAAAGACTGAGGTGTCGTGTCTATTAATGGTAGATATTCCTCACCAGATTTATTCTAGGAAATTAACCACTGATAGACATTTTTAAAATACCTAAGAAACAAAAATATTTTCTTCTTAAATTCGGTTGGCAATTGAAGAATCCCTCATTTTATGCTGTGTACTTTACTAAACAATAATTAATATTTATATTGTTATAAAGTTTGTTCCATAATTATTATGAGATTTTCAAAAAAATGTATTTTCAAGATATCAATTTTACTGCCTTTTCTTCCCTACAGTTTCAATTTTTCAGATTTATCAACTATACTTCTTTATATTGTTATAATGTTCACGTTCCTTTCCGAATAACTTTGTTTTTTTTATAGTCTACTAGCAAAAGTAATTACAAAACTGACAATAATTTCATTCATTGATATGAGCCCATATTTTAAAAAATTAATTATGTACAGAAAATCATATTTTCCTCTCTAGCGTTTTATATAAATCTGAAAAACTAAAGCATAACATTGTTGCACCAAAAAAATGAATGTTCAATTAATAAATTCAATTTAGATGTGGGCGACATTCAGGGGAAAGTTAATAGCAATAACATTATGCCCTTATTGATTCAGTTGTTCAGGACAGTGAGAAAGAGAATTTATTATGTTTCGGAATTCTTGTCACGAAATAAGGCCGTAATGAATTTTGTCCTGGATGTGCGTATTGGTTTTTAATATCCTTCAACTTTTCTGATAAGAATGAAATTAGTTCCTACCATAAAATTAATTATCGATATAATTTAGTGCTTAGAATTGCTTTTTAATTTCCTTTAATTTTGAAAGCAGTCGAAACATATGTTTAAATTTTCAAAAAAAAAAAAAGAAAAGTCATTATTAATGGAATACTTTATGATATGCATTTGAAACTATTTTTCTGAATTAGAAATTATTTTTCTTAATAAATGGAATACATTTGTTGAATGTTTCATTTTGTTATATACGCTGATAACAAGACCATTTCACGAGAGACAAAAAAAATTTAGGTAACTAGGAAATGATAATAAAACAACACAAACTATAAAACAATTTCTTAATGTTGAAATTGTTATAAATTTAATGAAATTTCGATTCCTTTTTACACGTAAACATTAGTTTTATTCTGTAGAGTTTGAATGGGTTACAAATAAAAGTAGTAACAGTCAAGTGTGAGGGGGATATGCAAAGACCCATTTTAGTGTGAACCAAAGCGATGTAAACAAACACTTGTTGAAATTCCTTTTTCTACAATCATTTAACAACAAAACTAATTATAAAAACCTAGATTTTAAACAATGAATACATTCTAAGAGGTAGGATTCAAAATATCCCGGACTGAGCCTTTAACTAAAAAACTTTTTGCAGTAGAGCGACTACGATAACGTTTCTGTGTTACTACGTTCTCCCCCTCTTCTAAAAGTGGTTTGACCTAAATCTCGTGGTCGGTGGCTCACCACGGTGTCTTTTTTTGTAGGTGGGTGCATTTAGTAACCGGCGATTGAAAGAAATGGCGTTTGTTGAGCAGAGAATTAATATCAAATTTTGTGTTCGCTTGGGAAAGACTGCTACGGAGACTTACGAAATGTTGAAGCATGTGTACGGCAGTGATACAGTATCGCGAACGCAAGCTTTTGAGTGGCATCGACGTTTTAGAGAAAGCAGGGAAAGTGCCGACGACGAATAAGTTGGCCGTCCGGAGTCTTCCCGCACCGCTGAAACCTTCGAAAAGGTGTCCTTAGATATCCAGGGCATTGTGCATCTGGAATTTATCTCAGAAGGACACACTGTGAGCAAAGAACTCTATGTAGACATCCTGCGTCGTTTGCGTGAGTCGATCCTGAAGAAGAGACCAAAATTGTGGGCTGAGCAGTCATGGGTGCTTTTGTATGACAACGCTCCTGCACACCGATCCCACCTCTCTCTGACTTTCTTGTGAAAACGAAAACAACTGTTTTTCGACATCCTCCTTACTCCCCTGATCTCGCCCCCTGCGACTTTAGCCTATTTCCTGAACTGGCAAGTCGATTGCAGTGTCGTCGATTTCAATGTGCATATGAAGTTAAAAGTGCATCGCAGGCTAAATGGAAAGACATGGCTAAAAATGGACTCCAGAAATGTTTCAATGATCTTTACAAGCGATGACAAAAGTGTGTTGTTGCGCAAGGGTCTTATTTCGAAGGAGGATGTGTTTCAGCAATTTTATTGATAATACCTTTTAAGTTATAGACTCAGTCCGTGAACTTTTGAATCCTACTACGTAAAGATACTTATGAACATTGCATTTATGCTTTAAAGATAGTTTACTTTCAATACCTAAAGAGTATATCAAAGACATAACATCCAAGACAACTCGTCTTAAAAACAATTTTGAGCTCAATATTTGTTTTATAACCTTATAAAGATAAAGTCTTATTTTATTTATCTTTACTTTGTAAATGAGAGCGTCTATATTTAGAACTACAGTTAGTTGAATTTGATCGCCCTAAATGCACCTTAGAGTTTAAATTATCATTCATGATATTGAAAATTTCGGATTACTAATTGCATATGATGTGTATAAACTATGAGTTGTTCCATAAAAAATATATTTTTTCTCATTTGAAAAAAATCTTGCTTATAACTGTTTTAAATAATAAATATTGTTTAACTCTTAATTAAGAGTGAAATTGTCTGTTGTTACTCAAAAGGTAAAAATTAATTCTATTGAATTCCATTTCTCTTAATTTATCGAATATATTCACCTATGGGATTATTTCACACTTTTCTAAAGTAATTTCTAACTTGAAGATTTTCTTGGCAATGAGTGATCGTTTTTAAGAAAAAAAATTTAAAACGTTAAAAATAAGTATAATGACTTAAAATTAACTGTTCATAACTAAAATGACTAAATCTGCCATACAGTAATTTTAAAAATCTCAGGTTTTTAAGAAAAGTTAACTAAAGTAAATATCTTTAATGAATGAATAAGCCTCAAAATCTTCTGTCATCAAAAGCAATATTCGAGAAATTCTGAGTAGATATTGTTCTTAAAATGAAAATTAATTAATTCTAAAAATAAATATTTATTAAAACCTAATTAATTTTATTCCACCTTTCAAACGACAATAACTTTCTTAAAGTCATTTGTAAATCTAAGAAAAGCACATAACTGAAAAAGGCTTAAAGTTAGAGGGTAAAAAAATAATATTTTAATTGTTTTAATTATAATAAATTCTTCATTCAAGACAGAGTTATCTGTATTTTAGTTAAATACTTTGTATGTTATTGCTCATCTCACACGAAAAAGTTAAGTAGATAAATGCTTTCCATTTTGAGGCAAAATATTTCTTAACAACAAAAATAACACAAAGTTTACAAAATTGACAATCGTAGTCGGTCATGAGTAATGGATTTGATGATTTGTTTCGAAATATGCAACTCACCTTATTTGATCTACTTGTTTTGAAACTTTCAATAAATCTCTCCTTTGTAGTTTTTTCTATGAAATGTCTGTAAATAGATCTGATTCCACCTAACCTGATAAGTTGCATTAAAATAAGGCAATATTGAAGTAAATGTCTTCATTTTTTCCAAAATGTGAAAAATTTTATATTAAAGTAGATTAGAACTAAATGGATGTTTTAAAGCTAGTATTCAGTTGTGCGATATTTGTGCCATTCGTGTCATAAATGCATAGAAATTTTGTGAAATAGAAATTAATCAAATGAAGGTACATTAGGCAAAGATTGTTAGGTGTAGACCTACTATAGTTCTTTTATTCACGTTTAAACTTCAAATATTCTATAAGGAAGAAATGAACTTCTTGTAATACTTTAACTCTTTCAAGTGCACTAAATCAAATTCTTTTTTAGAACGGACAAAACTTTATATTTGAAACAATATTACCATTAGGAACATACTCTGTAAAAAAAATTTAAAATTGTAGCTTTAGTTTAGGCAGGGGGGGTCCCTTTTTGAACCACCGCGCACATAGAGGACTGCATATTAGAACGTCTGCTCTGACTGGCTAAGTTCTAGGCTTACTCCTATTATAACCCTATGAATTAATAATAATATAGAGCAAAGATATGAATATATGTCCATTGCAATCAGTTTACAATATACGTATATATATACATATATATGCATTCAGTATTTTATATTTATACACAATATTTATCAAATTAAATATCTGCTTAAAAATAAATAACAAATAAAGAATTTATATAAATGGAAGTATGTAATGAAAATTATATACTGAAAGTAAAAAGTATGTAAAATGTATAAAAAGTATGTAAAGTACATAAATCAAAAATTTCAATTGCCCCAGAAACAGAAATATTTTTCTAGTCATCCTGACACAGTACAAAGTCAAAGAAATGTAAAGATTTATCTCACAGTCAAACTCTAGAAATAAGGAAGGGAAAATAAACTCACCAAAACCAAGATCATGCATCAAAACTAAACTTTCACAAACCAAAATAAAGCTATAATCAACTTAGAAAAACTACTTCGATAGTGCTGCATGTGGGTTCAAGTCCCACTATTGGCATGGATGTATGTATCCACTCGGAATCGGCTTTAAACTGTAGGTTCCGGTCTAATTAGCCCTCATGTAGACAAAAAAAAAATACCGTAGCCCTTCAACCCCCCTCTCCAAAAAAATAATAATTTTTAAAAAATCGATAGTGTTGCCATCTAGTAACAGTAAATTCTACATGCTTGGTGGTTCATATTTAATCCACCATTAATGAACATTTTAAATGAGATAAATTGCTCTTTCCATCGTGAGTGAGCTTTGGTTCACATCCCGAATTGGTCGATTCCGTGTTGCCCCCTCATAGGGAGCAATACTGGCTCACATAAATGAAGCTCCTATAAAGTAGCCAGCAATATTTCACGGTGAATAACAAAGGACGAATGTCTCATCACAAGTACTTCCGAATTAGAAAAATAAAGAAAAGAAAAAAGATGCTTCAGCGTTTAATGTATAGCAGCGTTACAGATTTTATTAGTTATTCTCGTTGTTTTCTTGCAATGAACTTCCAGGTATTCTAAAGGGACCCTTTACATTTAATTTAGTTTATGATGGCATACATAATAGTGCAAAATCTGGTGATTAAAAAAATATGTAAGAACCAATCCTCACATTAGTTATTTCCTGCAAAACATCTCGTGGTGTTTTATTCTCGATTATAAAATCCATTTCAATAATTAACTGATTAAATTCCACGAGTGTAGAGGATCATTTTTCTTCTAAAGTACACATTTTTCTTTCGTGGAAATCCTTTATCACACGTTATTCTTTTTTAATATCATCTTTCATAAGTCATAAAGATGATTAAAAATGAAAGAAACTGCATGAATGTGCTATCTAATCCCTTCAGAAGTATCGAATCTCCGTGAAAGATTTAGCAAGTAGCTATTGTTTTAAATGCTTAATAGCATCTCCCAGATGATTCATTTCACAGAAACACAGATCCTAATGCGTGCTGAGTACGTAGGGAGTATCTCTTTTATGATATATTTTGTTTTCTGGATTCCTCTGACCACGGGATAATTAATGATTAGCACATAAAGTAATAACAGAAAGTGTGCTCGTTATCTCAATGGGTCCCATCTGCAGCATTCTGTGTTAATTGCATAATAAGGGTTTTATGTTTCTTTGGAGCTTAAATAGTGCATAAACGCAAAGAATAATTAATTATATTTCAGATGGTGTACTTTTACTTTTATGGGTTTCTTTACTTTAGCTAATGGCTCGAAATTATTTTAATGTTTCAGGTATTTTAAACTAACACGTGTAGTGCATTTTAAATTAGATCAAAGTGCATTCCAAACATTGTACCGAACCGGAGACATTGCACATATCTATTTTCATGTTATATTATCAGACATAAACGGCCACATACGATTTAATATATTTGTACCGTGTATGATGTACCACCCTAGATTACCCTATTCCTCGTTGAAATAGAATTATGTCTATGATATTAATACCTATGTGCTCTAATCCTACGTATAAGTGTAAAGCAGTCGTTCTAGTGATGTATTCTGTAAGACTCTTGCAAATGTCGTTTAGGTTGTTATTCCATTACCTCACAACGACAATTTACTACCAGTAAATAATCGCTTCTTTTCGAGACATATATCTCTCATTCTGAAAAGTCTGTTAGCCTTTGGATAATTTCTGAGCTCGAGTTGACCATTCTGAAGAAAGGACAGCTTATTGAATTCAACATTTAACTGACTTTTTATCTTAACACTAGATGATGTTCGACAGAATTCAGGCTCAGTCTGAAATATTGTAAATATAGATCAACTTCATTTATATGCTGCTACAATGCTAAGATAAAAATTCAATGCCTACTATTTTATCGAAAATCTAGTCCAACACTTGCTCATTAGCCTGGAGGGTATTCTGTTGAGTTCACGCCAACAATTTAGTGAGACAGCGGTGATCTGAAATTTCGAGATAAAACAGGACTAATACAACTTAACTTAAATGACATGGAGATTACTTAAATTACTTATACCATCTCGAAATATATCTACAATAAACTGAAACTAAAAATTCAATCTACAGTATTAAACTAATAATGATAATTCAGGTGAAGATGTACATTGTTATCACTTGTCGATTTCTACCTAATTCGCACACAGTTACAAATTTCTTGATATATATTTAAAATTATGAGTGTAAGATAATGTTAATGTAAATTAGTAACATACCGTTTTATAGACGGCACATGCGTATATGGTCAATATAATTTAAAAATTTACGAGGAATTAAGAAAAAAAATACTTAAAATAAAGGATATTTTTTATAAAGTACTTTTTCTAGAGTAAAAAGATGATTACGAGCAATTAAGAAAAAAGTACTTTTAATATTGGATGATATTATTTTTTATAAAGTACTTTTGTCAGTGTAAAGCAGTGATTCCCAACCAGTGTTCCGAGGACCACAGGTGGTCCGCGAGATCCTCGGGAGTGGTTCAGCACCACATATTAGAAAGTTTCCAAATAAATGGGGAGTTTGAAAGCAATGTTCATCAAACAAAATGGACTGAATATTTGTGATGACTATCAGGTGTTGAATTAAAATTTCTTAAAAGTTTAACATAATTTTATTATTAGAATACGATACAAAATAATTTTCATAACCTATGTATGTTTAAATGTTAGGTAACTTAAATGTTAGTATAATCTACATATGTTTCAATGATTTAGGTTATCTATTACTAAAGATAGAAAACAAGGTTGAAACAAAAAGCGAGTAAGTTAATCCTGTATCCATTTTGCCTGAGGGATATTCTGTACCCCCATACCCTCTGGAAGACCCCCCCCCCCTCAGATCGAAGGGGAGGGGAGGTCCGCACATGGTCCAATGTCTTAGTGGATCATTGGTCGTCAGACTTGTACGGGTTAGGAACCAGTGGTTTAAAGAGATGGTTAAGAGCAATTAAGAAAAAATATTTGTAATAAAGGATGATATTGTTTTGATAAACACTTTTGTCGGTATAATGAGATGGTTAAAAGATATTTATGTCTATCAAATACTTATAAGTTTCTATGAACTTTATACATGCTACTTAGATTTTGAGAGTTGCAAGGTAGGAGGCCACAGATAAGCCTAAAATTTTAATATTGGTTTGCTTTCAAACAGCTCATAAGTTGTAAATTTTCGTCAGAATTATTAATTAATTTTAATTTTGCTCTTTTGTTTTATATGAGAATATCAAGTCGGCCGTAATTGTGTTTGTTTAAAAGTAAAATTATGCAATGGAACGTATTTAGCTTTCGAAATTAATTAAGATGCTTCCTTGAAAGGATTTCGCCAAGCTACCGCTCATAAATGCTTTATATACCATTCATGTTTTTAAACCTTATTTTTGGCGATTTCTCATGAGAGCTGGCAACCTTTGAATAATATTTGCTTTTTGTAAAAATTCAAAACAATAAATATTTCAAAGCAAAAGAAAAGAAAATCCAATATTTTGACGCTGTGTAGGACAGTCAGAATGTATAAGTTCAATGGTATTATTTTTTTCTTCTAAAAAATGCGTTATAAAACATGGTTTGTGTATTTAAAATGTGTTTTGGTAAAAATAATAAAAATCAATAAAAAAGCCTTACTATAAATAGGAAAAATGAATTACACGATTTTGAGGAGAAAAGTATATTTTTGGATTTTTTATTTTTATTTTTTCAAGTCAAAAATTTTCTATGTTTTTTTTTTTATATAAGTGAAATACATATTAAGAATTAAGTTATAACCACGAATAAATACTAATGCTGAATAAAAGTTTTGAAAAATATTTTTTTACATTTTTGCGCACTGTAACTTCAGATAAATTATTTTCGGTATTATATGCGTTTAAATATTTCTCTGGGCGCGGTGTCCCAGTCGGCAAGAGCAGCAGGCCAGTGTATTGAACGTCCCTGGTTCGATACTTGACGCTGCAAATCCACTGCCGTGTTCACTAATGGTGGCCGGGGCACGTAAAATAGTTCGTGGCTACAATGTCCTCCAAATTCTCAAATTTATCTCTGGAGATGCGGGGTCAAGTGTTCCGGTCTCGTCACTTGACTCGGTTCAAAATTACGGGACCGATGTTGTTCGAGGTCAAGTCAGACTTCAGCCCTAGTTGTACCTCGCCTTAAAGTGAAGATGCTTACTATCCTTCGCCAAGGACCTAGAATTTGAGGACCTAGGTCCTTTGGACTTGGTGTAGGCCTTCCTACACCAAGGGGATTGGAAACAACAACAAATATTTCTAAGTCTTTATTGGAGTTCCTGAAATGTAACCATTCGCAGATTATCAGTATAAAATGTCAACCTGAATATAATATCGTAATATATGCTTTGCAAATACTATTAACTTTTCAGGGATATTTCTCAGCTGGTTCTAGTTTGCTTGGAGACATATAATAATGATCTTAAAAAACATAATTTTTAGTTCAAATATCACTGGGCTCAGGGAAATCTAATGGTCTGCACTATGGAATTTTGACACTTAAGGTGATCGGATCGAATCTCAATATGGCCATTGAATACTCTCATGTATACACCAGGTAGGAGTACATTAAATCCACGGGAAGGAAAGTTTATCTGTGTTATATGTGGGTGGCAGAAGGGTGCAAACCCAACAAATTTTGCCCCTGGGAGAGCTCAGTCAAATCTGAGGTCACATCCGGGATTTTCGTCGGATCATCTAAACGGTACCCCCATTATACGCAATAAGCAAAATCTCGTTGTATCTTCAAGCTAATGTCGAAATGACAATATGGTTGCTGCGTTAGGAAGTTCGAATATTACAAAAATGGATAGATATACACCAGTTTTTAAAAAAGGAACATCTATATACTTAAGTTGCTAAGCCGATTCTTTGGGCAGTACGTGAGAGAAAACTACTCCATCAATTTACTTCACTCTGGTCTTCAACGAAAGATTTTAATCTATAGATGTGCCAAATTTTGGTTTTCGTAACCAAAATGTCTATTAATCAACGATAATTTACAATTAAAAATCGCTTTCTGCACATTCTCAGTGACATATTTAAATCTGACTTTAAATACTTGCTAAGCATGAGGCAGCATAAACACGTTAGTTTGTTTATTCCAAGGAATATTTCTACCTATCTCTTTGCCATTTTTATTTTTAATTATGTTTATGGGATATAGAATTAAACTTGACATTGATTGTTTATTTCGCGTTCTTGAGTAACCTTATTTCTTTTTGTTGGATTCAATAGTAATTTTAATACTTGCTAAGCATGAGGTGGCATAAACACATTAGTTTGTTTATTCTGAGGAATCTCTTTACCTCTCTCTTTGCCATTTTTATTTTTAATTATGTTTATGGGATATAGAATTAAACTTGACATTAAATGTTTATTTCGCGTTGTTGAGTAACTTTATTTCTTTTTGTTGGGTTTAATAGTAATTTTTAAAGAGTATTTCTCTATTCTTAATAGTATTCTTATAAGATTTTCACCAATAGGAAATGATGTATTGAGTATTATTCGTGTATTATGACATTTATTTACTATCCAGCTGTCATGTTTGAACGGGTACAAACTACTTTTTTATTTAATATATATGAATTTCTCAATATTGTAATATATTTGTTTTCTATGGAGGGCAAAATGGGAAAGTTTCGAATGCTTTTATATTTTAATAAAAAAATAGTGCTGAAGACTTAACAGGCAATACTTAAATCAAACTGTATTTATTTCAAATCTCTCATTTTTGAAGTATATTCAATAATAGGATGTTGAAATGAGACTTGAAACATCAAGAAAAGGGAATGATATTTAATCCTCGCACGCGAAGGTCGTTTTCCACGCTCCAGTGACCACTGCATGAGATAATTAGATTGAGTGCGGATAAAAGAGGACTTACGCTTTGAAGATGTTGGGAAGGAAACAAAAATCAAAATAGGATTTTAATAATAATGGAGGGTGACTCCAGAGCTTAGAAAGTTTAATCCTTTGTATCCATATAATATCATCAAAAGTTCTTTATGAATGAACCGAAAATTATGATGATATCCCTATGGAAGAAATGGCATGAATGTTAAGAATCTGGAGCTATATATATATATGGATTAAAGAATATATACCTAAATATGCACTGCGCATACCAATTTCTGTGCTAAATTGGTACAACTATAGTGTGGGTGAAAAAGTTCTCATCTGCAGAATATTTATAACATTAAATAATTGATTTCATATATTTATGTATGCCCAATAAAATTTTAAAAATAAATAAAGGATTCGAAATATATAAAGGTTCTTTTATATAGTGCTGGTTGAATTAATATTTTAAAACAAATAGTAAAAAACTTACATCTAGTGTATTTGTCAATGCATTAAAATTAGAAAAAAAATTAATTAGAATTACAACACCTATATTCATTATTATTTGAAATATATATCTTACTTTATCAAGATACTAAAATTAGAAAGTTTTGGCCTTGTGTTGTATTTTTTAGAGATAATAATACTAACGTTTTTATATCAACATGGGTGTATTAATATAAGCATTCCACTGATGGTAAACAAAACATCAAAATCAGAAAAAGAATCTCATGACAAACAATAATACATGATAATTTTCTACATACTTTAAACAAAATAATATAAAGGGTTTTTTAATGTCTCTTTCAAAGACCGTATTTACCGACAGGCATATGCTGTTAATCTTACAGCAATATCTTTCTTTCATTATGAAGCCGACTAGTACGTAGATTTTAAAAAGTAGAATTAATTTTAATTTGTTCCTAATCTGGAGAAATACAGTTTCTCTAGTTCGCAGAAGAAAGATACAGTTTTACTCAGTGAATTGTGTTACTGGATATTTACTATATACTACAGATGTAGTGTGAAAATTTTCATTTTTAACTTCAGATAACAAGTAGATATTCTGAACACCAAACTAATAGATGGACTCTATTTTCTGCCCTATAATGTGCGCCATTGACAGAGAAATCGCAGCAGTGTCTATACAGATCTGGGCTTCGAACTCGTAAAAGTACAATTAGGCCTTTGCAAATATCCCTTTATTATGTTTCCGAGCTGTGCCGTTATTAGCTGTGCGAATTGTGTTAGATACAATAAATTCAATAAAACAACAGAGGATGTTAAACACTTACCCACCGATAAGAGGTGCAACAGTTACTGCACCGAGGTGGAGAGAATTAAATCTCTAACTTTTTATGGCTAACTCTTCCGAGTTTTTTCTTAATTTCGTTCATTTGAATCTTAACAAGTCGCACAATGCCGCGTCGCAGTTCGCGGTGGACTTTCTTTCTTGTAATTGGGATATTGCTTCAGTCAACGAGCCTTATTTGGCCCGAAATCGGGTGGCCGGTATTACCGGTGATCTTCAACTGGTGCACTCGGAGTCAAATTCAAAAGCTGTAATTGTTTTAAGTAAAAGAATTAGAGCGGTTAGAATACATATAACTGAACATATAGTAGCCGTGAAATGCAATGCTATGAAGGCAACATTTATTGTAATTTCGATGTATATTCCTCCGGTACGCGATGCAAATGTGGATAGGACTGAGCCCCATATAAGTCAGTTAAAAGAAATTATCACTAAGTTCAGCGGGGAAAAGATCATTTTAATGGGGGATTTGAATGCGAAGTCAACTGTCTGGGGCCAACGGCCCACGGATGCACGTGGGCTAATTATATTGGGAATGGTCATGGCGCATGATGGAACTATACATAATGATCCCGACAGTGAACCGACCTATCGTGGCCCATTTGGGCTGGGATGGTTGGACTTGACGATTACTTTCGGTCTGGAAGATGGTAATATTTGTAATTGGAGGGTGGAGGACATAAATTCCTTAACTGATCATAACGCCATAATATTTAACTTAGCGATGGAAAAAACGCAAGGAATTTACAACCGTAGAAAGAGGTGGGATATTAACAACTTGAACTGGTTGGACTTTTGCATTGATATAAGGAATAGCATAAGGAAATGGAGGAGCAGTCTAACACTTAAAAACGTAAATGACTGTGTACAAGAACTCGAAGAGGATCTGGAGGAGCTATGTAATAAACATAAAAGGAAACCAAAAGGGAAGAAGAATAACGCGTATTGGTGGAATCCTCAACTCACGGTCATTAGAAGCAAGGTGAGAGCGTTGAGGAGGCGTTTTCAGAAGGAAAGAGACCCGGACAAGAGGAAAGAATACGAATTAATGTTTAAAGCAGAAAGGGCTAAATATAGTAAAGAAATGTTAAAAGCCAAGAGAACGAAATTTAAGGAGTTTTTGGATAAGGTCACAGTAAAGAACCTTTTTGGCGGGGCATACTCTATTATAAAAGATAGAAATGATAGGTTAGTAAAAGCCGAGGGTATAAGAGACCAAAACGGAGATATAAAATATAATGAAGACGAAGTCGATTATTTATTAACAGCTCAGCACTTTCAGAGGGAAGACGTAGTCATCACGCAAGATTATGCAGAGGGGGACAACGCACAGCAGATTGAACTAATTGAAGTTAAGAAAATGCTACAGGATATGGATCCAAGTAAAGCACCTGGGTACGATGGCATCTCCCTTAGTATAGTACAAGAGATTTATAACATCGATGAGAGGTATCTTGTTGATTTATACAACAAATGCTGGGAGAATAGAGAATTTCCTAGTCATTGGAAAAGAACGATTGTGGTATTCTTCCAAAAAGAAGGCAAGGACCTAACATATGCTACTTCATATCGCCCTATTTGTTTATTGCCCATAATAGGTAAAGTTTTGGACAAAATTTTGACAAACAGATTAATAGAATATCTAGAAATCAATAAAATACTATCGGAAACTCAATACGGTTTCAGGAGAAATCGTGGCGTAACTGAGGCCTTAACTGAAATGATTAAAATAATTAAAAAGAATAAAGCAGACAAGTACCATACTTGTCTGATTACCCTTGATATAAAAAATGCGTTTAATATGGTGCGACACAGTAGAATTAAGGAAGAAATGAGGAGGGTTAAAGTGGACAAACAGCTCCAAGTCATGATAATGAATTACTTAAATAACAGAGTTGTAAGGATGAAAAACAATACTGAATGGAATTATAATATAGGCGTGCCGCAGGGGTCTTCGTTGGGACCAATTTTGTGGCTGCTAATCATCAACGAACTACTGGAAAAAACTTGGGAAGATGGGATTAAAATTCAAGCCTTTGCTGATGATGTTATCATCATTTTAAGAAGTCGTGTAATTTACAGATTTACCGAGCTGGCAAACAACGTTTTGGAAGAATGTGCAGGATGGGCACAGAAAAATATGATGGATTTTAGTGTCGAAAAATCCAATTATATCATCATACCGTATAAAGGTGAGGTTACGAGGAAACCAGCTATTAAATTAAAGAATAAAAATATTAGATACAACGACGCATTGAAATATCTGGGTGTGTATATCGATGAAAAGTTGAATTTTATAAAACATATAACCATCACTAGAGAAAAAACCCTGAAGTTCATTTATGGTATTAAGAGAATTTATAAAAGGACTTGGGGCCTTAAGGGCGAAAATATTAAAGAGCTATATTTGAGAGTGGTAGAAAAGATTTTGTTACATGGAGCTCAAGCCTGGTATGACGATAAGACTTTGATGAATGCCAAGTTACGACAGATGCAAAGGCCATTCCTGCTAATGATAACAAAATGTTATCGCACCGTATCGACAGAGGCTCTAGCTATATTGGCGGGATGTTTACCCCTTGATTTAAAAGCGAAAATGGATAAGATGTGGTATAAGATCTATAATGAGGGTGACGAGATTTGGTTGGGGAATGAATCCTTCAATAGCCAAACTTGTGAATTAAAATCCAGGAATCTCAGAAAAATAAAAGATATAATGAGCTTCAATTGGTCTTATAGACTAGAACCCTTTGCGAAGAATACATATTTTACGGATGGTTCCAAGATTAACGGAAAAGTTGGGTCGGCCTTTATTAGGTATAATGAGAGACAGAAGATCGATACTAAACTGAGAAGAAACCCTGATAACGCAACATCATACAGTGCTGAGGTTACGGCCATTTCCATGGCAATAGACGATGCTATGGAAAAAGGTCTAAGGGAAATTGACATCTTTAGCGATTCCAGGAGTGCTTTGCAGGCTCTTGGGTCCTTAGAATATAAGGGTGAGATTATTGAGGAATTGAAACACAAGATCAAAAATAATGGTGTGGTCGTGCATTTCCACTGGATAAAAGCACATATCGGGATCAGACAGAATGAGGAAGTTGACACTGCGGCTAAAGAAGCCACGGAACTGGACATAATTGAAGGTACCTACAAAATGACCAAGCAACAAGTAAAGGCAAAGATTAAGGCATATGGAATGAAAGTCTGGCAGGAAAGGTGGGCCGATAGTGAATTGGGGAGGCCGGTTCATAAAATCTACCCTCATGTTTCCTTAGAAAGATTAATATCGAATTTCTATATAAATCAAGCTATCACACAACATGGAAGCGTGGGCTCATATCAAAGAAGATTTTTTGGGAAGAGTGACATCTGTGCATGCGGAGAGGTCCAGACAATAGAACATTGTTTATTTAATTGTGTAACATGGAGAGATTTGCGGTCGAGTTTACCGAGGGATATTACTGAATGGTCACCACATAAATTCTATAATGACTATTATTGTAGAAAATTCATTTTGGCTGTGATGAAAGACCTTATGGACTTTCATTACCCTTTTTTGGGTCATTGATTATTTTGTTGTTTGTTTGTTTCGGTTTTTATAATTGTGTAACATTGCATGTATTTATTGTATTGTATAATCCTAGTCAAGCTGATTGCCATTGCGAAATTTGTCGTCTCTCAAAATCATCCGTATACCTTCGGGAAGGACGGATTATCTTTTTGGATTATTATGTTTCCGAATCCTCTAGAACTGACGCCATTCGGCTTTTCTGGTGCCTCATTGGACACCTCTTTATCAGGCCTCCATAACATGATGTAATAACAGACAGGTAATTCTGAACACTTTTAAGTTTGATAAGTAGTCCTGATATTTCTAAGACGTTATTCCAGTGTTAAGGTTGTTGGATGAGTTTTACCAAGATATAAGTATTTTCCCCTTCGAAATAGACAACCGATATCGAAAACATAAAAACATACATACTCACTTCTATAATTTTAAATTCAGTTTCCATTTACTTCACTCTATCTATTCAAATGATATCCATGTATATGATTAGGTAACCCCAGAGGACCGTTTAGAGTTCATTTACAAATCTGTATAGTATTGTGATATTAGAACTGCCTTCTGATAGTTACGTTCATCAGACGATTTTTATACCAGCAACCTCCTAACAAGCCATGAAATAAAAGAAAATTTCAGGTAATCTCTTCTAACGAAACTACCGTGGTTTAATAACGTAGGATTACTTATCGATGATTACCTCTTTTTTTACAGTAAAATTCCTACATACGATGAAAATGAGGAGTGATAAGCCTATGCACAATAGATCGATGTAAGAAAAATAAGCTACGAATTAATAAGTTTAGAAACAATATTCTGCCACTCTTGATTTATAACTCGCGACGACGATTTTAACGTCTGAAATTTTGCTCTACCTCGGACCGTTATGGAGAAACGTAATCCTACATAAATATATATAATAAATCAATTGGACTCTGTAGTTTATATTACATTATGCTTAGTGCTTTGGATCACATTTTCCCTTAGATTGTTTAAGATGTTCAGGTTTCATGAATTTTTTGGGGGGTGAGGGTACTAAAATGAGAACGAGTGCACTGGTTATTTATACATTTTTAGATGAAAAATAATAATATTTAATGGAAATACCCCAGGATATTGTGTACCTTTTTAGAACCCGGTTTAATTTGACGATCGTCCCCGTTGAATGGTATCCGGTGTATAAAGCTCATAATATGAAATACATGTATTCTTGTTTAAAATTGCTATTTTTCCGATGCTATAAGCAGTACTAGAGCTTGTATGGAATAAAATCTGCATAGCAATATATTCAAATTTTTTATAGGCAAACTGCTGACAAATTTCTTAAATCAAATGTAAGTATAAAATATCTAGTTCAATATAATTTTTGAAGGGTGGAGGAACATCATCTACAATAGTCTTTCCAGGAGATTTTTGCAGCATTCAAAGTCTCTTTTCTTCTTTATTTTATGCCCTGTTTCATCTATAAAGAATACATATTTTGCTGCTTAAGAAAAATATAAGGTGGAGGATTTTTTTAATGCTGAGTTTGAAAATAACGCGTCTCGTTTGAAGTAATTCCCATGTTGCCAACATTAATTACAACTTCAACTGAATGTTTATATAATTCGATAATTATATCTGCATTAAACGGATAATATAATAAAATAAAACCTATACGAGCACATATGAAAAAGTATTAAAAAAATTGCCATAATTTAGTATTGAATTAACGTTTAGTAAGCATTTAGTAAGCATAACCTTTTTTAACCAGATATATCTTTACCAATTCCTTAAATATTTTCATTTAGGGTTACAAACATTCTTTGTTGTTTGCAGTTATGTTTACGTAAAAAAAGTCATTTCACAATCTTGACGTGTGCAGACAAGAGCTGTTGGTGCTGAGATTCTATCTTAGCTGCATGACACCTCATTTTCGACTCTACAACGTTATCAAACGCTCTTGATTTACGATGCATGCAGTAAGTTAGGCAATCTTTCTTCTTCCTGTTTCAAGAATATTTTCTCAATTATATAGTAAAAGGGGAAAAAAAATTGCATTTCGACTTTAGTCTACCTGTATAGATTTTATTTTATAATATTAGAAAATAAAATCTATAGAGGTAGACATAAAAAAGTATTCCTAAAATTGCTTTATTTAGTATTGAATATTACGTTAAAGGAGCATAAAAGTTTTTAACCAGATATATGTTTGTCAATTCCTTAAATATTTTCCTTTAGACCAGAAACTTTCTATGCTGTTTACAGTTCATTTTATGTAATAAAAGTAGATTCACAATTGTGACGTGTGCAAACAAGAGCTCTTGCTGCGAAGATTCTATCTTCTCTGCATGACACCTCATTTTCGTCTCTACTACCTTATCAAAGACTGATTTACGAAGCATGCAGAAAGTTAGTCAATCCTTTTTCTCTGGTATCAAAGAATATTTTCTCAAATATATAGTTAAAGGAAAAAAAGAAGCATTACATTTCGACTAAACTCTCCTTATTCATACTAAACGGGACATCATATCTTTGGAATTTGTTTTCTTTCTTCACCAACTAGGACCAATTTCTCTTTCAATATTCAGGGGAAATCCCTATTTAAAACCCATCCCTATTTAAAACTTTCAACTCCGCCACAGATGAAATAGCAAGAAATTTTCCCTTAGAACGATTTATAAAAAGAAATTTGGTATTCAAAATATAAGATGTTTTGGTAATAAATGAAGATGATTTTTATTTTTATTGAAATCTTTAATTCAAAGACGTGGTATTTTAATTTAAAATAAAATTAGTAGAACGCTACCAAAAAATTATTTCTCATTGTCTCACTTATTTCGTCCGATAAATTGATAATTTTACTAAACCCTTTTAAACTTTTCATAATTTTTATTTTTTCCCCCAGGCGAGCTCTGAGCTAAAAAAGACACGTGAGAAAATAAACAGCATAAAATATCTAGACTACTGGTCATAATCATATAGTTCAATACCAGACTTTTGCTAACCCAATGACAATTCTGACCAAAGGAAGTGTTTATTTTGGTTAGGAAGGGATGTATGATTAAGTTTTTGCATTTACACTCTTCAGATAAACTCGAGGATCTCTTGTCTGGGGAAGACGTCCGTTGTCTCAGTAATTACTTAATAAATCTGGTTTTTATACATGAAACTGTATGTTTTTATTAAGACTGACCACTTCGGCCTTTTGACTACAATTATAGGATGTTTTTTAATATATCTACTGTAACTAACACACACACACACACACACACACATATATATATATATATATATATATATATATATATATATATATATATATATATATATATATATATGAGAGAGAGAGAGATAGAAAGAGAGATGGATGTACGTATGGTACTATAATACAAATAATATATTATAAACATTTAACATACTTTCTAAGACAGGCACTGGGAGTTGCACTCAACCTGAGAATATTTATATTAAAAGGGAGATTAGTAATTTCTTTTCCAGCTGTATTGGCCAAATAATTTATAAAATAACCCTGCAATATTTATCGTATATATATATATATATATATATATATATATTATAATACATTTTTGGTATAATATGTAATGAAAGGCTTAAGTGGAAGCGGCTCTCCTTAGAATGATTCATACGATGGCAGTAGCATTAACCTATCCAATATTTCATGCAATATTTATTCTATCCTGTTGCAAACAAAAGAGATAAGACTCTACTACATAGAAAATGGATGTTTTTAATTTTTCTTATGCATTATCTACAACGGTTAGACATAAATATTCATAAATGAAACATGCAGATTCTTTAATGGTAATTTTTTAGAGTGAATTTTTTTCTAACGTTGTAATGCATTTAAAAATGATTTTACGTTGAAAATTACTTTTAAAATACAATACATGATTGACCAACACTTTGCGAAGTGTTGATTTTTGTTATAGCAGCAATGAGAGTTATGTTAGAGTAAAATGTTCATTTTGTGACGGAAAATTTTTTTCTAATTAATACTTCTAAATTTTATCTTTAAGCACTAAAAAATTAATTTGGCGAATCATCACCTTAAAATCTTCAAAAAAATAAATTTTTATTATTTTGCCTTTTTAGAATATTTGAACATTTCTGATTCATTTAAAACAAACCACGTTAAAATATTCCAATTAGAACTTCCAAATTTATGACATGAAAGAAGAAGTTCCGATGTAAACGTTACCAGTGCTGGAACTTTAAAAGCCTTTTTCGCGTAATGAGGATTTTAATGCTTGCTCGCACTGCATAAAATAAAATACTGCAGGTATTGCTTTCAAATTTTCAGAATGAGTGTATAATGATGCTACCTAAAATATGTACCTTATGTTTCCTCCAAAAATTATTTTACTAAGAATTTTTAGCATTTGACATGTAATTTTAATGCGCCTTTTCAGTTTTTTTATTAATGTGATTATCCTGGAGTAAATATTCTTTGATGTTTTAATGTTTAAATATGTGTAGAATTATGCATAATTTTTTTCACATCACAAAAAGGCAAAAAATCATTATTAAATTTTATTAGTGATGTTGTAAGTCTGAGCCCAGTGTATCAGTATATATTTCAAACTTTCAGAAAATGCACTAACTTCTTACTTCATAAATAAAATTCTTATTCACTTGTAATAAAATTGATTCAGGGAACATATTTGAAAAGTTTAGGGAAGTAATTCTGAAAATTTAATGTTTGATGGAGAATAATAAAAAAAGTTATAGAAGTTGGAACAAACAGCAAAAACTCGGACTTTCTACTTGTGTAAAGGTGATGACTCCCCTAATAAATCTTTGCTATAATGTATAATTTATGGAAATATGCTATGTGAATTGATAGAGGAAAAGGATACTATCGTTATTGAAATGTATTTTTTTAAAATTTATAGTAATAAATTTAATTGCACATTAAAAATCCATCCTCAAATTAAAATTATAATTATAAAAAAGAAATATTTTCTTTGATCCTTGACTTAGTTTACAGAACTAGTCCTATCTTTTCATTTTGTGTTCCTAAATGAAGCGTCATTTTTAAATGCCAAAAACTAGTTTTTAAAGTATTCTGAGAGCCATTTGGAAATTTTTAGAATGAGAAAGAAATTAGAAATTGGGAAAAACTAATTTGTTTTGGATCTCTCATGTTGAGTATCGTTTTCTTTGGTCGATATTCATACAGTGAAAATTCTCTACAGTGGCCAGTAATGGTTCTGAAAAATAGGAGCCATTTTGAGGGGTGGCCGTCGTAAAGAGGTTTCTTCCATAAAATTGAATCTGGAGGGGATTTCAATTGGTTGTGATGAAATTATGGCTGTTTAAAGGAGTGGCAGACAAAAAAGTTTCACTGTATATAATATGTTACGGCAAAAAAGTAGTTTTCATTCCGAAATATATTTAAGATCACAGCATTACCCATAAATTATAAATTTTATTGATGCACAAAAGGTTTTTAGTAATTTTTATAATCTTAAATCTTAACTCTTGGTGTAGGTGTAACATTTTCAGGGTGGTGAGAACAGTCGGTTCTACGATATTAGGGAAGCCTAAACGAATTAGTAATGTGAAGGAAAGAAACCTAATTACTGTTGATCTAGTAACAATTATTACTATAGGAAGGATTATTTACTTGAAGAATTGTCACTCTAGCTATGACGACTACAATCCACAGTGAACTTCCAAACTTTTGTAATAATTTTATCAAAGTTTGAGTTGTATTGTTGTAACGTGACACTCACACAGACATATCTATATGTATATATAACAGTTCCGTAACTGACTGACACACTGACTGATTGACTGACTGACATACAACGCACAGACCAAACCGCTGGACCTAAAGGGCTGAAATTTTGCATGGCGATTCTTCTGATAGTGTAGGGGTGCACTGAGAAAGATTTTTTGAAAAAGTTTTCTTAGATTTTTTAAAAATTAAATTTTTAAGCTGCTTTTGTAATATGCTTTAAATTTTACATTTAAAATAATAATCTGAGGGTTATAAAATTTACATCACGAGAAAGATAATAAAATTCCTTTAAAATGAAATCTTTTTCGAATCTTTACCTCCATTTTCTGATATTTGGTGAATTTTTAAAGATTAAATTTTAGAATTAATTTATTGAATGCTGATCACGTGATTTCTTTTTCTGGTACTTTAAATATCATCATGTCCATAACAATGAAATAGACAAAAAAATATTTTCTTCCCTTGCTAATGCAGCAGATGATTGGACATTGTCCAAAAAAATATTAAAGTACAGTAAAATATATGCTCTTGAAACTGTACTCTATTAACTGTACTATATTATTTAGTATGTCCTATTAGATTTAATTTGAATATTTTTCTTCTACGTTATTTTGTCTATAAAAATATGTCTTACGATTTTTTTATAAATATACTTTTTTTTTATTTTTACATCAATTGTATACGTTGATCGTCGTATTTCTTACACACACACACACACACACACACACACATATATATATATATATATATATATTTATTTATTTATTTATTTATTTGGCATTAAATGCATATATTGACCATTGTATTTAATCTGAATGTACTCCGTAGCGAAGTGCGGGTTTTCAGCTAGTGTTTATATATATGGTTGGTTGATTGGTTGTGAACTCTACGTTTATATTTTATTACACGAGGGCTCAATAGACCGGGACCTATTAGTGCTTAAACATCCGTGCCAACAGTGGGATTCGAAACTACAGACTCTGGCACTGATTTCCCAGTGTCCTAGAAATTTGGCTTAAGAGTAATAGATACGGTCTTTAAAATATACAAGATATTGTTTGGTTCTTTTCAAGCATATGAATAAATGAATCACGGCTCAATAATGATTTTCGTACATTCACACAATACGTATTTTTTAATGAAAATGTTATGTCAGTTATATAAATTCCAAGCAATTTAAAAAATTGAATTCATCCTTTAAACATTTAGTCACGAACATTCCGCTAAACATAACACTCCAGAGTGTACATTGAAATAGAATCATTTTTTCTAAATGTTTATATTCAGAATGTCAAAAAAATTATATTGTGTTGATGTATTATTTAAGGTTATCTACTTCCTACCTTATAAAAATATATGCAAAGGAAAACAATGTATTTTTAAGCAAAGGCTACATGAAAAAATTGAATTAAATCTTTAGCAATATTTTATTAAATACAAAAAATATTAAAGTGTATTTAATACATATGAAATGCGAGACCATTGTTCAAACGGAAATCAAAAAAAGTAAAAAAAAAATGAAAGTAAAAAAAATTGTTTTCCGATATGGCAGGAAAAGAAAATTGATTTTTATCTTTAAAGAAACTTTTATTCTTATTTTCAGAGCTTTAAAAACAAAATCTCTCGAAGGATATATGAGTAAAGTGTATTATATCTGACATTATACTGGAGCTCAAAAGTTTATTTTTTATGAAATGTTTTGAATTTTTTTTCTGATTTACATTTTCACATTATCACTTACGAAAAAAACAAACTTTTTTTTCTTATTTTTCTATCATAATATGTAAAATAAAATTGAACTATTATTCATTTTTTGGATTAATGTTATATTTCATTCCTCGTTCTAGAATGTCCTAAAATTAGGATTTTTTTTTTAGCTTTGGTTCCTGATTCTCAAATATTTTAATTTACCATTTACGTAAATTTGAAAAAACGGAACTACATAACAGACAGTCTTTTCAAGTGTATACGTTTTCAACCTTTTTTTTCTTAAAAAAAATATGCAGTTTTTCTTTTTTGGCGAGAATTTTCTACTGGGTGCGGCAGAATGCAATCCCACTTTTCTGAAGGTCACTGGTAAGGGAGTTCGGGCTGATTTTGTAGTTGACAGTAGACACTGTGAGTTCGTTATTGGGACCTTCTTGACTTCCGAAACTAACAACGATTCTGCAACCGAGACACAGAGGGCATTTACGAAGTCCTTCGGTGTCTATGCAACTGATGCCCTTTCTGATAAAAAATGAATTCTATAATGCGTTTCAAACACGAGACCAAGTGTGTCTGCATTAGCAAGGAATCCAAGTGGTCATCCTCGGAACATTAGAACACCTGAAAATGAGCAACGACTCAGGCTATTCAGGAGGAAGTTACGCAGTTCCACTCACGAATATATATATATATATATATATATATATATATATATATATATATATATATATATATATATATATATATATGTGTGTGTGTGTGTGTGTGTGTGTGTGGTGTGTGTAAAAAATATGTCACGACTTACACAAAGTTAACTAGGAAACAAATAGTTAACGGGCACTCAAGCAGATGGCAGCACCATTCAGACCACTGTAGTGGTTATATAACTCTGGCATTGCCCTCCAGCACTGCTAAGCTACGGGTAATATAAAGTAAGCGCAGAACCCTGAGAAAACGCTTTGCCAAAAGGATGTATGACGCAAGTTGAGTATCAAGAAAAATTGCTAATTAACTGTGTTTTCAGCTGGTGTTCTATAGAGCTGAAGTTTAATAAATTATTTAATTGTGAAATGATATGTTATCATTCCCGGTGTCCAGACAAGACTTCTCTAAGAATGAAGTCCACTATACGCCAGTTAGAAACGTTATATATATATATATATATATATATATATATATATATATATAGAGAGAGAGAGAGAGAGAGAGAGAGAGAGAGAGGGGTGGGATTTTTGAGAACCGTTTCATGAGTTCATTGCCAATAACGGGCGCCGCTGAGTGATGTTATTTCTAAAACCGCATGAAAAAAACCAAACGTTTAGTACTTTTCAGTAATTTAAAGGTTTTTTCTATAAATTCTTTCGTTCGTTTTTTACTATCCTTTGAAATGTGGAAGTCCATTCGGTTGCACCCTGTAGTTTACTGACGCATACAATGTAAAGTAGTTAGTGGCTCAGTGTTTTGGTACGTGCGTCTCAGTACGAATCCTATAATCAAATCAGCAATAAATATCTTGGTATGCATGGACGATAATTCACAGGATCAAAGGCTAACTACCGAGTCCTTGGACAATTATAATTCGTGAATTCTGTGCAACAATCGCAGCTTATAATAATTCTGTCGTATTTAAAGCCCAAATATTAAATCGTTTTTATTTATGAAATTAAAAATTCTCCGTCGCTTGGATGGTATTTAATTGCTCATGTTGTCATGTTATATTTTTTTTTGCAAAAACATGTAAAAGCAAACATAAAATAATCCACTTCGCACATTTTACATTTAAATAATGTATGTTAAGAAAGTTGTTTTTGTTGTCTTGTTGAAAAGATGTGGTTCCTGGTATGTTTACAACTCTTAAGATCTACAAGGATCGGGGGCTGCCTTTTTGCCCGGTGCGACCACAGTTTTGACCGAGCAACCCAAAGGCCGACATCTCGTGGATTCATATCCTCATCCCACCTACACAAACCACACGGTAGGACTTACCGGCCTACAGGTGTAAGGTGTCCATATTCGTTTTTGACATGACAGCATTCAGTGGATTTAAACCGAGCACCCTCTGAAAAGAAGAAACTAGTCCCATAGGAAGAAAAAATGCAAATTTATTTTTATATTTTACTTTCTTAGTATAATTGCCTTAATATCTGTTTTCAAGCTATTGTAAAATTGTGAATGAAATTTTAATAGAATTTTATTTCTGCAGTGTAATTATGTTAGCGTATATGAGTTTCCCAATTAAAACATTTTAATTCATAAGCTTGAATGTAAACACCTCGTCTCGTTAATGCTTTGAAATTAAATGTTTAAAATGTTATTAAGAACTCGGTGCGGCATAAAAGTACCTGCTAAATAATCCCACTATCAGATTAAATACCAAATACTTTGTATTCTACGCAACAGGCTTTTATACACAAATACGTTACACGGATAGAAAAATAAAAACATATTTAATTGAAAATTTTCGATTAATAATTTCCATAATGAATTCAATTTGTAATCCACTATTCTTAGGAAACATAGAATAGGTTGAAGTTGAAAGTTTCCAAATTTATCGATAAAACTATTAATGATTGTTTTATTCTTATTAGGTAGAACATTAAATGTTCATTCTTCATGCTTAACAACCAAACTAATGATTCCACAGTTTCCCTTGAAAGAGTAATATCTTTGAAGTGTATTTTACTCTGTTTACATGTTTGTAAAATTTAAATTCGGTGTCAAAGACCGTGAATAGTTTTCATTTTCAATGATTGAAAACGACATATCTTCAGTCCTTTACTACATATTTCAGTGCTAACTGTTAAAGAGATTTAGTGCTGAGAAAAGGATTTTCTTTTTAGGCATTAAAATGCTAAAAAGATTTGAAAAATATGCCCTTTCAGTTCCTAAATAGAGATAAAATAATCTTGTTTGGGTTTTCACTTTTATTATGAAATGTTTTGATCGTCAGCGTATACTGGTGTCATGTTAATTTATCATAACACTAGAAGTTCTAACTTGGGCTACAGTTTGCCTGGATTTCCGAATGAAATTTTGAGTTTTCAGTGACTTGCACAATTTAAACAGGGCACGTTTTTATGCAAAAGTGTAAAAAAATGCAAAAATTAATGAATCAAACGGGAAAAGCAATTTAAAGAGAATAATTAATAAGTTTCAATTTAGTGTGACATTATTGACAATTGAACGGGAAGAATGATTTTATTAATTACTGTGCTTTTTTCTGAAATCGGATTTTTAAAGTTTTTTTTGTGTGTGATAGAAATGTCCATATAGAGGTAAAGTGTAATGTGAATATCAGCTCTAATGTGGTTGTTATGTTTGTTAAGTTGATATGTTAAAGCTCTTAAGAAAATATGCGGATACTCTCAATTTATCCTGCCTTTTTTTCTCCATTTTTGACACTATTGTGTTTTTTCTTCTTCACTAACTTCACAAACATTTGCTGAAATCTAAACAGCCTGACATTTCGATATGTTTAAGGTTCAACAAACGGAATTAAACGATGTTTTTCCGTCTCATTATAGTGCAACTGAGCGTGAGACTTTAAAAAGAAAAAAAAAAAAACATATACCCCTAAAATGCTCTTTCTGGATCATTTCCGCTCGACAATAGATCATTTTCCTACTGTAAGTGAAATTATACAATCGACACGCAGTTCAGTTGTCAGAAATTTGCCTAAAGGGTGTTTCATGAGTAGGGTACTTTTCTTTTCAAAAAAAGGAAATACAAAGTACAATTTGAAAGATCGTGTTTGTTGAAAAAGTTTAAAGTATCGCTGAAACAAATCTGTAATTTTCTGGTGATAAGACAGTTACTAATTTGTAAATGCTACATGTAGAGAATGAAGAAACAAATTTCTCTTTTTTTTCATGAGAACTAAAAAGTCTTTATTCCTAGTAAAAACAAAAGAAATCTTTCTACTCCTGATAAAAATATAGTACAATATTGAGAGAGGTTAAAATTGACACCTGGAATAAAGTAGAATGAAAGTTGTCTATGGCGGCCAGTAATGGTTCCGGAAAAAGTGGCCCTTTAGAGGTGCAGCCGTCGAAAAGAGGTTTTTCGATAACATTGGCTGTAATCGGTTCTTTAATCGAGTCTTTAATAGGTTCTGAACACAATACGGCGCTTAGAGGGGGGGGGGGCGGCTAGATAAATTTCATTGTATTTTATTTTTTCCCATCCCACAGAATTAAAAAATGATATACCCATTCATGATATACCAATAATTTTATTGGCATATCAGGAAGTGGCATGATATACCAATAAAATTATTGGTATATCATGCCACTTCATAAATCAGCGGAAATACTGATCACTAAATCCTACTTTTAAGATTTGGGGATTATTTATCTCAGTATTTTTCAAATCAGATTATAAAATGCATATCTCGGATTCTATTTTTCAGCACTTAAACACAAACTAGTTGGTACACATTAAAATATGACGGTTGGAGAGGAAATAAATGTGCTAATACACAAATTATACTGAGCACTAAATAGTGTCCGCCAGGTTTTTTTCTACATCTCACAAATATAATTAAAAATAAAAATGGTAGAGCTAGAGAGGTTCATCGGAATAAACAAATTAACATGTTTATGCGGTCTCGTGCTTAGTGAGTTTCGAAAGCCTGATTAAAACATGCCACTGGGCATGCGCAGAAACAAATTATGTGTTTATGTGGCCTCGTGCTTAGTGAGTATCTAAAGCTAGATTTAAACATGTCCCTGAACTCCTCCTAAACGTCTGCACTGATTTTAATGAAATTTTGTGTGTGCGATTAATTTGATTCGAGAATGGTTTAGATTCACAATTTGATCCATTGAAAATGTTTTTTTAATTAATTTACTTATTTATGTGTTGTTGTTGATCTTTGGTAAGTTTAGGTACACAATTGCATCTGGTAAGCAGTGCTGCAATCGCGTTTCAGAATTTTTTTTCATTTTCTTGAATTTTAATGCTGTATACACGTGCATTGAATGACAATTAACTTAACCTACAAATTTAAATTGTCAATTCTCATTTGATTCTGTGCAACAGAATTGAAGTATTGAACAGCTCATTGATTGGTCATACTAATAGCGATATTAATGAAATTTCGTCCACATTCTTGCTATTTTTCAGATAGGTTGAGTTGTGATAACTGAAGGCGTGGTGGTGTAAGATTTAAAAAAGATTTTTTTTTTTTTACATATTTTTTCATCAAAACGCTCCAAACAATTTATGGTTTATTAAAATAATTTTATGATTTTTGGATTTACAGCTTTTGAACAGCACAACGTCTGTCGGGTCCGCTAGTAAATATCAACTCAAAGCGTGGGGTTTATATAATATCTTTATACTTTAAATTGGTCAAAAAATATATAAAAAGTTCCAGTTCTGCAGAAAGGACGTCGATATAAGAATATACTGGAACATTTTCAAATTCTCAAATGTACAGTTTGTTTATTGAAGAATTTTCCTATTACAATATATATATATATATATATATATATATATATATATATATATATATATATATAAATATATATATATATATTCTAATCTGCGATTAGAAAAATATTAATAGAAAAGACCTCCACCAGAACAATGGGGCTGACATTCTGTAATGCCCAATGAAGCGCAGTCTTAAGACGTTTGCAGGAAGTTTTATTAATATCCTGGCTTTTAAAATTACTCATACTGGATTCCTCTTTTGAGGAAAGAATGTAGTCTCTCGAGAGCTTATCGTGACCTGCTTAGATTTATTGTTCGTCAGCCAGGTAACCCTAGGGCATTCATCTAGGCAATATTTCTGGCCAGTAATACAGCAATTATTTCTAGAAACGGTGGAAGTACGAGTCTTATTCACTCAACTGTGGATGCAATTTCTCGGATGTCGGTTCAAATTTGATAATTTAATTAGATTTTTATTCTCAATAAATTACGCGTAGTTAAATAACACCAGATATCAATAGAAACAATAAATACATGATCACTGGATGACGTACACCGCATATTTTCTTCCTTTTTTTCCTTTTCTTTTGTTTAAAAAAAGTATCTCGTGTTTTTCTCAAGATAATGCTTTCCACCTGCTTCGACAAAATTAATTTTGAAATCCATTTTGGATTTTTATCAATGCATTAAAGCGCCTTATTGCATTCTTGGCTTGAATAAATAGTAGTCAAAAATACCTACGAGTTCGAGCTACCTTTTTTTCCATTTCCGAAGAGAACGGATAATAATAAAAACAGAATATGTTTGTATTATTCAGCGAGAAACACACCAAGAAAGATCTGACTGCGTAATGTGAGAAAAATATGCGCTTTTGCGGCATATGTATGAATATGCTAATATCTACTTTATGTGAAATATTCATATTCAGCAGATAGCGGAGATGTTTAGATAAGATTTATGTCATTTATTATCTTACGACAAATATATAGTATTATCCATTGGATTATTTTATTTTCAGGACTCTGTGTATTTGCTTTTGAAACAAAGCCTACTTTTTATTTTTCCGTAATTAAATACAGACAAAATTTAGTCATCATACTTGAGATTTTTAAAAATTTAAATATTTGCACACCGTGCAAAGCTTTACTGCAACAAAAATACAATTCAACAATTCCAGGGTATTTTTGTCACCATGCTAGTAAAAATTAAAGTGTTTTTTTAATCTTTTATAATAGGTCTTTAAATTATCCTAATTTACTTACATTTGTATAATTAACTAATATTTGTATAATTACCTAATTTACTCATATATGTATATACGAGTATGTATATATATATATATATATATATGTGTGTGTGTGTGTCAAGAATTAATTAGAGAGAGAAAAATAGTTAAGATAATTAAAGGGGGCTTCATGGTAGATTAATTTCGTGGTGTTAAACGTCACTGTTTTTCATATTTCGAGAACGATCAAGAGCCAATTATTCTCAATTTAAACAGGGGAATTCCCGTGTAGAGTTATTAATAGAATCAAAACTGATTGACAGGTCAACTCCGCCCAAGCCTAATCTTCGGCGCCTACGTCACGGAGCTTTACGCGTATTGGAAACAAAGGGGTTTTAGCAGATAGAGATTAGATTTGTACCCCGCTGGACGTGGGTCGTGCGTCGCGAGCTGGGAGATGAAACTTGGACCGGATTGGATTGAGATTGAAGTAATGTCAGTTAATAAAGCTGTTAGATGTAGTTTAATAGTCTTTCTTTACCACAGGCTTGTTGACTGCTAATTAGAGTAATTATTTAGTGAAAAGTTATGCGGAAATTAACGTGTCAATAAGACACTTGTCATATATATATATATATATATATATATATATATATATATATATATATATATATATATATATATATATAAAGTATGTGTATATGCACTGTAGTGCTAGAATAAGTGGAGTAGACAATCCCCATCGAAATACGTAGTAATACACACTTTTTCGTAAATAGTTTCTTCCTAAAAAAATTTATATAGAACGAAAGCCATTTTAGAAGCCTCCAGAGCTGATTGCGCAGTAAGCATAGCAGTTCATGCGGATTTAAATAACTTTTATTGAGGTATTATAGTAGGTGTTCATGTCATGGGTCATGACATTTTGGATTTAAAGCAAAGTATAAATTTTCCCATTCGACCATTTCAAGGGTGTATCTTGAATACAGAATTCTATTAAAACATCGAACTTACGGCGACAATGTTGCCGTCGAAAGACTCTGGAGGTTTGTGACCGGCCTTTTTTTGTTGAGAATCATATCAAGCAAAAGGAATACACCACTGGAGCGATTAATATCGCAATTCAATGCTGTGAGCTCCACTAACCTTGAATTAAGGACTGAACAACGTTAACTGCATGATATGGATTTTAATAGCCGATGCCCCGCCCGACTGCTATTGCTTTCCTCATGAAACAGATCTCTGAGCCTCGTAACACCGCCCGTGCACTCTAGTAGACTAGGAAAGGAGTAGTCTGGTCTGGCGAGTATCGTTTCCAACGGATACGGTCAGATGGAAAGGTCTGCGTGTGAAGAACACGTTATAAATAAATGAATATAGCATGTCAATGAGGGACGGTACAGGGGACAATTCTCACTATAAATCCTGCAGGACAGTCCACAAATCCGCAGGAGTGCGACGCAGTGGAGATCTCTTCTAAACAGCAAGTTGTAAGGCATCCATGATATGCTGAACAATTTCAATGTCTGGGTATTTAGATGGACAAAGAAAGTGACTTAAGTCATAAAAGGGAAACTGGATTCACTCGATAGCAACTCTCGACGGGGAGGGGGGGGGGGGGTCGCATGGTCCTGTTGGAATTGTCCAAGTCCGTCGGCGAGCACAATGGACATGAATGGGTGTAGATGATCGGACCGATTGCTTATCTACCCGTCACCTATCAGTCTTCTCTAGACGTATCAGGGGTCCCATATCATGCCACCTGCACACGCTCCATACCATCACAGAGGTTCCACCAGCTTGAACAATTATCGGTTGACATGTACAGTACATGGCTCCAATAGTGTTGTTGGATGTCCCAGGCAAGGCGTAAATATCTGTGTCGTGCAGTCAACAACGGTACGCGAATGTGTCCGAAGCACCGAAAGTCCATATCAATGACAGTCCGTTGAACAATTTGCAACCTGACACTTATTGATGCCCCAGAATGGAAATCCGCAGCGATTTGAAGAAGTGTTGCACGCATATCTCGTTTAAGTATTCTCGTCAGTCGTCGACGGTCCAGTTCTCTCAAGGTCATTTTCCCGCCGCACCGATGTCAGAGATCTGATATTTTACCGGATACCTGATATTCACGGTACACTCGTGAAATGTTCGTGCGAAAAATCCAAATTACGTCGCTACCTCGAAGATGCTATGTCGTATCTCTCGTGCGCCGACTATAATACCACGTTCAAAGTCACGTAAATCGTACCATAGTAGAATCCTGCCATTGTACTAGCATAACCTGCCATTGTCGCATCAGGAACCCGTCTAACAGTTTTGCCAGATACCTGTTGTCTTATATAGGTGCTGCCGACGGCACGCGTTACGCAAATTGTTTGCATATCTCCGTTATTTGCACGCACGCCTGTACCAGTTTTTGTAATCTCTTTAGTGTATATATGTGTGTGCACGTGTAAATGTAAATTGAATTTTACGTATTGCAGATTGTTAAACTACATAACAATACTGACATACTAGTTCCCTCACTATTAATAAATTTCATTTTTGTCTGAGCTAGCATTATTTCTTCATGTATTGAAATTAGACTCCACTGTTAAAAATTTCGAAATATACACGAACATCGACTTAAAACATAGTTATTAAATCAAATACACAATTGCTGTTGCGCAGTTCAGTAAGTACTGAAGTAAACTACATAGCGAGTCAGAAAAGAAATGGTTTAATATAGATGTTATATAGCGGCAGAGGTTATAGGGTTGTAGTACAAAATAACTATGTCCATTTATCAACACCTATGGAGTACATTCTAATGCACAGAAGATATTATGAGTACTCTATTAAACATAAATATAATGACTAGGGTTAATATTTTCCTATAATATTACAAAATATCTCATTGTGTTTTATATTTGAATTTAAGAAACAAAATTGGACTCATAAAATGAAAGTAATCGTAAACCTATGGGAATCAAAATTCAACTCTTAAAGCAGGAAGGACATCATGTTGCAAAAGAGTTCCTGTCATTGTGGGAAGGAAAGACATAAAATAATTCCCATAATTAATTTTGTCGCTATTTATTTTTTATTGTTGATTTAATTTAAAATTCATATCATTTACTTCATGGCAATTTATAATCTGTTCAAAACAATTTATAATCTGTTCAAAACAATTTAGTATAATTTATAATGAATTTTATAAACCAAACAACCAATACAACGAAATCTTTATAAGTCTAAATCTATTCCGAAATTGCATGATTTCATGAGATTTTTTGTATACCTCCCTATTACCAATAAAAGTAGGAACTACGTATAGAAGTTGGTATAAATTGTAAGATAAGGAAAAACTAAGTTGTCTCCTGTAGCTGTAATTTTTATCATCATGCCTGATTAAAAAAAGAAGCTTAGCAGTTATAAAGCATAAATTTCGCTGCTTAGCTAGAATTTGCTTTAATATATATGTTACTGAAAGTAGATTTAAAAAGGCACAAAAGGCTGAGGAGAAATTGTCTTGCAGAGTACCGCATAACAATCGAAACGAATACAAATCACTGTTACCTTGTCACTTAAAATATCCCTTCCCTTGATCTGAAAATTGTCTTATTGTATAACGCAATATCAGGTGTAAACCGTAAATTGGCTGTTGCTGATTATTTTTGAATAACTCAAAGGGGGACGGCTAGTTAATCAAAACAAATCTCTGTGGATTCCTTGGCGAGACGGATTTAATATAGTCTATGGAAACAACTTGTCTCGCTTGGCTTATGTCAATAAGAAATATTACAGACACTTGTCTGGAAACTCTATTCCACTTTATGTAGAAATTTCATAATTGTTTTCAAGTATTGTTCCTCATTACTTTTTCTAAGCAGTTTTACACCCAGGGCCGGGCCGATCAATTGTGTCGTGTGAGGCAAGTTTTGAAAACGCCGTTTTTTCAAATTATTTGAGAGACAGTAAGTTATGAAGGTATCACTAATAGAAATACTGTCTTTAATAGAATAACGAGGATTTTACAAAAGTTATGCATTAAAAAATAAAAGTTTTATTTATTCAAAATATTAAAATAAAAAAATTACAGAACTTATAAAAGCAATAAGAGTAAACAAATTTGAAAACAATTTATTACGTAATAAAAGGAATTACTAAATCATAATCGCCATTTTTTCAAATTATTTGAGAGACTTAAGTTATGAAGGTATCACTAATAGAAATAATGTCTTTAATAGAGTAACGGAAAATTTGGGAAAGTTATGCATTAAATAAAAATATTTTTTATTTATTTAAAAAAACATTAAAATTTAAAAAATACAGAATTTATAAAAGCAAAAAAATAAACAAATTTGAAAATAATTTGTTATGTAATAAAATCAATTACTAAATCCTAATTCAAACCTTTATTGCAGCAAACTGCGATAATTTATTCTTTTCAATACCGTCTTTTCTGTCTAGATTACTTCTCGATCATTCAATCCCTCTTGGATCGTTGTTCGTAGATAATTCTTTAGCATTTTCCTTTTATAAAAACTGTTCTCATCTGCTGTTACAGTTAACAGGTACTGTGTAAGGTATACACAAGATTCGATTCACAAGAATCGAACTTTTGAGTGAATTAAAGAAGCTGCTTTAGATATGCTAATTTCGGCATACGCGCTTAGTATAAATACCACGCAGCGTCATTAATGAAAGGAGAAGAGGTTGTTAAGGTTGAAAAGGTGTTATCCTGCGCTAGTGCTTAGCGGGCCAGAAGTTTACGTGGCAGTACTGCTGGTTTGACTTACTGTTCGTGAGTATAAAAATATATTGTTCTTGAAAGCTGTGTTTATACATTCCGTACAAATAGTACGCATGCTTATTGCTGTAAAAGCCAATTATATGTGCAACGAATTCAATAAACATTGTTTCATGTATAAACTGTGTTTGCTTCAAATTCAAATAGAGTGCCACTTCAAATTATATACACCCAAGTCTGGGTAGAAGTGAGCAATAGAATTCTCTATACTGGCGCCCGAAAATATATATACCCTGGTAGTTAGCGTTAAATTTGTAACGAACAACATAATTGAAATTAAAAACTGTGTACTGTGTACTTATATTGATAAAATTGTTGCAAGTACTTATATACTATTTAAAAAATGAGTGTTGTAGAACAAAATCCTGCTGGAAATTTCCCTCGGGTAATTATGGTTCAGCATTTTGCGCCATTCGAAGCCACCTTCAATGGCGGCCCCTCAAGCCAATTCCTAAAGAAAATTGAGCATTACTTTCAGCAACAATGCACCCCAGAGGGGGATAAACTTAAAATTGCTCTAGCCGCTTTAAGAGGTAGTGCATATCAGTGGTACACGTGTATGCAAAGCAGTAATCTGATTTTTGACTATTTGTCATTCAAGCAACAGTTTCTTAGTGTTTTTCCAAAGACCTTTAATCAAAGTGAAATTGAAGCGGAAATTTATTCGCTAAGGCAACGTGAAGGTCAGTCTGCGTTAGATTTTGCTACAGAAAAGATTTCCAAGTGTGAGGAATATTTGAATATTTAGAAGGGGTAACGGAAGCGGTAATCTTAAAAATAGTTATCCAACGTTTGAAGCCAAGTGTTCAAGATTTTTTAGATAATCAAACAATTACAAGCAAGGTTACCCTCCTTCAAGCTTTAGCTAAATATGACAATAGGCATTTCTTCGCTACCCCTCACCGTCATTCAGGTACGAGAAGTTTTATACACCCGCGCCAAAATTTTTCGCGAGTTTCAAACCAGCAGCGTAAGCAGTACCGCAGGCAAAATAATAGAAGCGCACGGCGTTATAATGAAATTAGTGCACTTAAAGAAAATAATATGCAAGCACCTTACTTGCACTGGCAAGTTGATTCACATGATATGGTTCAACCTGTTGAAACTGTTTGGTCAAATGTATTATTTTGTCCGAGCAGTAATCATTATTTTGAGAATAGTGAAAGTCAGGGTATTTTTGTGGCTTATAAAGAAAGTGAGTCTAGCTGGAATGATGCGGTAATTCCAGTACAAATTTCTGAAAATAGTGCCGATACTAATGCTAGTGGTTTAGAAAATAAATCATCTGACACTTCTATTGATGCTATACCTGATATTTTAGATGATATTCACACATCTGTTAATGAAGGAAATTTAGTAGATGACGAAGTATGCGTTACGGAAGTTAGTGAATACTTATTAGTTGACGACAATAAAAATTCTTTAAACGATAGTAGGAACTCGCTAGGTAATGATGATATTATTTCAAGTTTCCATCCGAATGAGGATGCTGTAGGCCAGGTTGATAATATGGTTTTAAATAAAGTACATGAAAACCAGACTGAGAATCAGGATGAAAAGTTGACACAGAGTTATACTGTAAGTAGTTTAGCTGATGCTTCGGAAGTTATAGACGCAGTTTGCATTAAAACGCACCAGTACGAAAAGCTTAATCTTCCTAAAACTGAAGCAGTGTTAAAGAATATAAATGATAACGATTCTGATGTCGCAAGTTTCAAAGAGACTTTTTCGTCAAAAGAGGATAAAACTAAAGTTAAGGGGGATAAAAAACGTGAAAAAGCGCCTTCAGGTTCCAGCATTAAAACTGCTAATACTGAAGTAATTAAGGCGGTAAACAAGAAGTCGTATAAGCACAAATACGAACAGCAGAGTCAGGTTGTTGAAAAAATAGAATCTGCATTAAAATTTAATACCGATACAAGCAAAAGTACGAAGAAAGGTAAAGTGTGCACTACAAAAACTCCATCAAAGGAGGAATGCGTCGCTGATAAGGTACACAAGGTTATCAAAAGGAAGAATGACAATTTTAAAGTTCCTTTGCATAAGTACAGGAAACGGAAGATTTCTGCCGCCCAGGAAGGTTGGCCTCCTCCCAAGAGACCTCCTGTCCATCGTCAAGCCGGACCAGCGCCTCAGGACCAACGAACTGCTGCACGAAGGATGCCCACACGGTCAACGAACCCCTTTACTAGGACTGCGACCATCAAGAGAGGTTCCACGGATTGAACAGACTGGTGCAAGGAAGTTGCTGCATTCATGAGGAACAAGTCTTGTATCAATTCTCTTATTCTAACTCCCACCCTTTAATAAAACCGAACCAAATTGGTTTGCAGTTCCCCCAGTGTATTTACTGTAAACATTTTGAGGGGAAGTGGTGAGGCACTGAAAAAAAAAGACATACTGTTGTTTTATAAATTTTTGAAGGGGACATGTAGTGACTAGGAAAAAAATACATACTGCACAATATACCAATTAACCACTAATGTACTAACTTCACAAAAAAATAACACATCTACATTATAAATTGGGGGAGAGCAGATACAGTCAAGAAATGTCATGCTGTGCAATTGTGTTGTCACTTTTAATTAAAATAGATATTTTAGGGCGCAGTTGGCAGCCCAGTATCAGCAACTCTGCAAATCCACTGTTTGATGGTGTCACCTGGACCCTTCGGGGTTAGTTTTGTAAAATGGTAGTGGCGTTTTTCCTCCACACAACGTGTGGAAGGTTTTTTTGGCTTTGCCACCCATTATGTAAAAAGTCAGACCAGCACGCGTTTTCAATTAGTTAACTGAAGCCGTTCAGACCTCAGTTACCTAATTTTTTTTTTCGAGGGAGGCCAGTGTAAGGTATACACAAGATTCGATTCACAAGAATCGAACTTTTGAGTGAATTAAAGAAGCTGCTTTAGATATGCTAATTTCGGCATACGCGCTTAGTATAAATACCACGCAGCGTCATTAATGAAAGGAGAAGAGGTTGTTAAGGTTGAAAAGGTGTTATCCTGCGCTAGTGCTTAGCGGGCCAGAAGTTTACGTGGCATTACTGCTGGTTTGACTTACTGTTCGTGAGTATAAAAATATATTGTTCTTGAAAGCTGTGTTTATACATTCCGTACAAATAGTACGCATGCTTATTGCTGTAAAAGCCAATTATATGTGCAACGAATTCAATAAACATTGTTTCATGTATAAACTGTGTTTGCTTCAAATTCAAATAGAGTGCCACTTCAAATTATATACACCCAAGTCTCGGTAGAAGTGAGCATTAGAATTCTCTATAACTGTTTAAGGACTTTTTAGAGCTACAACAACGTCTAAAAATATGGTTTCACAATCAAACTTACTTAAAAACATATTACTTCCTGTGAATTTTTTACTTCATTTTATAGAATAAGTCTATTTATTCCTCTTTTATATTAATTTAATACTTGTGCCTTTTTACGAATTTCATGATATATTAGATAAAACTATTAATATTGTTTCGTTATTTGTTAAAAATTTCGTATTTTTAATACGACTAATTTTGGCACCTATTTTAATTCGGCGACAAAGTTGCTCACTTTGGCACCTCAACTAGGAGAGAGGCCACGTTTACACCACAGGTATTCATAAAAAGCTAACTCCGGATTCAATCTTTTTCACGGTATTCTTTGTGGTCTACCATCGCTGTATATTTGAGTGATAGTAGTAGACTCTTTTGAAAGAAAATCTCGATAGTAGATTCATTTTAACACAAATTCAATGCAATCTAGTGTACAGCTGATAATATCGTTTTTTTTCTATCGGCACATCATTTAAAAAACTTTGTCTTGTATTTTTAAAAATAATTATCGCAAACAGTGAATTGGTTTTTTAAGTCTTCATTTTAGTTAATTAATATTAGGCAAGAGTGTATATTAACAGCCAAGCTGTGTCTACAAGATAATTGCTACTGGATGCATTTTTTTCCTTCAGTTTTTGTGGAACAATATTGCCAAGCAATATTTCATATTTTATATCAATTTCTGTTTTGAACTTAAACCTCATGCTTAGCACTTTGTTTGTTAAACAGGTTTGTAAGAAACGCAAACATGATGCTTCTCTTACTACTAAAGAACTCTTTACCATGTCAATATCTCGTGATCCGATAATTATAAAAACCACCATAAATATTCGATGTGAAAATAAGCATTTATGGTATTTTTAAAATTATATATATATGTATCAATTATATATTTATTCTAATGTTAGGACATCTTTGAATCATTTATTAAGTGGATGGTGGACATTCAAATTACCAAAAATTGAACAAAAATTGAAATTCTTTTGAAGTGGATTAATACTTTAAAAATATATAAAATATTTTAAATATGTATAGAAATTTAAAAATATATAAAATATTTAAAATATGTATAGAAATTTAAATATCAAAAGTAGGAGAAAAATTATCTTTTAAATAGCTTTTTATCAAAATGAGTAATTTGCGAGGCTTTGAAATGCTCCTTGCGTCATAATATTAGACGAAATTTTATAAAATTTATAATAAAGACACCTCTTATACATTAAAATAAAATTATGTATCCATTTCAGGTTTCGACATCATTAAGATTATCAAAATTTAACTTAAATGTAGAAAAGTACAAAAATTTCCCGAAAATTCAGAATACAATCTTAAGAATATTTCCTAAAAATAAACTATTCAACAAACAGACAAAATAATACATAACTCAATTCAAAATGTATTTATAAGCAATATAAAGGCAAAATTAAGGGGGTAAGTTAAAAATTTGATAGCAAGGAGCATTTTAAAAAACATAATAAAAATGTAATTTTTTGAAATATAAAAAAAATTAATATCAATAAAATTCTATAAGGTGTTTGATATAGTTATACTTTAATGAATATATATGCAAAATGTCATATATCTGACGTAAAAATTTCAAAAATTGCTTTGCGATGCCCACCGTCCCTTTAAAAAGTTAATAAATTCTTCTATTTCGATAATGTCTCTGGTAAGGATACATTTAATAAACTAAATGTCCCACTTAGATAAGAACAATTAAACACCAATAGAATCCTTACACTACGCATACTTATAAATTTATGGATCTTACTGGAAAAGCTGGAATATTATTCATCTATAACATTCTAGAACAATCCGCATAATAGGAAGAATTTATGTCAGTATATATAGAAGTATCGGAACTAGACGAATCTTAAGGCTGCTGTGTACTAACCCTATTGGATTCGCTCACCTCAATGTTTTACCCTGGGAGAAAATGTGTCCAAGAATTACCGATCTGGATTGAAAGATTTTTTATAATGTACTCCGTAATAGAGAAAAAAAATTTACACCTTGGAGTATTTTTCATTTTTTTTAAATACAAACAATATTTTAAAATTTAAATCTGGTGCAGTATGTTTAAAAGGCTCATCAATTCCTTCGAACGAAAGACGAAAGACAGCAGACGAAATTTATAAAATGAATCCTGTTACAAGGTGCAAAAAAAACCCAGGGTGTCTGAAAGCACCATTTTTATTCGATTATCAGCATTTATGTAGTTGTAAATATAGTAGACAAATTTTCTCCATTGGTTAACACTGAGGTGAACGAGTCCAATAGGGTTAGTAAACAGCGGCTTTAACCCTGCAGCTACGGGCGATGTCGGATTCGTATTTTATCTCACCTGTTAATTTCGGGGGCTATGCTATTATCACGTCCCATTGAATGTCTACAGTATGCGAAGAGAGGAATACATTACTTCTCCATGGAATGTTTTTTTTTTAAATCAGGTAGTCTCTTCTAACGAAACTACCGTGGATTATTAACATAGGATTACATATCGTTGCTTACCACTTTCGTATGTATATATCTATGTATATATATGTATCTATCTATCTATCTATCTATATATATATATATATATATATATATATATATATATATATATATATATATATATATAATGTCAAAATTTTGACGCATTTTGGTACTTTTCTGTTTAACTGGTTACTCCTTGTCCAAGCAGTTTGACGGGCTACCAAAATTATACCTCACGAGGTGCGGACGGACCACTTTAGCGCCTGAAATTTTGCTTTCCGGTGGACCATTATGGAGGAACGTAATCCTGCGTTAAAATGTTTGAATAGAGTGATAAGTTATTTCACCAGCTATTATTCAAGGAAATATGCGTATAATTCTAAATCAATGATTACCAAACGGCGTGCCGCGGCACTTTAGGGTGCAGTGAGATTCTTTCAAGATAAACAAAAAGAATATTAATAAGACTCACTTAAAATAAATATTAAGCTGAATTAATTTCTCTCACGCCTGATAACAGAGATCAATTTACTCGTTCCTAAGAATAAATCAGCTATTCTTCCACCCACAACTGTTAGGTCTCATTTTCAAACATCTGTGCTCTAAGCATCCATAGCAAGTCTCACATTTACAAAACAAAACCCTTTTTAGTGATTTCCATTGTAGTCTTCTAGTGTATTATTATGCTGAATCCCTTAGCTGTTTTTGAAGCTATATTAATTTATACAATTCTGGTGTTTGTTACATATATCTTTCAATAAGTCATAACTGGAGAAAGTATATGTATGAAATTGAATGTAACATGTTCCTGATATGCATTCCACTTTCATATTTAACAAATTGAAAAAAAAATTAAAATTTATTAAGAATACAGCAAACTTAAACAGGTTCGAAATCCCTGTTCTAAATAATATTGCATAGACAAAATGTTATTTCTAACTAGTTTTCTGTATTTCTGTTAAAAGCAATATTCTATCTGTAAGTTAATAATTAAAAATATTTGCTTTTTTAATTATTTTAATTTCTTGGCATGGTATTAACAAACTCCTGTCTATAGACTTATATAAAGAATGAAAATTTCCCACGATTGTGCACAGAAAAGTAGGAAAATCGCTGAATTTATTTATATTAATCGTCAATATTATTTTTTATTAGTTTTCTATAATTCTCTTAAAAGCAATATTCTATGTGTAAGTTAATAATTAAAAATATTTGCTTCTTTGATTATTTTCATTTTTTTAGCATTGTATTAACAAAGTCCTTTCTATAGACTCATGCAAAGAATGAAAATCACCCGCAGTGTGTACAGAAAAGTATGAAAATCGCTGAATTTATTTATATTAATCGCCCATGTTATTTCTAATTAGTTTTCTGTATTTCTCTTAAAAGCAATATTCGATAGTTGTAAGTTAATAGTTAGAAATATTTGTTTGTTTTTCATTATTTTCATTGTATTAACAAACTCCTCTCTATAGACGTTTGAGCAAAAAATGAAAATTTCCACGATTGTGTACAGAAAAGTATGAAAATCGCCTGCAGCTGGATAGTTAAGATTATTATGCTCGCTACCTCTTAAAATTTTCAGCAACATTAGATTAACTCCTTTTTCTCGCAGAAATCGGAGAATAAATATAGATTTATAGGCAAATTAATTCTGACTAAACTAGTGCCATATTAGCAGAATTTAAGAATATTTATTACAAATTAGCAGATAAAGATCGGGTATTTGACTATATTTTGCGAAATTAGTAAGATAAATTATCAACATTTTCTTCCAGAAACAATTTAAAAAAACTACAGGAGCATATGCCACATGAACATTAAAGGAAAATAAGTAAATGACTAATAAAGTAAAGAGGATTATCTCAATCCTTCAGAGTACATCGAAAGTATAAGGCAATTAGAAATAACGTTCTTTTAATGGGCTTCTGAACGTACCTTTGATAAATTTCTCTAAACAGCATAAGGAAATCAGGAATAGATAAAATACAATGTCTCTGAATTCTTATACATACACGCATACTTAAATTTAAGAAGTTTAAAGAAAAAAATATTTCTGTAACGTAATTGAAGTCATATAAAAAGAGGTATTTTGTGATATATTATACATGTCTTAAACGTATATAGCCGTTGTGATAATTGTAGTAACCAATATATAACTGACGTTATTGAAGATTTTTATATTTTAACAGACTATTACAGAAAATTTCATATTCGAATTTTTCGAAATTTTGAAAGATTCGAAAATTTCAGATTCGAAAGAACCTAATACCGTTAATTATATATTGGTCACTAAAATATCACAACGATTATATACATGTATAAAAAAGTTGTTATATATTTCAAACTCCCTCTATTTATACCCCATTAATTTGTAAAAATATCATCTCTTTTCGAAGTTATTCTACTAAATTAATATTGCCGTATTCTTTATTTTCTCGGTCTAACCTTGAAAAGCTTAATTTTTTTCTTGTTTTTTTTTTTTATGTATTTTACATCATAGTGAAAACATTAAATACGAGTATAAAATATTTAAAAAAACTTAATGTAAAACAGGGTGCGTTAAACTCCTTACTTTTAAAGATGTATTTTAAAATATATAAGAAATATAATATATATTTTCTTGCATTGGACCTACACAGTAAGAGAAACTGCTATTTAATATGAATATATCTTTTATTATACAGAAAAAATCTAACTTTACGCTTCCAAGGATAAAATTCTTATATATACAGTATAATTTAAGACACACACTCGCTCTCTTTCTCTCTCTCTCTCTCTCTCTCTCTCACACACACACACTCACTCATTCAATCATTCATTCCTTATAAATATTACAAATATTGATGACATTGTAATGATTATAAATTATCAAAACTTCCTCAACAAAGACTTCTTTCCAAACAAACTGCAATTAATAAAAAATAAACATAATGCAAAAATTCCTTTTGTACACTTAAAGATTGTCAATAAATAAGATCAACACACTTACGAATGATATTTATAATAAAAATCCAGAAAAAACTTCAAATTCAGTAAAATTAAACACTATAATTCCTGCCTTGACAGTCGTATATAAAAATATGTCATAATTAATGAAATAATCAGAATTAAGAGATTATACTTCTAAAAAAAAGACAGACAAAAATGTACAAAACACGAATCTAGCAGACCAATAGAACATCACATAAGTTGCTTTTAATCTTCATAATAATTTTAAGCGTAACTATAGCTATTGGAAATATTTAATGTTATATATATATATATATATATATATATATATATATATATATATATATATATATATATATATATATATATATATATATATATATATATATATATATATATAAAATTAGATTACTTATCTCATTATCTTTAACAGGTATCTCTTTTATTCATTAGGTTAAACAATGGTCCTACTCAATGACTATGATTAGAAGAATTTTCTGGACGCCTTACCGAGTTGTTTAACAACTTTTAAGGAGAAATGTGAATAAAACTGCCAAGTACAAAGCTCGCTGTAAATTTCATTACTCTCCTAATGATGGATAGGACACAGTTCAGTGTTTGACCACTAGAGACGTTAATTTCTACGAGGGATGTAACCGGGTAACTTGTCATCAATTTGTTCCCATTATGTGACTTTTAGGGGTCAATTTTTTTTAACTTTTATACAATTATTAAGATAAAATCTGATTTCTAAATTTTTTATAGTGTGTGATTTTTTTTCAAATTGAGTGACGTTTAAAAATAACGAATGGGAAAAGGAGTATTAAGTTAAAATTCCAAATTAATTTTCAAGAAGGAATATATCGTTTATATAAGATGTAAAGCTACTTTAAAACTTGATCCACATTTCTCATTATTCATTAAACATAAATTTCTTTGTAACGCATCTACTTCTAATTTACCTATTGTACTGCCTTCAGAGTGTTTGAAAGTTATGCATAAGATATTCTGAATATTGTAACATATCCCCAGAGTGGAAAATCAAAATGAAAAACTTCAAATGAAATTCATTGCAATTAAACGTATCTTTCTTTAGTCTTCCATATGAATTTGTGGTCGATACACATTTCTTATTCATTCTAAAAAAGTATGAATAAGTAAACATGGGGTTCTATATGATATTTTTCTTTGTTCCATAATTTTTAATGATTTGTTTCTTCATGCACATATATTAAGTACTTGCGGATCCATCTATACATTTAAATATATAAATATATTACGACTATAACACGTTTGATTACATCACAACATGCGAATAAAGCGAATTTTTTTCTCCTTTGACTCAAGTAATATATCCTGTCGCATATGTAATCAACATTAACAAGGGACCCGAACATATGGAAGGTCTCAATAAAAGGAGCCTTAATGAAATTTTTAATTAAAGTTTCTTTTGAAGCGGAATAATGTTTAAAAGATTCCTTTGTTATGATTCTTTGAAGTTCATAGATACTCCAGATTTTAATGATAAAGCGAGATCACTCGAAACCGCGCATTCAACCTGAAATAAATAGCCATATAGGAACGATTTTATTCTGGCCATGAACGTAACAGGCTATTTTTATAGGACTATTGTATGTCAGGTTATGGAATTCTTAAACCACGCATCATGTTAAGATAAAAGGCGATGATTATTTTAAGCTCCATATGGATGTGGAAAAGGGAGACTTATCTGTTTACCGTTCTATAAATGGAAGTTATTATACCACCACATAAATATGCAGTTCCAACATATCATAGTCTTTGATGTTAATATGAAACGTGGGTGTGAGTTCTACGATTTGGCTGAAGTAAGTAATATGAAAATAACTTCTTACATATTACAGCTATTTTCATGAGGTGTACCAGTGATACCCCATTGCGTTGTGTGCAAAATTGGGAGATGAGCTCCAATAGTAACTAACCAATCGATGCGAATTTGCAAATAAAACAAATAAAAACATTTTTATACATTATTTTAAAGTGATTATTTAACATTGTTAAATTTAAATCTTGACTACATTTATATATATATATATATATATATATATATATATATATATATATATATATATATATATATATATATATATATATATATATATATATATATATATATATGAAACAATAACTTTTCGTTATCATTAAAACGTCTATTCCTATTTTTTTCATCTTATCGCAACAGAATACTGTCCCTCATTTAAATTTTGATCTAGAAAAAACCGAAATAATCTAGTGTTTTCCCCTTAAGCAAGCCACGCGCCCGCAGGTTATAAAAGGAGAGTGTTCTAGAATATGACGTGACCCTCGTTCGATATGGCGTGATTGGGGTCAGCTGTCACCTTTCAGACAATTGAAAGTTTTGCTCGCCTCTACCTTTCGAGATCCGAGCGTCTCCTGTGAGCTTTTGTGTTCTTACTAGAAACCCAACATGACGTGAGTTTTAGCTCTCCGTCCGTATTGCCACAGCGCTCTGCGCTGTCGGGTCCTTTCCCCCGGTATCTGTGGAGTTAAGATGGTTGTAATCCTGTTAAAAGATGTCCAGCAACATTTCCAAGAATAACAAAACTGTAATATGACAAAACTGCCTCTTTCTTCCATGGCGTCGAACTTAACTATTATCTCTATACGCCAGCCATTCGTGTTGCTGAGAACGACCTCGACTACAAACCTATGGACAAAACATCGGAACTTTCCCGAGTTTCCCCGGATTTATTTTATCACACACACACACACACACACACACACACACACACACACACACATATATATATATATATATATATATATATATATATATATATATATAAATAAGAGACCATGTTCTATCCGTTCCCTATGGAAGAAACATTGCGCATCGAGCAAAATAAAATTATATATAAATTTGATAATGAACTAGTACCTCAGTGTACATTATTTTAGCGTAGATTGGACCAACCTGCACCACTGAGGTTGAAGCAGCTCTCGGCGTCATGTAAATGAATAGCGTGGAGGTCTCGTGATGTACTAGTAGCAGCAGCTCGGGGAGGTCATCACATCGCTTCTCGGATCTACTTTTCTCGCTTCTTGTCGACCCTATCTCTCACTCCTGTCCTCCTGGAAAAAAATTGGGGCTTCTCCCCCTTTATAGCACTTCCCCCACATCCGTCATAAAATTTATTTATTTTTATTTCTTATCCTTGCCTTTGATTCGTGGCAGGGTTGATATGACATGCTCCCACGGTTGACCCACGTGGTATTTTATTGCCGAGAAATTGGAGGGCCTTTGTATCTTCGTGGAATTTGCTGGGTTCGTTGTTTCCCAGAATTCGGTGCAGGTGTGGACGACGGGTCCCTCCAGTATGGCCGCGCAACTATCTTGTAAAATCGTTGACGGAAAAGATGGCGATATTCTGTTGAAAGGAATTGAAATGTTCCAGTTGAGAATCATTCACAACAGCTATATTTTAAATAAATATTAAAAACTCAGAGCTTCGTATATATTGTATGCTACGATTACAAAATATTTATAAATATCTCTTTACAAAAATATGTCCCGCTATTTCAGGATCATATTTGTTCGTTTCATTCATCGCTGGCTTTACATTTATTTTGCATTACGTGCTCAGTAAAGATTCATTTTCATGCATTTCTAGTTTAATCTGAAGTATTTTATAAAGAACTACTGAGGATGTTATTCATGTTATAAGTATGTTTAAAACTTTTTTGCAGTGTTTTTATTGTGTTACGACTAAAAAATATTTATAAATTTCTCTTTAAATAGATATGTCCCGCTATTTGAGGATCATGTTTGTTCGTTTCATTCAGCGCTGGCATTACATTTATCTTGCATTACGTGCTCAGTAAAGATTCATTTTCATGCATTTCTAGCTTAAAATAAAATCTATACTAATATATAAAGAGAGAGCAGATTTTGTACGTGGAGGGTAATCTCCGGAACCACTGCACCTATTTGAAAAATTCTTTCACTGTTTGAAAGGTACATTATTCCAGATGGACATAGGCTATATATTATGTATATCTGATCAGTAGAAATAAAGTTAGGGGGGATACTCTAGATTTGTGTGCACGGCCGCCATCTTGGATTTTTCCGCCAGGGTTTGGCGCATTTCGCATGGCGATAATTATTGCGTTCTGGTAAAAATAACCCAATGTCGAATTCTCTAATTTTAAGATCAAACAGTTATTTCTGATGTGATCTTTTAATTACAGTATAATAATTTTAGGTCAGATCTTGGCCTTGACCTGGAAATCTGAGTCAAATTGACTAGACTCAAAAGAGTAAATTATTTTTAAAACTAAGAGTCTTTTTGCTGAAACTTTTTGAATCCATTATCAGTTTTTCGTTAACTTATTAAATTTAAGTTGCTTTTAATTTTGTTTATCGATTGTCAATTAGTATACTATAATGATACACCATTTCATTTATTTGAAGTAAAAATTATCTGCCATCATGTTTTCGTAAAATGTAAAATACAGTATACATTTTAAATACAATATATTTTAAAATATTTTATAATTCCAAGTTGTAGTGGATTACAAATAAATTTAAATAACTGAAGTTCAACTTCTCTCTCCCCAGGAACCTAAGTTAAAAAGTTAGTTAAGGTTAAGTTATTGGTTTAGGAAAAGGTTTTTTTTTTCTTATTTCCAACACAGCAGGATAAATGGTCAAATAATCCTTGTCACGATTTTATTGTATGCACCAAATATTTGGTTAAGGTCAAATCTGAAGTAAAATTTCATTATCACAATTCCCTAAAAAAAAAAGAAAAAAAAGAAAAAAAAAAAGAGAAAAAAAAAAAGAAGAGGATCTGGTTACTCACCATAAATTTATGGGTTCATAATTATTTTTCATTTTTCAAAGCTGAATTTTAGATAATTTTTAAATTGCAAGTTATTTAGGTGGTACGAAAATGCTGTATTTTTTTCTAATTAACAATATATTGGCATAATATTTTGGTGATTTATTGCTATTAGTCAAAGAGTTAGGGCAAACTGAATAGATGGCATTGAAATTTTATCTGTAAGTAAAATTCATTTGACCAAATTTTTCATATGGATCATAATTTGAAAAGGTAGTTTTTAATTAAAAATGACAAAAAGAAAATCTCAGTCCAACGATTAAATGATTTTTCAAAAATATTTCTAAGTTTCACAATTTAAAAAGGTCGTTTTTATTAAAAAAGCTAAAAGAAAAACCCAAAATTTCCAATATTTGAGAATGATTTTTTCAGAAAAAAGTGGTTTTTATCAAAAACCCAAAAATAAATCTAAGTCCAACGTTTAAATGATTTTTCAAAAAATTTTCTAAGTTTCATAATTTAAACAGGTGGTTTTTATTAAAAAAGCTAAAAAAATTCAAAGTCCAGCGTTTTGAAAACACCGCTTAAAACACATTGGCGAGAATTTTTCCACTCCTCAAAACACGGTGAAATCGCCAAGTTGGCGCAAAAAAATCCAAGATGGCGGACGTGCACACAATTATTAAGTAACGTAATATTAATTTGAATATTATTTTAGGTGCTTAAAGTAATTAAAAAAAACATTCTTTACTTAAAATCCTTTTTTTATTTTTGTATTTTTATTTCATCTCTTACTCTAATTTTGAGATACCAATGTGTATCTATAAACGTTTGTCAATTGTAAACGTTTATATTGTAAACGTCTATATTGTAAACGTTTTGTCAATTAAACGTTTCTCCAAATGACAAACGTTTAATCTATATCTATCTATATATATAAAACAGTTCCGTAACGCACTCATTCATTCACTGACTGACTGACTGACTGACATACAACGCACAGACCAAACCGCTGGACCTAAAGGGCTGAAATTTTGCATGGCGATTCTTCTAATAGTGTAGTTGTGCATTGAGAAAGATTTTTCAAAAATTCTTCTTAGATTTTTTTAAATTAAATTTTTAAGCTGTTTTTTAAACTTTTTTTTACGTTTGCATTTAAAATAATACATTGAGGGTTATAAAATTTATATCACGAGAAAGATCATAAAAAATCCTTCAAAATGAAATTTTTTTCGAATTTTTACCTCCATTTCCTGATTTTTCGTGAATTTTTAAAGATTAATTTTTAGAATTTAATTTATTAAATGCTGATCACGTGATTTCTTTTTCTGGTACTTTCAATAAATTTATCGTCACGTTTGATTTCGTAACAACTAAATAGACAAAAAATATTTTTTTCTCTTTCTAATGCAGCAGACGATTGGATATTATCCAAAAAAATGCATATCCCTTACGATTTTTTATAAATATATATACATAGATAGATATATATTTTACATCAATTGTATACATTGATCTTCGCATTTATTATAAAAATATATATTTATTTTTTGGCATAAATTGCATACGTTGACCGTTGTATTTAATTTGAATGTACTCCGTAGCGAAGCGCGGGTTTTCAGCTAGTATTTTATAAAGAAGTACTGAGGATGTTATTCATGTTATAAGTATCTTTAAAACTACTTTGCAGTGTTTTTATTATGTTAAAATTAAAATATATTTATAAATTTATCTTTAAATACATATGTCCCACTATATGAGGATCATATTTGTTCGATTTATTCAGCGCTGGCATTACATTTATCTTGCATTACGTGCTCAGTAAAGATTCATTGTCATGCATTTCTAACTTAATCTGAAGTATTTTATAAAGAAGTACTGAGGATGTTCTTCATGTTATAAGTATCTTTAAAACTTCTTTTCAGTGTTTTTAAGCACAATTTAGTAAGAATAAAAATTTTAAATCCAAATTTAATTTCAGTGTTTATTTTGAAGATATTTAAGACATAAATATACTCTAAATTGAACATCTTCTTGATTTGTACTTCTTTTAAGTTTCATATATATATATATATATATATATATATATATTCAGTGACTCAGGGTTAAATGTTTAGCATTGTAATATTCGGTAAATTAAAGTTACTTTTAATTTTACTAGCTTGTAGCAAATAATTTCAAAACTCCAAAATATGTCAAAACTTTGAAATGGCAATCTAGCTTTTTTAATTACAACAGTGAATAGTAACGTAAATAAAACGTCCAGTAACACTTGACTAATTCTTAAATATATTTTTTTAAAAAATCATTAATTCATAATCAATTACATTATATTCAATAGGATGAAAATAGATATGGTTTAATAATGTAAAATTTACTTCTATGTAATGTACTTAAACATCCTAAAATAATTTATAATTTATGTTTCAAATAAAGGCAAAATAATTTTAATCTATCTGCTTAGACAAATTATCTATTACCAAATGTTTAAAAGTAAAAGTGATTTTTTACTATCATTAATTTTTGGATAACATATAAGTCAGCGCAGGGCAATGGACTCAAAGAAATTCTTTGATACGTCTAGAGTAAATGTACCAGACAATATTTTTATAAAAACCTCACACTTCCGTTCGATCAGTTTGCTTTTTTTTACGGCGTAGACGTTTTAGAGATAGAAACTGTCGGTTCGTGGAAACAGGTGCAAACTCATTTCCAATCACTTCAATGGAAAGAATATATTTTTCTTTTAGTTCATCGAGGGGTATTCCTTTGGGAACATATTGCTTTTTTTTATTTTGGGTTAAAATTGTTTTCAGAAATGACTAGACACAGAAACAGGCATGTTAACTTTGCGAAAATTTAACAAAACTCTGACGATATTTACTAAACTTGGCGGTAATGATTTAACTCATTTCTTCGCATTTTCTTCATTTTAGTTATAACGAGAATTTAAAAAAAATATTTGGGGATGTTGATAGATAAAGATTTAAATTTTAGTTCGCACTTACAAATAGTACAAGAAAAGGCGTTGAAAATTATTTATAAATTGACTCATTATACAAAGAAGACATTGGGCCTGAAGGCTGACATATCAAACGAAATCTATCAAGTTGTAATTGAAAAGGTGATACTTTATGGGGTTCAGATTTGGTACAAAAACATTGAGAGAATAAATAAAAAATTTAAACAAATACAAAGGCCATTTCTATTGGGGATTACTCATTGTTATAAGACGGTATCGATAAATGCGCTGGCTGTATTGGCGGGGTGTCTGGCTTTAGACATCAAAGCTAAAATTGAAAAGAATTTATATGAGATTTTATATGCGGAAGCTCTGATGGAATATGAAGGTATATGCTATATGACAGAAAATCGCGAGGTGAAGTATAAGCCATTTAAGAACGTTAAAGAATTATATGTCATAGAGTGGACTTGTGATAGGAGGTCCAAGACGGACATAGAGTACTACACTGATGGCTCGCGGAAGAATGGCAGGATGGGCTCAGGAGTGGTCTGTTATGAGAACGAGGTGGAAAATAAGATTATCATGGTAAGGTTGTCTGATAATGCAAGTTCTTATGCAGCAGAAATCTTATGCAGTTCTTATGCAGCACCGCGCAGGGCCATCTATATGGCCTGTGCGATGCCATGAACAGTAATAAAATGGAAATAGATTTGTATACTGATTCTATGAGTGCTTTACAAGCCCTGGAAGCTGTAGATTACAGAAGTAATTCCGTGGAAGAGATTAAGAGTATAATAAGAGATGGGGGGAATAATGCCCCACATTCATTGGGTTAAGGCCCATGTGGGCATACTAAGGAATGGGAGAGCAGATGAAGTGGCCAAGGATGCCACGGAACTGGAACATATTAATACCAGTATTAAATGGAACAAAGGCCAGGTTAAGAATATCATAACAACAAAGGCCATTCGTGACTGGCAAGATAGGTGGGACAGGTCAAATGTAGGAAAAGCCAGTATGTGAAATATATCAGAAGGTTAGCTTAAAACTGTTAAGCGCGAACTTTAAATTGAACCAAGCTATCGCCGGACATGGTTGTTTCGGTCTTTATCAGAATAGATTTCATAATAAAAGTAGTTGCTGCCCTTGTGGTGCTGAACAATCTGTAAATCATTTCATAATGGATTGCCCGTTATTTGTTCAGTGCAGAAAGAATATGCCTTCTAACTTTCGAAATTGTGATAAACAAAAATTATTTACGGACTTTTATAGTAAAAAAGTGATTAGTTGCATTATGGATGTTCTAATGCAAATGCATTTCCCTGTTTGATCTTGTTAGTGTGTATATTACATAACTATTGAAAGTAATTAGTTAATGTTAATTGTAATAATCTTGATTGTAACTGAATACTTGTACTTATGTAATATTTGTTTGTGTATTGTAATATTGCAAATGAATGTAGATATATAGAAAAAGGGGATATGATTGTATAATGTGAAAAAATTAAGTATTTTCCATTGGTTCTCAGATGTTCTGTATGCCGAAAGGCAGAGCAGTGAATTTATTGAATAACGAGAATTTATAAAATTTATCTCTTTAAATGACTCGTTTATAAAAAAATTACCTTTTATTCTACTATCGTTTTAGACTATATCAGAAAGAAACTCGTCTCACTCTAGTGTTTCAAATTTAATCTTGTAACATATTGATATGAGGGACATTTGTGCGATCAATTAAATATATTTAATCCATTTTTTTTTTAAATTTTACATACATTCATCGTCTAAATGCATCTAGTTTCAACTCCTCATGACCGAAATCCAATATTTGCTTGCACCATTTCACTCCAGAACACTAGTGCATGAAAGATATAAGAAATCATGTGAAGATATATCTATTCCCAATATTGTAATACTTAATTCTTGAGATTGTACAAAGGTCACAAATTTAGACTCGTTTAACCTAACTCATCTCTTTATATATATCTTTATATATAAAAGGCAAAGTCTGTGTGTGTGTGACCGAGTTTTTGTCTGCTCGCGGCGCAGCGCAAAGACGGTAGGTCGGACAGTCTTGAGATTCGACACGAAGATGCCTCCCGAGGTCTCATTATGCACCTCGGAGCCCTTTTTTCGATTTTTTAATTAGATTTTCCGTAATTAAATATTTAGTCGCGATTTGGAGCTCCCGGACGAGTAAAAGCCCCGTAAATCCTAACGTATCCGTCCAAGAATTTTTTTTTCGGACGAGCCTATACGGGAAAGATGACACTATACGGAAATCACAATTAAAATTGTCTGTCTTAATTTATCGATTAATTGTGATTTTTTTTCGATCGCCTGTACGCACCCGTTTTTCGGAAAAAAACGCGATTTTGTCCGTGACCCTTTTTTTCAAATTGTCGAATCGATACGCAAATGTCGTTACATTTTTACGAAATTTTTATCTCAGAGACCCTAGACATCACAGTTTCGAAAGCCAGAACCAAAATTAATTTACAAATTGTAGTTATTTTTTAATAATTTATTTTATGATTCGGAAACTCTTGCGAGAAATCTCATTTTGGAGATTTCGTTCTTCATTTCCGGACGAAGGTAAAATAGGAGAAAAACCAGTTTTTCGACGTCATGCACGTGTTGGGGCGTTTGTTTTCTATGAGGGATTCGGTGGTTAAAGGAAATCGATTACTATTGCAGTGATAATCGATTAAAAAATCATATTTAGTAATGCCGTAATTTTTTTGGCCAGCACTTAGTTAATATCATATAATTTGTGGAAAAAATCTATGAAGATTTCAAAGAATTTCAGCATGTGGAGGATGTGATAAATTCGCTTTCAAGGAAATCGATTACTATTGCAGTGATATTCGATTAGTAATCCTATGTCAAAAATTTTGCCAAAATCTGCCAGAAAGGATTAAATTTATATGGGTAAAATAATGTATCGTGGTGAGGAAAAGGATGACAGCGACGCCCATTAACAAAGGGTTAAGGCTACTAAAAAATTGGTAATTACATTACCCGAGCAACGCCGGGATGGGTACAGCTAGTATGAAATAAATTTCAAACCTCTTCGTTATCGTTAAAAACGTCAATCCAAAATTCTTTCCTCCTATTGCAATAAAGCATTATTCCTCAATTTTGACCAGAAGTAATCTATTAGTTTTCCCCTAAAGCCATGAGTTGACCCCTTGTATAACCGTTATATAACATTGGAGAACTTTCGATGATCACGCCATATGACGCCTCATGGTCAGGTGATGAATTCAGACCAATTAAAGTTCAGCCCGCCTGAAAATCCGCACTTTTCTCGGCAAATTACCTAGGACATGTGCATATGCTGCCAAACCGAAAAGATGTAGGGTTTCGCTGTAGTCAATATGGGCTGGCGGGCCTCGTCCCAGCTAGCCGCGATGTGCCTTTTGAATGTTAAGTTTGACATAGTGTGTAGCCAGTCTTTTAAACTCCATTCTTAATAAAAGAACTGTGCAACTATGTAGAGTCGTATGTTTTGTTCTGCCTGGACATCCTTCCTGCGCCACTCAGCCACTTCGACTACAATTAGGAGTTTCCAGTTAACCGGACTGTTGGGATTCGCCACCGCCGCAGGTAATGTTACTTACTTACACACACACACACACACACACACACACACACACACATATATATATATATATATATATATATATATATATATATATATATATGTGTGTGTGTGGGGGGGGGGGGAGATACCTTTCGTGTGAAGGAGTATTTGCATTCATTAAAGCAGAAATCACTCCAATTATCTAACAATAACATATGTATATTTATTTAAAGTATGTTAAAAAGAGTTTAGAATTGTCTACAGGTCGTCTATAATCGTCTCGCTCCTATCCCGTCGGGAGCCCGTCTCCCCATAACAACGGCGGCCGCCGTGTTTCCCCGAAAAAACTCTCCTCTCAGCTAAGGGGTTGGCCAGGATCGAGGTCCATTGCCCTCTACGGCATCTCGGCATCTCAGCTCTGTCAGGAGTGGGGCAGTGCGGTTCTCCGGCACTGGGGGAAATTCGTCTCACAGCTGGGCCATCATGACACCGACGAGACCTCGCGGAGCCTTCTCTTGTTCGACGCAAAATGAATCCTAAAAAAATTAAAAAGAAAACAACAGTATTTTGCATTAAAATTATTTACAGATCATTAGACCATGGTTTGATGTGATCAGCGACTAAACTGGTCTTAATTGGCCTCTCATGACAGCCAATCTTTTCTACGTCATAACAATCTTTCGACTTCAATTTTGCAATCCGATAGGGTCCTTGTCATGGAATTCTTGTACAGGGCCAGTATATCTATCCCTCTTTCGAACTTTATCATCTTCATAAAACTTCTCTTCTATTGTGTATGACTGTGATTTCAACTAGCTAGTTCTTGGGGCACTGGACAAATGTTTAGATTCTTTGTCTAAATATCCCTTTTTATTAGCTAACTTGAGATCTCCAGCAATACCAACATTAATATCTCGTTCTTCCTCTAAAAGAGGTTCATTTTCTGTCAGAGATATTTCAGCTAGCCTTTCATCAATGTCAACTTCATTCCAAGCTCCACGATTCTGAGCTTCTAATTCCTGATTCTGTTTCTTCTAAAAGCTAAATTCGTCATCTTATCTGCCTGTTTATCTCTGTTGTCAGACATACCACAAGTAGGAACTTCACCGAGTTTTCTATAGATGTCAGCAACGTAATTCAGTTTTATGTTGATTCCTTTAGAGTCAACAGCAGCGTCATTTTCAGCAACATTAATTTTATTAAGAATTTCAATAACCTTCTCTTGAATAGTGCTCATAATTTTCCTCTCTTTCAACTTTTTTGCTTTGTTTAAAGCACTGTACAGTTCTTTTCCTTCTTTTTCTTCATCAATAAGAGTGGACAAATAAGGCTTCTCAACAACTTTCATTTCAAGAGCATCACTTGTAAACGTTGGTTCATCAACTCCACCAATTCTTCTTCCTTTCTGTGATCGCAAATATTTTCCATCATCCAACACTTCTGTACTCAAATCGTCTGGTTTCAAAAGAAGAGTTTTTCGAATCTTCCTTTTCTTCTTTGGATTTTTGATTTTCATCATATCCTCAGGAGTGTAATATTCATTGGCCACTTTCAGTTCAGGCATTTCAAGTGACATCTTATTTCGTTGCTTTAATTTCATTCTGATAAACTCTAATTGTTGTTCTCTACTAGTATTATAAGATGGTAAATTTCAGAACCTACCTCAAAGAATTTCTTTTTCTCACCCTCAATTACTTAATCATACTTAGAAAGCATATTATTTTTCTTAAATGTTCCAAATTCATTATACTCTGGTTCTTTATATGGCTGATAATCACGTTTCTTTCTTTTATTTTCTATATTCCTTGAATAGCGTCCACTATCAATAATATTCATATTTTCTAAAACATCCTCTTCCTCTTCAAGGAGATCTTTGTCTTTTAAAGTTAGAATAATTGGTGTTCCTTCCTTGAAAACTTCAACATCCTGAGCAACTGTAAGTCCTTTTAAATGTCGTGAAGCATAAGCCTTGCTCTTTTGAAACTCTTCCTCTACTAATGCACCAACACCAGATTCTTCATCCATTTCTTCAAACTTTTTATCCCATTTTTCCGCTCTTTCTTTTTCTTGCAGTAATTTCTGATGTTTTGTAACCGAGTCATCAGTATTACTCAAATGATCATCTGGCAATAACTTTGCTTCGACTTTCTGTGGTTCTACTTGATTATCGGAGCTCTGAAATGTACCATTTTCATCATTAAAAGTTATGGCAAGTTCTTGATCACCTAATTATCTTCTATCGACATTTTTTTGCATTAGGCACATCACTTTTCTCAAGACTTAAATCTTCCGAATTTTTGTGACATTCAAATTCAGTTTCCACAAATTCTTTTTGATTTTCAACTTCCTCTACATCACAGACTTTTCCAGTTACATCACTCTCCTGATTCGAATGAGAGTTTTGATCATTCCTGCACTCGTTTCCAAGATTCGTGTTTTCATTATCAACATTTAAGTCATTAAAATCACTCTCATTAACTCCAACATTTTTATTTGCTTCATCATCTAATTCATTTAAACCACTTTCACTAATATTTCTTTCTTCACATACACCACTTTCATTTTCAGTTAATTTGGTCTTATCATCACTATTTTCATCTTCACCGTCAGTCGCGGATGTTAACATATCTGTTTCCACGGGACTATCCTTTTCGTCTGAATTCAACATAGAAATCTCAATTTTTTGTGATTCACGGCTTTCTACTTTATTTCCTTCACACTCAGGTACAGCTGGTAGTCTAGGACACTCGTGAGCAAACTTTTTGCTACCGCGACCCACTTTTTTTAAATAAAAAATTTCTCGACCCCTGTAAAAATGTTTTGGTAGTAGCAAATTTTTATTTTATTTATTGTTTTTTATTATTATTGGGGGAAATGGGAAGCAAATTTTGACAAAATATACCGAAAATCGATGAACTGTAGATTTTGGGTATATATCTACTCAGCAAAATAACAATAAAAAAATATCTTGGTCGCCTTCTACACTGGTTTTTGCTAAATATCGTGTGACTAAAACTTCATATTAAAAATTAATATGTATTTGGGTTTCATCTAGGTAAAAATGAACGATCATTAAAATTAAATAACAGTGGGATTTCAAAATTATAAGCTTCCTTTTAAAAAATTTAAAATTATAAGCGTCATTTAATTTATAAAACTAAAATAGAAAATTATTAATGAGAAGTAGTGAACCTGGACCTCAGATAATATACTCTGTTACAAAAAAATATATGCACCCAGAAGGAAACGAGCTACTATCACGAAACTTAACATTTATGTAGTGTATGAGGAGATAAGAAAAATGATTACAAATTCAGAAGAACAGACCGCTTTATTAAGAAGATATGGCATGAAAAAGGTTACAAATCAGTAAGTAGTAAATCCACCTCTGCCGGCTATACAAGCCGAAACACGGCGTGGTATCGAATCAGTGAGGTCACCTATGACCTCTTGCGGAAGATCATGCCATAATCCTTGCAACTGGGCAGTTAATTCACCAGTATTCCGGGACGGCTGCAGTTACCTTCGAAGCACGTCCCAGACGTGCTCTATTGGCGAGAGGTATGGTGACCTGGCAGGCCATGGGAGAACGTCATATCCTTGAAGACATTGTTGGGAGGGTCGCGCAGTATGTGGACGAGCGTCGTCTTGCTGATAAATGGCACCTAGGCGACTTGATAGCTTAGGCAGTACAACTGACGTTAAAATCTCGTCCACATAACTGCGTGCCGTCAAGTGCATTGAAGGACGACTAGAGGTGATCGTGTGTCCCAACAAATCGCTCCCCACACTGCCACACCTTGTGTAATCGCCGTGTGCCTCTCGACAACAAATGCCGGATCGGACCGGTGGCCTGGCCGCCTCCACACGCGTATGCGCTGGTCATCAGCATTGAGACTGAATCGGGATCCATCGCTGAAGATCACACGCCTCCAGTCGGTCACACTCCAGCTTGCCCGAGATCGGCAAAAATCCAATCGACACTGCCTATGATGTGGGGTCAGTGGTAGACGTCTTAATGGACGTCGGTTCCTTATACCTGCGTCGGCCAGTCGTCTCCGAATGGTTTCCTTTGACACCACCGGATGTCTGGAAAGTGGTAAATGGCGTCGAACCGATTCTAGCGACGTTGTTGGTGCGGACGTGGCCGTTCTTATGATTGCGCGGTCCTTGCGCGCATTTGTGTTCCTGGGACTCCCTGACCCTCCGCGACGGTAGACTATTCCTTCCATGATCCATTGTTGCCAACACCGAGCAACTACCATATCGCTCCGACCGAGGTGGCGGCCGATACGCCTGTTCGACCAACCTGCTTCTCTGAGGCCTACTATACGTCCCCTCTCAAAGTCCGACAATACTGTCGACGGTTACAACGTCTCACAGGCATCTCTAGTCACAATACCGTCCATCCAAGTCGACAGATTTGTTTGAATAACCCTATGGCACGAGCAATCATTCTTTTAAACTCTCCCAGCTGCGCATCTAATATGCGCATAGCGCGCTTACCCTTGTCTCATTGGCGTCGAAATTTTAATCATTTGCATATCTCTTACCAGACTACATTCCTGCCAAGTTACGTGATAGTAGCTTGATTTCTTCTGGGTGCATATATTTTTTTGTGACAGAGTGTATTTGTTTAACATTTTGTGAAATGTTTGAGAGTGCTACTTGCGTATCATCATCCGGGTTAAATCTTAATCGTTGTTTGGTTTTTATAGCTAATCATTTTGAAATACCAGTCTCACACAGATAGGCAGTGGCGAATAGAAGCAGTGTTAAATATAGCCTTGAAAGATTGTTTGACACCTAATTTAACAATATCATGTAATTTTTTAACATATAATAAATATTAAAACTGTGCATTCATAGAAAATTTAAAGCACATTTTTAAGTTAAATATTTCAACACGATATATATTTACTTCAAAGTGTTCGCGACCCCTCTCATTTTTTTTCACGACCCCTTTGTGGGTCGCGACCCACAGTTTGCGCACCACTGGTCTAGGGTAAACTACTCTTTTAATGTTCGTTATAAATCTCGTTCCTGGTTTGTTTTCCGGACATATTTCATTATCATTTACTTTAATATGTACAATAAAAACACAATTAACTCAAAAATTCTTACGCAAACCTGTTATATTTACACCTTCGTTACTCATGGAAAAATCAAATTGAGTCATTACATCCATTCCAATAACCATTTTGTTACACAAATTGCTACTCAAAACATAAATATCAGTATACACAGAATAGTCATCAACTATTATATTAGCATTAAAATAACCTAAAGAAGAAATTTGATCTGAGCTGATTCCCAGTAACTGTACTTTATTCTGGTTTAGTTTTGGTGATCCTAGATTAATATAAGCTTCTTGATTTACTATTGTAATTTCACTTCCGGTGTCCCAAATATCATCTACTTCTTTTCCTAAAACTTCGACACTTTTCGGAATGCTATTAGGACGATGATGTGAAATAGTTACTTTATTTACCTTCTTTTGAGGACATAGATTTGCCTTGTGCCCGAACACGTCACATAGAAAACACCGCAAACCCTTGTCTTTAAATTTACAATCAGATGATTTATGTCCTTCCTCATTGGAATTGTAGCAGATAATTTTAAATTTCGAATCAAACGCCCTTTCAACCTTTTGTCGTGTGTTAGCAAAAGGTTGTGTGTACTTCTGATTTCTAATCAAACATGTTTCTGGTTTCTCATTTAAAATCTTTGTGTCTCTACTCGTTTCTTGCCTCACTACATTTTTAAATACAGCTCTAAAATCTGTTTGGCTTCATTTCTCCGACTATTATCTTTAATTTTTTCATATACTTTTAATTTGTCTCTAAATTCCTGTATGTCTCCGCATCCGTATAAAATTTCTTTGTTTACTTCTAAATCATTAATTCCATTTATAATATATTGTATAATTGCACTATCTTCAATACTTCCACGGGACGCGATTTTCTTCATCCTAAAATAATAATCAATGACTGGTTCATTCCCGGCCTGTCTTGTGCATCATAAAGCGGAATGTAAGTCGGCTGAATTCGTCTCCTCGGCAAATTCTTTAACAAGAGTCTAATTCTCGACCACGTTTTGACAATCTTTTCGCTGTCAAGAAACAATTTTGCTCTCCCACAGATCAATCTCTTAGCGAAAATAAATTTCTGCAAGTCAGATAGTGTGAACAAATCCGACATATCCTCAAACTCATCAATCCATTTACGAACGGTCATATACGATGAACCGTCAAAAGGTTTAACTATGGCTTCTACATCGTTAAAATTTATCATGGATCTGTTAATTGAGCTGTCAGAAGAATTGTTTATTTCTACACTATTACTATTTTCCCTTTCACTTAATTCGTCATCGTCATCGTCATCATCATATTCATCATCATCAACAATAACATTCTGTTGCAAAATATTTATATCATTCAAATTAATGACAATTCTCTAAACCAGTTCTGGTTTGCTACCCTTATTATCCATGCTCAATATATTGCATACAGTAATTAAATCACTTGTGGAAAAATTGGAAGAAACATATTCAGTTTTCCTCTTAAAACTTGCATCATTTTCATAATTTAGTCCACTAAAAGACCTTAATTTTTTGCGGTTCGTCCTATTACCTTCGTCTTCAAATACTATACGATAAACAAGTTTAATGTCTCTAAATGGAAATGACTTCCAATTTTTCGAAATCTGCGGACAGTCTTCCAGTTTTTCCATATTTAATTATAAAAATACGGTCACCTTTAATTCCGGCGTCGCAGAAGAATAATCCATTTTCACGAGCGTAGTAATATTATCACCGTCTTCTGCAGCAGTTCGATGGCACACCCGTCACAACACAACTTCAAACGTTCCATCCTAGCTCCACAACGCGAAGCTTAGCGTCTTTCTATCACTGCTGTATCCAGCTAACGCACTTAAATTTCTTTCTCAAATATCCCGGACCAAGCGCCAAAAAATGTGGGATACCTTTCGTGTGCAGGAGTATTTGCATTCATTAAATCAGAAATCACTCCAATTATCTAACAATAACATATGTATATTTATTTAAAGTATGGTAAAAAGAGTTTAAAATCGTCTACAGGTCGTCTATAAGCGTCTCGCTCCTATCTCGTCGGGAGCTCGTCTCCCCGTAACAACGGCGGCCGCCGTGTTTCCCCCGAAAAATATCTCCTCTCAGCTAAGGGGTTGGCCAGGATCGGGGTTCATTGCCATTCCCGGCATCTCGGCATCTCAACTCAGTCAGGAGTGGGGCAGTGAGGTTCTCCGGCTCTGGGGGGAATTCGTCTCTCTCACACACACACACACACACACATATATATATATATATATATATATATATATATATATATATATATATATATATATACATATATATATATATATATATATATATATATATATATATATATATATATATATATATATATATATATATATATATGTGTGTGTGTGTGTGTGTGTGTGTGTGTAAATAATACATAATCTTACACATCAGAAACATGATTCTTGGAATAGTCTTCAAACCCTTCGAAGTTTTAAATGTAATTTTTAGCCTCCGACGATTATTAAAGCGAATATTTTAACACTAGAAAGACGGCTGCTGTCATTTTGTCGGTTTCGGACATACCTTTGAGATCTATGTCTATATTTATACCCTCAGGCTTCTCAAATTTTAATACTTTTTCTAATTTTACGCGAATTATGCACACACATTTACAAAATTATATTCGATAGTAAAGAGGGGAGGTTGTATACCTACTAAGACTGAAAGCCGTAAATTTGACGGCAATATAGAAAACAAGAAGAAATCTGTAAAATAATCCCGGTAAAATGTTAGATACTTTTTCTCTCGTCCCCTATTGCAAGTAACAGAAATATCGGCTCTTCGGTAATATTAGTGTTGAAAAATAAGGACTGCACAAACCATGCAAATAATTTTACGGATAAACCATACCAGGTTGTCAGCTCGACATACCTGCATAAAATATATCTAAATGTACACTAATTTAGTATATATCGGTATGAAATTGTTCAAAATTTAAAGTATTTAACTATTTAAAAAACATTAAATATTTTAAATTCTTGATTTTATTTTTAACCATCAAATTGACGGCGTTCAGCCTTTTTAGTAAGAAAAAATCTGTCGTCTTTCTATTGTTAAAAACTATGGTTGTTAAATACTATCGTAGTAACATACTCACAATATCTTGAGAATATTTAAATTGATAACAATTAGTGAAAAGCATTGATCATTATAATACTGTCGCAATATTTCTCTCTTTGTCTGAGAGTGTTTAAATCAATAACCATTAGTTAAAAGTAATAGTTGTAGGATTACTATCGCAATATGTCTCTCCCATTTCCTTAAAAATATTTAAAGGGTAAATTTAGGGTAAAGGGTGTTACCTATTAAATAAAATTTGATTGGTAACCATGGGATTTCAAGTGATAACCAGCAACCACTCTCACTTTGTTGAGAGACCACCGGATATTCCGTTGTTAAGTTTGGCGTAAGCATGGCATTCTTAGTGATCATGCAGTATACAAAGATACTTTAATTCCAATATTCATCTTTCAACCCGTATTTACGATACGGTTAGTGAAAATCGAAGCGTAAATGATTCTTCGTACCTGTATTAATTCCCGAGTCGATATGAACTATTCTAATTTTATGCTGTCATCTAAATCAGATGGAAAATCATTTCTGTTGTGTACAGAACAGTTATGATAATTAAGAATTTACCCCTTATTTGAAATGAGGAATTTTTCTGGAATTTTAATTAACTATATTACATTAATTTTATTATTCGAAGAGAAGTTCTCTCTGAGGATGATTACCTCTCCATTTTAAAGAGAACACTTTGGAAGGAGTGGAGTGCTAGCCCTCAACACTTTTGGTATTTGGGATTTTAGGGCCCCGGAAATCTGTTGGATTTTTCCAAAGAGGTAACATTGCAGTATATTCCAGATTAGAATATGAATTTTAGTAACGATTGGAAAATCTCCCCACCATACCCGGACTTCAATTCCGAGGCCACTCGTAATCATATATTATTGTGGGAGTCGTCCGTTCTACTATATTTGAGAAACCGTTTCAGGTGTTGAAATATATTCATCTACAAGATATACATAGATTTGAAGAATGACACTATTATGTGTCATTCTTCAAGGAAAAGACACTATTATGTGTTCTAAACGTGTTCATGTTATATATATATATATATATATATATATATATATATATCCGTCAGATATCCTGGAATAAGCTGTGAAGTGTTACTGAATCTCTAATATTCTGCATTGTTTTAATTTTTGGGCCATACATGTATAAATCGTACGTATACGGAGGGATATGGTACAGCGAAGGTCTATGATACATTCTTAGAAAAGATGTCAGACATTTACGATAAAATTTTAATTGTGAGTTTTCTTTTAAATGCGGAAATACTCCTTTCACTAAAATACACGTGTTTAAGAATAAATATGGCTGAATTCATCATAAATAAAAAAAAATTAGGTAGTCTCTTCTATCGAAACTACCGAGGGTTATTAACGTAGGATTACTTATCGTTCCTTACCTCTTTTGCATGTATATATGTATCTATATATATGTATGTCAAAATTATGACACATCTTCGTACTTTTCTGTTTAACTTGTCCAAGCGATAAACTGGGTTTGGCGCTCTGCCAAAATTATAACCCGCGAGGATGGATGGACGGACAGTTTTAGCGTCTGAAATTTTCCTTTCCGCAGGATCTTTATGTAGGAACGTAATCCTGCTTTAAAAATTTTAATGAAACCTCAATAGCAATTCTGATCTTATATTAGATATATCGTAGTACATACTTTTAATAATTCAAAGCACATCTTTTAATATCAAAGATGATACGATAGTTTTTCAGTATTCCATATCAGTTAGGCACATGATACATTTCCGAAATACCTTTAATGCAAATACACTGTGTATGGAATCATGAGCAAGCATTTCCTTTTCAACCCTGTCTGGTTGATAATTTTATCGATGCAATTTATGTCTAAAAATCTACGGACATTCCTCATATGAGTATTTATAAAAAGTTGGAATCGATGGTAGAATTCTAATGGAAATTCACTCACTATTTTATTAATGTACTTTAAAGAGACATCATTATAAATGAATACATGGATTCAGATTCCAAATAGAAAAAAGGTTGATGCGTACATGATTTCTGATGCTCAAACTCTAACAAGTATAAAACATTAAGGTCAATTTAGTGGCATGGCATACATTTTGATGAGAAATTGCTAACCGTTAACGAAACATTTACTTAACTCTAATTGTGTTTTAATCTACTATGATGTAAATCTGGAGCAAAAGTAAGAAATATGTAAAATCGGAAAAAGGAAAACTACTTTGATCCAATTAAATGAATTATTAATTACATGTCAAAATGCATGGAGGCCGCCTTGGTAGGTTATCCTTGGCAGCAAATATATACAACACATGCGTCCACATTGCCTTGAACCTATGTTTCTCACTTGTTTACGGCAGAATTTGTGCAGTTTGTCATCCTGCGCTCTAAATTTTTGTACCACATGAGTAAATTTTTGTACCACATGCTCTAAATTTTTGTAATTCATGACAGACGGTGGGTGGTTCTTTTGTACCTGGATGACTGCTTTTTGCCAGTCATCAGTAAAAATTCAGAGAAATCCAGCCTTGAATGTATGCAATTGATATAAAAAAAAACGAAAAAAATTATTTATAAAAAAATCGTAACGGATATATTATTATAGACAAAATTATATAGAAGAAAATATTTAAATTCAGTCTAATAGAACATACTAAATAATATAGTACAGTTAATATAGTACAGTTTGAGGAACACTTCTTTTACTGTATATTAATATTTTTTTGGATAATGTCCAATCGTCTGCCGCATTAGCAAGAAAAAAAAATTGTCTATTTCGTTGTTATACACGTGACGCAAAATTAAAAGAAAAGAAACCACGTGATCAGCATTTAGTAAATTAAATTTTAAAAATTAATTGAAAATTAACCACAAATCAGAAACTGGAGGTAAAGATTCGAAAAAGATTTCAATTTAAAGGAATTTTCATGATCTTTCTCGTGATATAAATTTTATAACCCTCGGATTATTATTTTAAATGCAAAATTTTAAGCATATTACAAAAACAGCTTAAAAATTTAATTTTGAAAAATCTAAGAAGAATTTTTAAAAAATATCTCTTAGTGCACCCCTAAACTATAAGAAGAATCGTCATGCAAAATTTCAGCCCTTTATGTCCAGAGGTTTGGTCAGTGCGTTGTCTGTCAGTCAGTCAGTCAGTTTGTCAGTCAGTTACGGAACTGTTTTATATACTATATAAATTACTCATACCGAGGATATAGAGATCTACTGTCCGGTGCCTCGTTAAGGTTACTGTATACTAACCCTAATGGAATTGCTTACCTAAATGTTAAACTATGGAAAAAAATGTGTCTACTATTAACAGCCACATAAATGCTGATAATCCAATAAAAATGGTATTTTCAGATAGCCTGAACTTTTCTGCACCTTACAACAGGATTCATTTTATAAATTTCGCCCACCAAAGAAATTTAGGAGAGTTAAAAACACACTATACCAAATTTTTCCCCCGAATAATTTAAAAATTTTAAAATATCATTTTCACTTTTTTAAAACGAAAAATGCACGAAGGTGTAAAATTTCTTTCTCTATTAAGGAGTGCAATTAAAAAAAATCTTTCAATCCAATCTAGGCAATCCTTGGACACATTTTCTCCATATGTTAACATTGAGATGGGTGATTCCAATTTCGTTAGTACACAGCAGCCTTAACATACCATGTCAATGTCAAGCGTACACATCGGTTATGCGTTACTGAGGAGCCCTTGAGAAGTGCGAAACCTAGACCCAAGGTTAACTGTACGCTGGAGAGGTAAATTCCTTACATATCTAAAATAACGCATATCGAAAAGACCATTCGTGAAGATTTACATCGTGAAGGTTTCCACTATAATTTAAAAAATGTTTACGAAATAGTTTGCTTTACTGGATAGAACTAATATTAATAAGTCTTAACCTTATTAAAATCACTTTGATCATGCTGATAAATGCCTCATTTCAAGCTGAAATTTAAATAATTCAAAGGCTATTCCCTTCTTATCTGGCATTATAGAAGTACTACTTAAACTGGAATATAATTTTCCAATACTAAAATTTATAGGCACTATCAAAAACGTTAATTTTAATATTTTATAATAAAACTTAACAATAAATATTTCTAATCTAAAACTAATTTCCAATGTACTTTAGAAATTTTTATAGCAACAGAAGTTTGTGGCTTATCTTAAAAATTTTTAAATTTGACAAATGTGTTTATTCAATAACCCTCGAAATTTCCTTTTTGACAAATAAGGCTGTGACATAATATTATACGTGTATAACATTGTTTTATATTCTAAACACAAAGTCATAATGTTGATAAATATCGTTTCATATCGAAATTCAGGACTTGCGTTCAAATTAATCTTAAAGCTATTTGTATTGCTTATAAATAATAGTCAATGTTTTACAGTTTATAGCCTAGGAAAATAAATGTATTGGTCTATAAAATCAGTAGTTCATAAAATTATTTTTATGTCGTGAAAATTTTGTAGTATCTTTTTCAAAATATATTTTTTAATGTGTTTTAATTCCTCATTTTAATGCCTGGAACGGTATGTAAGTATTATAAATTCTTTTCTAATCTTAAAATGCGAGATCTATAAGTCCTTATTTGATTAAATTTGAAAATTTTACGTGGAAAGGAGTTTCTAACTTACGAAGGCTAAATTCTGCATTTTTATTTCTTTCAGAAGTAATTGTATGAAGTAATAATTAAATACTTAACAGAAATATACATTTTTGTATATCAACTAGAAAAGAAAAATAGCTTAGATTAATGTTTACCATTTTTTTCTGATCCATTGAGGGCACAAGGTTCGTTCAAGCTCAAATTTGAATATTCAGTTTTTATTTCTATAAAAAAATGAATATGATTTGTAATCTTTATTAGTACATTGAAAGGATTTTGTAGCAGAATAAAGCCTGTTTTTCTTTTTATTATTTATTTCGAAAATGCTAGCATTTTAACGCTTCATGTGCAAACGCTTTATGTGCATTACAAATCATTTGAAAACCTTAATTTCTTAATATAAGTTTACCATATATATATATACATGTAATATCATCGCTAAGGCGGTGGTGAGGCTCAACAGGTCTGAAAAGTCGAAGTGTCTGGGAGTGGCTGGGATGAAGAAGAACTAATTTGAATCCATAATATGTAGTCGAAGCAGCGAGTGGCGAGGTAGATGGAGAGGACAATAAAACACATCGGATTCATATCAGGAAAAAGGCAGCTGGTTCATACATAGTCTTTATTTTCGACACTGTTTTGTAGAACATCAATTAGATTTATTCGAACACATCGCGCGAAGCTGGCCGGGGACGGGCACCTGGCCCAGCCCGTAAATTTTGACAGAAAGGAACTTACATGCTTACTCTTTGAGAGCAGACAAACAACAGACTACGGAAGCGCGAATATCTCTGGCCCGAGTACGGGTCTATTAAATTTCTAATTGATTCGAAACGAACTCGTGATTATGTCGCGTAATATTGGGTGATGTTTCGAACGTCGTAGAAGTTTCTCCGTTACATAAGTTTTGGTCGCATGTGGCGTTAGGGGAAAAACTAATAGATTACTCTGGTTGGATTTGAGGGTAAATGCTTTATTGCAAAAGGCTGAAAGAATTTAGGTTGGCGTTTTAATAATAAAAAGGTTTGAAATTTATTTCATATATATATATATATATATATATATATATATATATATATATATATATATATATATATATATATATATATATATATATATATATATATATATATATATATATATATATATATATATATAAACATAATAGTGCAGTTTTTTTTCAAGAATCTAAAGCCATAAATATTTAATTTTTTAAATCTTCCTCCTTTTTTATGTTTTTTATGTTTTTGCATTATTTCATGGTCTATAAATTTGAAAAATATTTATGGCTTCAAACAATACACAGTTTTGTGACAAATGCTTCAATTAACTATCCTGGGAAATTTGGAAAAAAATAGAAAATAATGAATGCGGAACATTTTGAAAAATTCTAGCATTTTTGAAGAATATTTTGAAAATAAGGTCATATCCTTCCGCAAAATTTTTATTTGTGGATTCGAAGTGTTGCAACATGAAAGAATATTAATTATTCTCATTTTGTATTTTAGAGTAAAATATTGAAAATAAAAAAATGAGGTTTAAGATATCTTATCCCATTAAGTCATGTAAAAAAAGAGGTTTAAAAGGTTTTATTATTACTATTTACTACTGCAAAAGTATTATTGGCACAATTGGTTTAAAATTCCAACCTGCATGTCACCCTATTATCCAGGATTTAACCAAACCAAATTTCCATTCTTATAAATTATGAAAATATCTCAGCGTTTTGTATATACGCAAACCTGTTTCCTAAACTCGTTTAACAGTGTCTCGTACAATGAAATTTGCAGCTCTGAAATGAATTTCCTTTAAATAATTTCATTGAAGGTATTGGCCATAGCGCTAATAGTTTCAAGGAATAATGAATCTGTCCGGATGAATTTTGGATTCAGTAAATGTCTGTAAATAGATTAATGACTCTCCTAAATAAAAGGTTTAAATGGAGTTCAATAAGAATGTTTTATTTGCGTGATTAAATTAGATTTAAAACGCTATGATTCTGAATTATTGAGCAAAAATTTCCTTGGGTAAATGAATATTTTTCAAAGATTTACATTTCATTTACGTAAGAAATTTTAATAAATTTATGCAGCATGTTAGAAATGCATTCACTCTGATAATTACAATTATTTAGAGAATACTAAAAATTAACTAAAGAAATAAAAACAGAAATAACGAAAAAAATTGCATTTTTTTCGATCAAATTAGATTTCAAATGCTATGATTATGTATTAGTAAACAAAATTTTCCTCCGTTAAATGAATATTTTTCTAAGAATTACTTTTCATTTATGTAAAAGAAATTATTTTTATAAAGTAATGCACTTTTTTTATAAAATATTATTTTTATAAAATATTATTTTTATAAAATAATATTTTTATAAAAATAACTCTGATCATTACAGTTATTGAATGAACATTAAAAATGAAATAAAAAAATAAAAACAAACACTTTTAAATTCCACAAAATTGCAGTTTTAGGATTAAATTAGATTTAAAACACTAGTATTATATATTCTTAAACAAAATTGTCCCCTGTTAAATCTAAATTTTTGAGAGATTTCTATTTCCCAAATGCGAATTAAATTCCATTTTAACACATCATGCATCATGTTAGAAATGTATCTACTATGATGCAGTCCTTTAATGAACATTAAAAATCAAAAAATAAAATCCAAGTAACTTAAATGTTGTATTTTTTTTCGATAATAAAAAAAATCAATGATAATATCCCCTGTTTCCATTATTTTTCACATATTGTAGTTGACTCATAGGAAATGTTTGTCACAAAATCCTTTTATAACACCATCAAAGATGAATTTTCCCGTTTCCTAGGGGGGGGAAAACAAATTGATCTAAAAATTCACTCTTGTGCACACTGTGTCTTGGGAAATTTACGCTTGTTTAAAATGTATGTGTACAGATAACTGGTTTCAGTTACTTTGTTTTGTATTAGATGAAATTCCCTTACAATAACAAAAAAAACTACTTTTTTTATCTGCAGCTGTATAAAATTGCATGCATTTCAGCATTTAAATAAAAGAAATAAATGTTTTTAAGAAGAATTTATATTAGTAATTTTTTTTTTCTGAACACAACACGAATAAACCCTTAGATTATATTTTTTATTTACTGCAAAATAACTATAACTCAACTCGATTTTTACTAATCTGTACACATTGAACTGCTGCTGCTGGGATATCGGAGATTTAAGTTAGGTCAACAACATACATTAAAATATTCAGTGTTAAATTTAGTTATTATTTTATAAAGATATTTGCTTTCCTAACTCAGTTTGCGGTTTTTACCACACTAAACACCTAAGCTGATTCAGGAATAAACCCCATGACTTTAGCATTCGAGAAGTTGTGTGTTATACCGGTACAACATCGCACAATGACATAATCGTTAATAAATCATCATCCATTTCCACGAGATTGCGGATTTGAAACACACTGCGGGAGATGACTTATCGCATTTTATCCGTCTCGCTTACAATGATCATAACTGCTCCAGATACTCTAGTGATATTTCTTTCTATCACCCTAACTAGACAAACATAGATAATCAAATCTAATCCTCCTGCTTTCTGGATATGAGTGCTGATCATCAGGGAGTTTTCTAATTTTCCTTAACAAAGTTCGAAACTTTGAAATAAAGTTCTCACAAAATATTATCCAATAAACTTGGATGTAATTTTAGATTATTTATATTAGAACTTATACTTTTGTAAGATTTAAGTCATTTACTTTATTTAAAGATTGACCTAAACTATTTTATATCTCAAAAGTCATTAATTCGTTTATATTAATTTAAATACAGCTTATATATTTCTAAGTGAATTTTTTTTACTATTAATTGCATATTATAATAAAATTTTTTTCAGTATTTAAATATTCCAGTGATTATAATGATTAACTTAAATTTAATAACATAATTATAAATTTAATAATTTTTTAATAATTACTGATTTATTAAGATTGCTAATTTTAATGTTATCTATGTGTACTTATAAGTAAGGTACTTTTTCTAAAGTTTAACTTGACATTTAAAATTATTTATTTTCAAACACATAACAAAACTATTAAATTTCTATAATAATTAAAATTATTATTAGTAAATTGCAATTTACTTTCTTTTAATTTTAGTATTAAGCACGTACTTTTTTCCTATTTTCCTGAATTTTCTATAGCTAATATGCATAAATTACTGCTCATTACATTGTCTATATTGTATCTTCGGTTAAAATATAACTGAACACGTATGATTGGTCAAAACTGCAATACATGTTACACTATGCATTATAAAACAAACAGGATTAAAATTTTATCCATTTTTAAACTTACTTTGGTTCAGTACACTCATCACTTGAAATTACATAACTTCTTTTCTTAGAAATAACAAAGTTCATAAATTAGCTCTATAGTCATGAAAGTAATACTAGCATCGCTAACCAATTTACTTTTAAATTTCTTTTTCTACATTTCCGTAGATGAACTAATTCCTTTAAGTATTACCAGGGTCTCATTATCAATTCGAATCTCACTGTTCTCTTCTTCGATGGTTTCCGGGAAAATTATTTAAGCCACATATCTATCTTCATTCAATTGTGGTTTTCTTGAAACCTTATATTTATTTTCTCATAAATGTTTAATCAATTTTATATTTACACAACTAAGCAAATATAATCTAAAAAAGTAGTAGTTGGAATTAAAATTTTTGGTTCTATTGGAATTTTCTTTTATTATAATCAAAGTATTACTTAATAAAAATCTACGAATAGATTTTTTAAAAATAATATATATTAATTCTCATCTTGAGATATATATCTCTTTCGTTAGAGAGTATAACATTTTAGAACATTGAAAAAACCGTAAAAGGGTACCGAACTGAATAAGATTTTGTTCTCCACATTCGAACGGGGAATCATTTAAAACCTTAAGGTCAACTTTTTGTATACGAGAGTTAATTAGGCAGGGAACTACAACTTAAAGACGAGTCCGAACGGCTACAAATATACTAACAACGGGACTGTAAACCACAGGTTATTGACCATATGTCAGTACCCTAGACCTTCGAACACTGCTCGGCGACGCCCAATCATTAATTTTAAAAGAATATACTATTTTAATTAATATTTTGTTTGTAACAGATACCTCTAAAATATAAGAAATATATTTTAGAGGTATTTTGTTTGTAACAGATACCTCTAAAATAATACGTCATTCACTGTACTATATAATTGGATCAATACCGTGGGAACCGTCAGATAAGAAGTTTATGTCATAGAACGTAAAGAAAGTATCTGTATGTTTTAAGATAGTAAAAAAAAACTAATTTATCAATCTTTAAACAACTGTATAAATCAAAACTGAAAACATGCGAAATGAACTGTGGCAGTTTATTAAACTCACGGTGAAACAGGAATTGTGTTGTTTCAAATAATGTCAAAATGTAATCTCAAATAACGTTCTAAAGTTGTGAATATCTTAATATCTTCTAATTCCAACAGAGCTTCATCAACACTCGTTCAAAATTTGACCAGAAAAATCAACGATTCTAAATTTCTTAACTTAGAAAATTAAAACTGTCATTTTGCCACACAGGCACTTCATAATTTTCAAGCTATATATATATATATATATATATATACAGCTCAGATTCAAAATATTAGAATAATTGAGAAAAAGTAATAAGAAAGAAATTATTTTCCATTTATTTATTTTTGATACTAAGTAAATGCAATTAAATTTCTTATAAATTAAATCTGGAATGTTTAGATAAGATTTTAACATTTACAAAATATAAAATACAAAAAATTAGGTATACAACAGCTTTCTGAAACACATCAAAATATTATAATAAAATTTAGATTGGTTCAAAATATTAGAATATTTTATTTTATGCAAAAATATTACCTTATGAATATGAAGTAAATAGTAGTTAATATTTTGTAGCATCCCCTTTAGCTTTAATAACAGTGTACAATCGATCTTGCATACTATATACAAGGTGTTTGCAAATATTTCTATCAATATTAGCACAAATAGACTTTATACGTGCCACTAACTCAGTTTTACTTGAAGGAGGATTTTCTTGGAGTTTTTTCTTCGTTATACCCCATAAGTTTTCGATGGGATTAATGTCTGGTGAGTTTGGTGGCCAAGGAAGTACCTTAATTTTACTTTGGCGGAACCAATTCTTAGTTGACACCGAGGCATGCAGTGACGCTAAATCTTTTTGAAAGATGACATCATCTTCAAAAAAATCTTCTGATGATGGAATCATGTAATATTCCAAAATTACTTGATATATCTGAGAGTTAACCTTTTTGTAGACGATGCATAACTTTCCAGGTCCTTCTGCACTCGTGCAACCCCAAACCATGACACTAGCAGCAAATTTTACCGAACGTTTAAGGCATTCTTTATCAAATGCTTCTTGCTTCATTCTCCAAACTCGAATACCTTGACTACCATATGAAACACAAAACATACTTTTATCACTAAATAATATTTTTTTCCTATCTTCTTCGCTCCATAAACGTCTTGGTTTACACCAATTCAATCTTATACGCTTTTATTTTGCAGTCATGAGAGGTTTTGTTTTCGGTACATGAGATTCAAACTTAAATTTATGGAGACGTCTTAATGTTGTCGATTTAGAAACTTCAACTGCTTCTTCTTTCCATTTTCGGTGCAAGAATCGCACACTTTTAAAACGGTTTTTCTTAACTATACTCTTCAGTTTCCTGTCATCTCTAGCAGATGCTTTTGGTTTTCGGCCACCATTTCAGCGATTATTTTGAAATTTTCCATTTTTTTAATATTGTGTTAGTATTTTACTAACGCTTGATTGCGAACAATGCAAATAATTCACTATATAACATTGATTTTTACCGTGCCGATACAAATCAACCATACGAAGTTTAGACTCAGGAATATCACTCACACGACCCATTTTAAGACAAAAAAGCAAACAAACTGCAAAAAGAATACTTATTTTAAGTAAAATCATCTGAATTTAATCAATGATGCCACCAGTTATGAATTGATGATAATTAAAGGATAATTAATGTGAAATATGCTAATATTTTGAACCACTTGAATAAATATTCTAATAATTTGACTTTTGAAAATAATTTTTTTTTCAATTAATCTTTTCAAAAATGATATTAATTTTAAGATAATAAATAAGTTTAATCAACAATAAGTTCTTAATAAAAATATCATTTGCATATTTGCATTAAAAGACATTAAATTACCAAAGGATATTTTCAATTTGTAAAAAAATATAATTATTCTAATATTTTGAATATGAGCTGTATATATATATATATATATATATATATATATATAGCTTGAAAATTGTTTTGAAGGGTCACCATATAGGGGTGGATTTCTCTACGGTGGCTAGTGATGGTACCGAAAAAGAGTGGACGTTTTGAGGGGTGGCCGGCTAAAGAAGTTTTACCATATATATATATATATATATATATATATAGAAATATTTCCTTATAAGATATGCATAACTAAATACCATATTTAATCTGACATGGTATCAAAATTAACAATCCTCTTTAGATAGTCCCTAATATAATTTTACGTTGCTCCGTTTTGAATGGGACTGGGTAAAAGGATGTACTTCCCCAAAATTATTATTAAAAACCGAAATAAAACTGAGAAAATATACATTAAATCTCACAGATCAAATGCATTCCCAAATCTAAGTCTTAAAGTAATTCGTACCCTCGCAGACCATTTCATGTTGATTTTACAAATTTAAATTTTAAGAACCTCTCCAATGCCGTAATCAAATTTTATTTTACGGGGTCAATGCCAGTATCTGAACTCCGAGACAGATAATTTTACGAAATCTAAAATACTCTTTTCAAAAATCTTCACCGCTATCCAACCTTCCACTATCTCCCGAAAAGTGTCTGGTCATTTAGCGAAGGATATACTCTCGCCCTCCATAGGCACTTCGATGAAAAGGATAAAATAATCGCTTTAGCTAATTTTACGTGGCCGTTAATGAGATCTGCTGATGCTTACTAATGAGGCACTCTGGAGTCGGTGAATGGTTCATTATGAAGAAACATTCCGCAGAATATATGGCCGGGTGGAATTGCCACCATTGTTGTTCATTAACACCGAGTTGAGAAAAAGCGCAGGATTTCGAGATTTATTGAATAGTTCACTTTGATCCTGGACAGAGATAATTGTGGAAGTTTATATCTGAGACGGGGGGAAATTTAGCCCCTAAGATCTGTTAAAGTAATGGTTATTCTTTAATGAAAACCATTATTGTTGCGTGTTAAATGAAGTGCATGCGTTTTTAGGTTACTTTGTATAAGTGAAAAAGAGGTTCAGTTCAAACTTTTTTCATCTCAGAAAGTCATATCTAGCATAAATAGGACGTGAACAAGCAATAAAGTTAAAATGAGTGGCAGAAACACTATAAGATTTAGGTGTATATTAATTTTGAGAGAATTTCTGGTCATTTATGCCAACGTATTTTCTAAAATCTCATATGCATTTAAGTTTCTATTCAGCTCAAACACCGATCCTGATGATAACAACATCTTTTTATTCTGTGTTATGCGTTTATAATGTTTTTAAGCAAGTGAAGTTTTGTATCCGCTTTGTGAAAATTATCAATACAGTTAAATGAGTGGCTTAAACACTATAAGATTTAGGTGTATATTAATTTTGAGAGAATTTCTGGTCATTTATGACAACGTATTTTCTAAAACCTCATATGCATTTAAGTTTCTATTCAGCTCAAACACCGATCCTGATGATAACATCTTTTCATTCTGTGTTATGCGTTTATAATGGTTTTAAGCAAGTGAAGTTTTGTATCCGCATTGTGAAAATTATCCTATCCTTAGGTATAATACACCCAAATTTAGAATTGGTTTATAGGAAAATAGTTAAAAGAAATATTTCTATTAAGAACTGTTTTGATAAAAGTATATTTAATTAAATTAAAAGACGTATACTTAAAGACAATCATTTGGTGTTTTATCAAATTAAATCTTGAACAGTAAATCTTAATTTACGTAAATTATTTAACTGTGTAAAAACGATGATTAACGAATATATATATGTCAATACATAACTGAATTGTCAAAATATAATTGAGAAGTACGGGGAAGGGGGGTTTAAAATAATAAGAAACTAACAATCCATTTACGAAGCGCGCGTATTTTTCTGCGTCGAATCATCCTTTAAAAGCGACACTGTGAGCGGAAAGCGAATAATTCTAGCGAGAGGATTTATTTTTAGAAGGGTGCAGGTTTTGGGCGCGTAGTTAAAATGTATGATCAGCGAAAATGAGGTTCCAGATGCCCAGGGATGAGGTCTGCACATGCGCCGTGCAGCAGGACAGCTGAGAAATGAGAATTTTGGAGGCAGATTGAGTGAGAATTTCGTTGCTAGCGGTCGCTCGCGGGGGCGTGCTGAAGAATTGACAAAATGGCTACGTGAAACATATTAACCTGGAGCATGGTTCGTATAAGAAACGCAATAAAGAAGGATTAGGAGATCATGGACTGTTGATCGAATCTTTCCCTGCCACTTGCCGAACTAATTAAAGAAGATGATGACTGCTGAATTAATATTTAAACATGGGAGCAAAACAAGCTCCGTGTCATATATATATACGGCACATGTTCGTGTCCTTTTTTTACAATATGGGAATGTTCTTTTAATTATGGGTACCTTTTTTCCTTGGCTGTCGTGAAAACAGTATACAATAACGGGAAAGAGGGAAACTTTGGCTTGATATGACATTTTTAAAAAGTAGCTTGATGGAAAGAAATTTTTGAATGAAGCAATGAACTACACCAATGTACAGGATAAATTTTAATTATCTATTCCAGTTAGGTCCTGTTCGCATAGGAGTCATGTAGCGGAAGCGTTAAAATATTGAAATATATTTAACCAATGACAAAAGTCCAAACGATTAGCAACGAAATTTTTAACGCCTATGATTGGTTTATTTCCGTCTCAGCACCAGCTTTCCTTTTACGCTTCCACTACCGGAATTCTTTGTGAACAGGCCCTTACTCTGCGTATGCGGTTATCGTGAAAATCCACACTCCAGTCATACAAAATAGTATAATAAAGAATTTTACCGAGTAAAACAAAATGGAGCATTTAGAAGGAAATATATGTATGACGCTGCGAACTTCACCAAAGAATACGCCAGAAAGGTTTAATTTTTCTTTGCCACCATGCTTAATAGAGAAATCTTTGCTGAAATCGAATAAAATTATTGCTAGTTACTTTCATTCTGCATACGTCTATTGTGGTACAAAACGCCATTTATGTTACTTAGTTGCAAATTCGCTGAAGTTAGATAGGATACAAATTAGGATGTATTTTCCTGTTTTGCGTTTTGAGGGCAGCAAGAATTTGATTACCGTTCGGCAAGAATTCTGTTCTCTCCAGAATCCGCTCACCACCTCATTAACTATCTTTGTCTTGAGGTTGTACCTTTAAGGTAGCCAGAACAATGCATTGTCTAGAATCTGCTGTAATGCATTTCGCCGGAAGCATTGTGGCCACATATAACGAGGTCCGTCCTGTATTGCCTTGCACAGGTTGGAGTTCTCAACAGTATTTCTTGTCTGTATCGTGGCTTTTTTTTCTTTTTTCGTCAAAGTCTGTGGCAAACCTTACGAGACAACCAATATTTTGTAGACCTAAGAATGTTTTCTGTAAATAAGTTTCATTCTAGACAGACAGTTAACTAAGAAAAATGTTTTATTATCTGATTATCTTTGTTTACGGTACTTCATTCATCTATAAGTTCCTCATATCCAGCTATGAACATGAATGTGTTATCATTGATAAAGATGATTATAATTTTATTCTATTAAAAAAAAATATTTTCTTTTAATGATATATTTCAGGCTTTCATTAATTTCTATCGGAAAATACAGTTATACGTGAACTAGTCTCCAACTCAACCTACATAATTTGAATATCAGTTCATCACGTCTGTTCAAAAACTATATGCGCTCTAGACGAACATTTTGCGTTCTTATACTATTTTCCCCAAGAAGAAAACATTATGTTAAATAAACCATAAATTTATGAGTAAACGCCAATACTATTATTCTGATGTATAAGCGTTATGTATTGTTCCTTTCGATAAAGGGTTTACCGGTAGATGCCATTAAATGGGATATAGGCTTTAAGTTTACGAGCTCACATATTTAATTTCCCAGACGTGATTCCCCGTAGGAGCTAAAATGCATTTTGAAAGATCTGATTTCCAAGTTCAGATTTATCTAGAAGAATATTTTAATCACCGAATATATCTACCGGAATAGAAATAAATGTTCCGCGTACTTAAATGCCAGGATATCTTCTAAATACCTAATTAAATGTCATATTTTATATTAAGCTGAACATTGTAGGGAGCACTATTTGATGGTTTTAATTTAATATTGGTGTCAAAAAATAATTAGATTAGTGTAATTAGATTTTGATTGACTATATTCCTACTATTCAGCTCGCAAACACAAAGACAAGTACAGAGTGTAGCGGTCAAAATCACAAATTTTAAGACCGTATACAGACATGTGGCCTTTTGAAATCTAATTTTTATCGGTGAACGATGTCGTGCTCTAGTCGCAGAGAATAATTTAAGCTCATACTTTTTAAAACTATCTGACCAAGCAAACCACAAAAACTCAGGTCAGTTATTTAATTCTCTAATTCTGACGAACACAGACATGTATAATTGGACTGTATTATATTGTATTATTTGCGTTGAAAAACAGAACCATAAAAATTACTGTAGATTTTTTTAATAAAGAATATTTTACAATTTAGTTATACACTGTGTCGCTTCCTTACATTTCCTTGAGGTATTTAGCGGCAAACGTTTATATATGAAAGTAACTGTAGTATCATTTGAGATATGCAAACTGTAATGTACCGTAACATATTACGACGGAGTGCTTCCAGTTTGGCATATTATAACCGTCTGTAATAGACGCTCTCCTTCAATTAACACTCAAGAAACATTTAAACTCGACATTCTTTACTATATACGAAATAATTATGCAATTTATTTACAATTTGAAACTTATACGTACAACACCACTTTTCTGTCTTAATCCGAGAGATTCAACTCTCGATATATAGAGAGCTACCTTGGCAGGTTGATCTGCCCACATTGGAGTCGCCCTCCGAAAATGAAACACCAATTTATGTGGTGTTCATAATCCAAAAGCAATACCGGCCATGCCCGAAGGTATACGGTAAGTAATGACTGACGACTAGAGGTGCGATGGCTTACAAATTTCAACAAATAAATTACATTTCTTACATAATTCAAATCAGCAAAGCTCAAAAGCCTCACAGCTCAATACACAAGATAAACGCAAATACACCCAACTACAATTAATCATATATATACAATTACTACAATTTATAGAAACAAAATTGATACATAAAATACAAAATTTACTTTCAAATATAAACAACAAACCAGAATTATAAACTTAAATTTAAGTCTAAAAATAACACTTTTACAAACAATATAAGCATATCCATTATAGTTATAAAAAATAAATAATAAATATAGGCCAATTTTCGTTATACTCAGCAAATTTAGGAATGAGAGGTACCCTGGCAATGGTAATGTTCAGCTAATAGGTCGTTCATTACAAACGTTATGAATCTACGACAATAATAGTCCAAAAAAAATTGGTTAGCCGGCTCATTCAACACTGCGCTAGGAAGTTTGGAACGTGGATCTTTCCATCTGTCGCATGCTTTCAGACATTGTTCCGTAGTCTATACAGCACCGCATTCGCAAGAGTCAGGTTTTCCAAAAAATCTTTTTGGATATGAGCCGAAACAGCCGTGCTGAGTGATGGCCTCGTTAATAAAAAAATTTGCAGATAACCTATGTGTTGATACTTCAGGAAATATACTATAAACAGGTCTGCCCCGATCACTTCTATTCCACCTGTCTTACCATACACTCAAGCCACAATCTCTGATTTTTGCTTTAATCTGGGTCCTTGTATATTTAGTTTCTCAATCGATCTGGTCTCTAGTAGTAGCAAGTTTGGCTGCCAGGTCTACTTCCTCATTTTCGATACAGCCAACATGGGCCTTTACCCAATGAAAATGGACCCTTAGATTATTATTATTTATTAAACTCTTAATATCTTCAATATGACTGTCCTTATAGTAGTAAGTGTTCAAGGATTGCAACGCACTCCTTGAGTCACTAAAAATATCTAAATCATTTATTCCATTAGTAATTGCGTTAGTGAGAGTCATTTTTATAGCTATAACTTCCGCCGAATAGGAGGAAGCGTGATTATTCAATCTTTTATAATTTATTTCTATCTTTTCATTATTTATGTATTTAATGCAAGCGGCCCCAACTTTATGATTTATCTTCGAACCATCCGTATAAAATTTCGTACTTGTTATAGGCTTTAAATTATATGACCAACTGTATTTAGTTAACTCTCTAATTTTCCTTAAATTTTTATTTTTAATCTCGCTATTCATGCCATTAAAAACAAAATTTTCAATCTCGATTTATTCGCCTTCATTATAGATCGTATACAAGAGCGACTCCATTTTAGCTTTTATATCCAGTGGGATACAACAAGGCAAGACACTTAATGCGTCTGTAGAGTCTGTCCGATAGCATTTACTGATCATGATTAAAATGGTCTCTCTAGTTGTTTAAGTTTATTATTCATATAGTTAGTGTCCGTGTACCATGCCTGGATCCCATGCAACAAAATTCTCTCTATTACTTTGCATAAATTTCCTTTACATTTACAGCCCCAGGTCTTCTTAGAAACAAAATAGACTCTATTAATACCATAGGTGATTTTTAAGGTTTTCTCTCTTATATTAGAAACGTGTTTGCCAAAGTTAATTTTCTCGTCTAAATAGACACCCAAGTACTTCATCTCTTTATTATATTTTATATTACTGTTCATAAGCTTTATTGTAGGTTTTCTCGAGACTTTTCCACTACTTGGTATAATAATATAAAATGATTTTTCTATGCTATACTTCAATTTATTTTCATGGGCCCACTTTTCACATTTGTCCAGCGCTTTCTTTTCCAAATCGTTAAATTTATATACGACCTTACTACTGAGTATTAGTATAATATTATCAGCGAAAGTTTGGATCTTAATACCAGTTTCGAAATTTTCTTTTAATAGTTTATTGATGATTAACAGCCAAAGAATTGGGGTAATCGAAGAGCCTTGTGGCACTCCAACATTATAGGTCCAATGCTTCAAAATAACTGTTCTGTTTTTTCAATAACTCAGGATCATAGCTTTTAGATGGTTATCTAAACCAATAAAGTCGATGGCTTCCTTTATACATTCTAATCTAATAGTGTTGAAAGCATTGCTTATAACCAGTGTGATTAAACATGTGTGTATCTTGTTTTCTTATTTTCTTTAATAATCTTAATAATATTCAGCAACGTGGAGAGAAGGATCGGCGAGAGAGGATTTACGTTGTGTTCGTAAATCCTCTCTCGCCGAGAGCCAGTTTCAATCTCTGTCTCCCACACTTGAACTCCTGAGGGGTCTAGGGGTTAGAAAAGAAATTGTGGCATTGTGGTCGAAATCCACCCCAAGTAGTGATTCCAAAAATAATAAAAGATATGCTGGCATTACAATACTAATTACCTAATGAAGTGCTGTCAATGAAACTACTGTTAAATAAGTTTAAAAACTGTCAAATTCCAGTGTACGGATAAAAGTGATATATAATGATATTTAACTACATGTCTACCTACGATATGTATATTTCGACTTTATATTCAAGATGTTTTAACTCATCATGCTTATAAGCCTTGAATGTGTTAAGATGATACATTTAGAATAAAATCTTTTTACTTCTGTGGAAGATAGGAATGAATTAATGAAACGGGCATTTTATCTAATGTTCATAGTATCATAATGCCTCGAACATTTAAAGGCAATAACTAGGCTTTCTACGTGATAATATATTTAAGTATATAATAACCTTTAAATTAAAGTCTTCATTATGACTTTTTAGAACAAAAGTGAAGAGTAGTAACATTCCTCACAATGCTAAAGTATTTTCTAGTGGCTGCACAACGTTAGCGGTTTTCCTATAAATTGCATTGTCAGTAATTAAATATGTGTCCATTACATTAACTGCATGTTTAGAACTCTTTTAATCATTACCAACACCATTTGAACATTTAATATCAATTAAGAACTTTTAAGCACTTCACACCTGCGAAATATATGAATTTTCAGAATTTTTTAGTGAAGCTTTTGCCAACTCTACTCTTTCATGAGCTGTGATTACTTTTATCCGCATGCTTAACATTTTGGGGGTTAGTATATTACCATCGCCAAATGGCGGATACCTATAAATACGTCACGAAAAATTTCTTCAGCTAGAAAGATAACTAGCGTTAGTATATGCTAAATTTTTATTCCTCTACCACGAGTGTTTGTTGCCAGTTTAATGGACTAATTATCATTAGATTTATTCCTTTATCTTTTTTCAGTACTATTGAAATCACGTTGCTAAATGTAATATCGCTAAATATGACAAATGTGAATGATTTCTTAATGAAAAAACAGTCTAACCATAATATTCTTTAATCTAATTTATTCGTATTTAATTACTGCGAACACCATGAATTAGATTTCTTTTGACATCTTTATCAACATTCAGGTAGAAAAATTGCACATATAAGGCATTCTTTCAAAGTCATTTTTTTCTCAATAAAATATATTTTTGCTAACAATTATTTTATGTAACCTTAAAAATAGAAAGATATAATCGAATGAATTCTAGCTACAGAATAATGTGTGTTCAGCCTTGGGAGAAACCAGCATTATATTTTAATTAGACCTAATCTATGAGGAAATGAATATTATTTTGAATGTCAGTACTCTTAATACAGATAATTACAAAGGTAAGCTGCTTATACGTACATGCTTAAGTTCCTTTGATGGAATTATTGGGATGAATAAAGTTAATTTTAATTTTACTTGAAAATCATGCGATAAGAAACTGAATTTCTTCTAATTTGCCATTCCATGTTTTCTTTCTTGTGCAGTTCATCTTTTACTGTACTATAAACACTATATTGTAATTCACACAAGGTTCTCTAAGGAATTAACACCATTTTAAAATCGTCAGTTTTAAGGTAGATTGATTTTTGTTTTGTTTATAAAGACTGCTTAATTTAAAGTAAAAGTTATATATGTTTTAGAGGCAATGATTTTTTTGCATCCCATTTAAGAAGTTAATTATTATTATCCGAACTCTATATAAAAATATTGTGTCTAAATGTCATGAAAACACGATACGCCTATTTTTACTGTTTGGTATGTAGTTCTAATTGTATTAAAATGCGTTTTGAAAACATCTTTTAGTTGTTTTTTTCCTTTAAATTGTGAGCGGATATCGAAATTTCTTATAGTCTTTTAACCGACATCTGAGTTAAAGTAACGTTCTGATTTAACGTATTTTGTTTAAAAAATTATCTTATTTTATCGCTTTATATTCCCATGATTCACGGTCATATTAATGTAATTACAAATATATTTTGTTCTACACAATGTAAGCATGCAAGACAGTTTATATGCTAGGGTGGGTCGAAAAGAATAAATACTTTTTTTCAGAACGCTTTAGTGCGGAAAAGTTGCCTATTGTAATAAGGAAAAAAACGGCATAAAAAATTAAAATCGGTTAACATCTTCCGTTCGCGCATCGCACTTTAATTTTATGAAAAATTGCAACAATCGCGATATTTTTGTAATTTTTTCTGTTAGTTAAAACTTTAAATAAACACGCTTTAGTTTTTATGCTTGTTTTATGGTTTAAATGACCTAAATAAATTAAATTCTGATCACAAATCTAATTTTTTCTGTTCGCGTAACGTGTTTAAAAAAACAGAAATTTAACAATTTTTCGGAATTTTCAATGTGCAACTCTTCACTCGATTTTCTAGAACAAAATGACGCAGAACTCACCACTCGGAGGTGGTCGCACGTCGAGTTCCCCCACTCCAACCAACCATCCAATTGTTGGATGTGGTATTTACATTATATTTACATCTGTTTACAAAGATTTTCCATCCAGTAGAATTCTATGGCTTAATTTTTTTTTCTTTTTTATATCTATACACATTTAAAGTCTGATTTTTTGGAGAAATGAGGCATAACCGATCTAAATTTCAGTGTTGATTGGATATAGCCATCTCTAGCTTCATGTCCACATACTTTATTCTACGCCTCTGTCACAATTTTGACGTACCTCTCCACAGCTTGGGTGTGACAGAGAAAATTTAGTATTTATCTGATGGCCGTAGTGTCAGAGTTGATGAATGATTTAATATAATCTTCAATTGGGTTCCGCAGCATTGGGGGAGGATACACCACACAAGAATTCAAATTAATAATTTCAACGTAATCGGAAGCTTGAAAGTTTACCATTGTTGATACGAAATTTCTAACAGTTTTCTCCTTTGGGACACGTTTGTCTTGCTTCTAAGATCCTTCTGTAACCAAGCTCTCGAATATGTTCTCTTTCATCAACAAGCATTGCCAACAGAACATTCTTTTGGTGCGCAAAAAAATGCATTTCGTTGAATTACTGAATCGACAACTTGAAGTAATCCGTCGGATAAATACCATGATTTTTGGATTGCTTGAAAAACATGTTTTAGTCCGTCAGTAAAATATTTGCTCTTTTTTATGGCAAACCAGATAGGCATTTATGATTTCAAGATGAATACAACTATTTCCTTTAAGTTTCCGGATGGATCTGATGAACTTACATACTACCGTAGAACGCGGTTGGCCGTTGTTAGCTATCTGGAATGGGACAAAGGACCAGGTTCCCTATTTGCCAAGTCGTTTGTACAATTTCCCAAGGTGATTGCATTTGAAATGTCCAACAAATACTGTTGGTATTTGCCCAAACATTCCTTCCTATATCAGGATACGAACAGTCTATGGGTTCATAATCAACCACAGGGAGTTTTTCATACCAAATGAGCTGCTGCCCGTTGGCTCACTAAAAGAATTAGGTCCTGCAGTTTGACCTTCAATATGTTGGAAAATGTGGCGAAAAGGAAGCTGATTAAAATGCAGGAGGCATATGCTCCACTGTAGGGGGCGTCCTACGTGATTTTCTAGTCGGTGGATGACACCGTTCTTCCATCCAGTGTTCGTTACGGTACGATCACACTCTACTATTTCTAATTTTTCTAGTGATATTGATAGTTCAAACAGACGATAAATAATTCTTTGAGTTACATCATTTGATGAACTAGAGGAAGGAGATACATGTCCATTATAAGTTGATCCATATCCCTGGATAAGTAAATAGTGTTCTTTGACATTCCTGCGACATTGCTTGGCATTCAATTTTTCGACGAACGAAGTATCATCTTTTCGTCCGTCAAAGAAAAGACCCTAACTTTTCTTAGGAAGTGTGAATTGACTTTTCAAATACATCCTAACACGACTGTTGTATCTTCTTATTTTGCACTTATCAACCAAATACGGCGAATCTGTGTTTCGTTCTAGCACAACGAACAAAGAATAGCACAGTGAAAATTGCAAAATATGGATAAATTTCTGTTTCTTCTAAGGCGCAAAGTGAACAGAAAAATTAGATTATTGATCAGAATTTAATTTATTTATGCTATTTAAACCATAAAACAAGCATAAAAAAACTAAAGCGTGTTTATTTTAAAAGTTTTAACTAACAGAAAAAAATTACAAAAATATCACGATTTTTGCAATTTTTCATAAAATTAAAGTGCGATGCGCGAACGGAAGATGTTAACCGATTTTAATTTTTTATGCCGTTTTTTTCCTTATTACAATAGGCAACTTTTCCGCACTAAAGCGTTCCGACAAAAAAATATTTTTTTTCGACCCACCCTATTATATACATGCATATGGCTGACTCGTGAAATGTTATATGGTGAGACATATGATTCCTTTATTGTATAACGTATCGGATTGCTCTGAAAATTTTTAGCATCTTCTTACTAACCCTGTGTATTGGGAAAGCCTGCGTTTGTAGGAAAAACGATTGCTAACAATGTTTTACTTTTATTGAAAGAATAATCAATTTATTTAATGTAAAATAATATCTAACAGCATTTTGTATTGAAAAAGAAAGGAAAATATTTCTCATTTGATTTGTGTCATATCTACCTTCATCGTGTAAATGTGATGAAATTTTTGAGGTATTTTGAAACAGGAAAAAAATCAAATTATGTTTCACATTTACTTTACATGTTTACGTTAAAAAGAAGTATTGTTTGTTAAAACAAGTTGAATTTTAAATACAAACATTATGTTTGTATTTGCAAATCCTCATTTGTACACCCTAGGCAATATGGCTTTCCTTTTTCCTCTCGCACTTAATAAATAATTATGCCCTATTTGTAGCCAAATGAATGTTGCACTATTCGAATGACGAGTGTGTAGAATAACACGCAGTATACGTGTTTTCAGTTTATTTATAAGGAAATTTATCTGAACAGAATTTAAGATACCAGCTTTCAGCTCTGACTTAACACCAGATTTTTTTATGAAAATCTTCCAATAAGTCAGAAATTTGAAATTATACTGTCAAAGCATCAGTAATTGCATATGAGTTCATTCAACGAGATATTAGACTGTTGATTTGTCTCAATAGTCTTCTAGAGAGGTAATAAGACATAATTAACCCTCTTCGTTTATCTCCTCATATTAATTCAGTGAAATTTCAAACAGTCGTTAGCTTTTGATATGAATGAATACATAGTAAACTGAATGTAAACAACATTATATTAATTTCCCCATAAACTGTTCAATACATGACGAGATAGACTGGGATGCAATTTAAATTCATTTTAGTCAACATAATTTTCCATATTGTTGCTGACGAATAACTCTGATAAAGATGTAAGGCTTCCCAGCTTCATAATCATTTTACCTTTCTTTAACGTAAGGTTTCTATACATAAAAAATGGATTATACATTTAGTCTTCTTACCATCTAGAAATTAAGTATTAAATTTTATTCCATTTCTTACGTATTTGCACTTAGAGTATATGTGCATTAAAATTGTAATCATTTTCAAAATGTATGATACATATCAAATATTGATTTCACTTTGGTTTTGATTGTATATCTGTATTACTCCTTACAAGGTGGACAATCAAACAATATTACTGTTAGCTGCTAAGATCCCTAAATTTTCCTAATGAATCATTTTTAACAGTAAGTGTGAAGGTGTAATTGTTTTTAAATTTGGGAGAGATTCTATTATTAATTAATTAATTAATTATTAATGTTACTATAAAGTATATCAATATCTTCCGTATTATCAAAATATCCCATTTTCGTATAGCGTTAGTACATTGTCAGTATTACATTGGAATTTCGTTGTGTCCTTTCTTGATTGAAAACAACTCTGGTTTGAAATGGAAGATTAATTTATTGATTATTAAACACATATAATTATACAACATATACCTCATTGAAATATTATACCTGGCATCATTAAAATTTGTGTACACAATTTGTTCATTATCAGCAACCCAGAATCGTCTTAGATTCACAATTAAATATTGATACGTTCTTCATCACAACAATCACTAATTCAAATCGACCACATGAACTTAATCAATAATTATCATTAATTCTTATCATCATCATTATACATATATACTCAACAATTCATATCAATCTATACACCACTCACTTTAGTTTACACTATGTAAAACATCTCATTTCCAAATTATCACCCATTATTGTTTTAACTGTTATCTTGACATTACCTCGCTATCGCGCTCTATCTATGTTTTCCCGTTATATGAAAAGTTACGCGTACGAGAAGCAATGACGGTAAATACGAAGAGAAAACAAAAGGACAGTACCTTTTGAGATGATTATTGGATCACCTTTATGGGCATCGGGTACTTAGCTATGATGGCCATAGTTTCACACTCACAGCACTGGAACTGGGGAACTTTCGTTCGTAGGGTACAGGACTCCATCAGTGGTTGCAGGCACTTGGCACTGGAAACTGGGGCACATTCATCCTAGGGTACAGGGCTCCTTCAATCGTTGAAGACACTCGGGACTGGAAACACTCTTCCTCGGGCTCTTTTGGCATAGTCCACGACTTACACAACTATCATCGGACGTGCTTCGTGCATACTAGTAGCTATAAGTAGATATTGGAGAAGAAATGTAATCGGATTATTCAAAACAGCTTATTTTGGAAAATGATCTCAGCATGTCTAATACGGGGTTCATTGAAGTATGCTGGGCTCCCTCGAGAATCACGGGAGTCAAGAACATATTGAATCTATAATGAATACTTTGTGTAGATCCTCGTGGTTTGTATGCTAGTATAGCAAAACGAGCGCGACGCTTTGCACTAGAAATATTTTGGTTTATACACTTGCAAAATCAAACTTCAGGAAATTCATTACCTAGCATTCATTGAATACATAAGTGTTTGAAAAATGACGGATTCACTCTGGATTAAAACCACTTCCTTCATCTCCTAGCTCATCTTCTCCTAGTGGGAAAGAATCATTCTTTATATAGTATTTCGTTTATGTACGTCATTATTATATGCTAGCTTAGTAATGACCATTTCATTGCTAATTGTTATATTTGAAAGACTGTTGAGGAAAATGAAAAATATATGAAGCCAAGTTACAGAAGAAAAAGTCATAGAAATAAATTGGAAAGTGAAAAGTGAAAACGGGTGGGATAAATTGAGGAAATAAAAGACATACCAATGTGATCATCCGAAATAATGTACAAAATAATGGAATGGGTTCACAAATATATATGTTATATCTTGATCTTTATATTGACTATAGCCTGTTGTCTAATTGGTTTCTTTATTCAGTGTGCATGAAAGAGCAACAATTTAATGTATTTACTGGAGAGTAAGTTAATATATTACCTGTTTGACTGCTTGAGTTTTCTAGGGAGGTTTGTGTGAGATAGGAAACAGTGTCTAAATTTTGATTAGCTGAAATTCATACAAAAGTTATAAGCTACACATATGAATATGGAATTCTTTGACACCTTTTATGATATATGTAGTATCAAACACCTTTAGTTAGAGGCTGGGACTCATACTAGGGCAGGGGTGGTGAACCTTTATGAATCAACGTGCCATTTTTTCAAAAGAATTGTTTAATGAAGCCATAGATCTGCCGTCAAATAATTTTGACTTAATGATTATTGGGAAAATAATAAAACTAAATACTAACAAGTCAAAACTCTTTTTTTACTAACAAAAAAATACAGTTATATGTGTAATTCAAATTAAAGTAACATTAGTGTAACTTCTGTTGTTGCAGATTAGATGACAAATAACTTATATTAGGGTAGTAAGATGTTGCTTTTAGCAGAATGCATGCTGAACTGGATCATCTTCCAAACGGTTTCTAAGCGAGTTTTTAATGTTGTTCATCTCTGAAAATAATGACTCACATTCATAAGTAGATGAATATATGGTTAAAATAGCATGATCCAGGTTCTTCAAACAGTTAAATGTATCTGGAATCGAATTCCATGTTGCCAAAATTTTGATACTGGCAATTTTTACTTATATTGCTTGTTAGTCTTTCTGTTTCAATCAATTCCAACTTTTTCCTTGTTTCAATAAATTTTTGAATCCATATAGAACTAGACTGGAAATCAATCAGCTGCATTTCAAATTCTTCAATTTCCAACCAATCGAATTGGGACAAGTTCAGTTTATCAAATGAAATCACATCAGGGTACATAATAAACTTGAGCCTTTCCGAAAATTCTTTGAACTGAGAAAATCTCGCTGAAAATTCCTTGATTGAAGAATAAATTACGGAACTTAATTCATCAATAACTTTTTCTTCGTCTGGTATCTCATGTACAATCTAAATCTTTGATATTTTTTTTTTCAAGTTTGGGAAAGATTTGTAGTTTTTTGTAATAATATCGTTCCTGAAAACATGCAGTTTAGCGTCAAATGCGCGAATGATATCCATCATGACGATAATTGTTTTATTTGTGCCTTGAAGCTTTATGTTTAATTCATTGAAATGTTGGCATATGTCTGCAAAAGACATCAATTTTGAAAGCCACATAACATCCAACATATGTGGGTATTGATAAATTTTTCCCTCATTTTACAGAAACAGTCTGATTTCTTCCAAGCAGTCAACAAATCTTTGAAGTACGTTCCCGCGGCTCAACCAGCGAACATTATTATACATCAGTAAGCCATAATACACTGAGTTGACTTCATCCAACAAAGCATCAAACTTTCGCTTATTTAAACCCTGCGACGATATGAGTTTGACTATTTTTGTGACTAACGCCATTACATTATCAAGAGATGTTAAACTACTCTTAGCACATAAGACTTCTTGGTGAATGATGCAGTGGAATTCAAGAATCGAATGTCCTACGTCTGTTTGAAATAAACTAATGAAACCATTTTTTTTTGCCCACCACACTTGGAGCACCATCAGTTGTTACTGAAACAATTTTTTTCAAATCAATTTCTTTCTCAGCAAGCGAATTTTTAGCAGCCGTACAAATATCTGAGCCATTTGTAGTTGTTAGCAAGGATATTATCGCAATTAATTCTTACTTAATGACGTTTCCTACGCAATATCGAGCAAAAACCGCTAAACGTGCAGATTTAGTGACATCGGTACTTTCGTACAGACATAGCGATATGAAAGGAGCGGAGTTTTTGTCCTTTTTTTGTTGATCTGTTACATTTCCGGCCAGTTTTAAGATTCTTTCTTTTATTGTGTTTCTAGATAAAGGAGTATCTTTGATGCGCTGAATTATTTTATATTTATTATCAAAATCATCAAAAAGTTAGGACGTGCATGCTAACCAGGATTCCTTCAAAACTATCCCTCTTGAAAATGTTTACTATGCCGAGCAATGACATTTGCAGTCGAGTAACTTGCCTCGCTCGTATGACAATTTTTCCCAACATACTTAATCATAGGCGTCGTCTGTTTATTTCTGTCTTTTATTGCAGTTGCAATTAATTCCTTTTGCTCTGGTTCGCTTTTTTGACAAATAGATTAGTGATTTGTTTCAAAATGCCGTTTTACAGACGATGTTCTATATACTGTTCCAGAACATAAAACACACACCGCTTTGTCACCTTTACTAATCATGCCATATTTCTCGGTCCACCAGGTTTGAAGTTCTCTGTTACACTTGCTATCTTGCACTTTTTTTTGCTGAACTAGCCATGTTAAATAACACTTAAAATTCGTAAATATAACACAAATAAACTAGATACACTTTTAAAGTTACGAGACGAGACGTAAACTATGCGTCATTAAAAATTGTAATCCACGACGTAACTAAGGCAAGACAATGGAGAATTTGCACCTTTTTTTGATTTTATAAGTATACAATAGAAAGCAACAAAATAAGAAAAATAGTAATTTTTTTTTTTAAATTTGAGCTTTAATTAGGGATTTCTGAAGATTTTAACATCGAACTATTTTCCGTATCACGAAAACTGTGGCACTAAAAAGTCATTGGAAGAAATCAACTCCATATCTTAATATTTGGTACAGCAAACTAATTAACCCATTTAAGACTGGCGTTGCGAAAACGCAACATTAATTTCTGTATTTTTTAAAGGCATGTTCGAAGTTTTGTGCGTCTGAAGTAGTATTTTCATTTTATTCTCTATACTTTAATTGATCATAGTAAATTTTTTGTTTCCACATTTGCCCGCTTTTAGCACTTGCAAAAAAATTGTTTTTTTCTGGTGTTTTGAAATGGAAAAAACGACTAATTTCAAAAAATAACCTTAGATAGCAGCAGATGTTAAATTTCCGATTTGATGCTTGTTCCGAGTTTACTAGAGACGAAAGAACAAAATGGCTTCAACAGATAAATCATAATTTTTCTTTTTATGTTTCTCAATTCATATTTTTTAAAATGTTGCGAAAACGCAATATCAGTCCAATGTGTATTACTTATTTCCAATGTGTTTTATTAGTGCTGCCTAGTTTTTTATGCAGTAAATTGGTATTGTTTGCATTTCGGATAAGTTTGTCTCTAGAAAAAAAGCGATTTTTGACATTGGAATAGACATTGGAGTATTTTCATGGGCTAGATGATAATGATATTTCAGAATCGTCCTCAACAGAAGCTAATGATGAACCATAATTCGTCATTATACCTCCAGATCCGGATGATTTGACGGATGAAAAAGCTATTGATGATAATATTTTATGTGAAAATGTCGAATCCCCTAAAGACATTGTAGGTGAAATCGACATTTTTTTTCTAATAAATGTAAAAGTAAGCAAGATAGTAAGAAAAAGGAGCATATTGTATGGGGAAAATTGAGACTGTACTGTAGTGTTGCCCGGAAGTTCAGTGGGACTGACCAAATAATTAAATGAAAACAAAGCATTGTGTTACCAGGTTCTTAATCCGATATTGGTCACCACTTATGAATGCCGTCAACACTCATTATAAATAATATAAAATGTACTCACACTTCCCATACTGTTCCAAGAAATGGTTTGGTCATGCATGCATCTTGGCTGTGTGAAATAATTTCACAGGAGCATTTGTTTAAATGGGCCCATAAATATTTATTTATAATAAGGTTTTTACACACATTATACAACATTTAGGAAATTACTGTCAGATTCCACAGCTCTGAAGAGAGCAAATTCTCAAAACGCATGATCAAAATAACAAGACAAATAATAAAATGAAATAAAGCAAGTTCTCAAAGCGCACAAACGAAATAACTAAACAAATAATTATAAAAAGTCAATAATGATTTATAAGTTTAACCCTAGGTAAATTATTTATGCTAATGAAAAACATCTCCTATGGAATCTGATCTCCTGATGCCTCATTTGAGAGTTGATAAAAAAAAAAATAAAGATCTAGGTAATGAAATGACAAGAGGAGGCTTAACTGTTTCAGAGCGTCTTCTCAAAGTTGGGGGCTTAGTGGGGAATGGCGCAGAAGATCCTCCGTGTGGGCTTGAAAGTGGATCCCGGGGTTCATCGAACACCACCGCATCTTCGAGGGGAGCTTGATATCGTCGCTTGTTGCCGGGAAAACCCTGGCCTGACGTTTGCTCTTTCTTTATATATTTTTGAAGAGGAACAGTGGTCTGGAAGATGGGATTTGGAACAACTCTGTCTTCAGCACGTTCAACTTTCTTCGGCAGGTCCTTTCATCGGGCTAGCAGGAGTCTATAGCTCTCGTTCATCAGCATCCGCCAGGTTATGGTTCGGGCGTGTGGATTCAAAAAATTTTGCTCTCCCGCGGTCCCGGGGCAGTCGTGCATCCCGTTTTTATTCCTGTAGTTTCCGCTATCGCCCACAGAGGGAGCTACATGCAAATCTTCAGTTTCGGCGTTCTGGATTTGCCAGAACGCTAATCCCTTAATCCCCGACTAAACGATTTTTGAAAACAAGGGGTAGGGAGTAGCGATTAAAAAGGCAATGAACCCCCAGACACCCCAAAAGTTCTTGGAACAGCAAAAATTCCTGGAAGACGCTACCCAGGACACAAAAACGACGCCATCTTGAAGGCATCGAAATACACTGTAAGGTCTACATAATACCTAGCCCTTTACCCTCAAATCAGGATGAAATCAGATTCCTTTACATAAAAAGAATTTAGGTTCTTAACACAAAGAAATATCAAAGAATAATAAAATAACATTAAAGAACATTGTTACACATTGTTACACTAGTACATATATATATCTGCAGTTACTATATTGCTTTTAAGCCCGTCATGATCCAAACATGTTTTTAAAGATTAAACAACGTAGAATTTCACTGCTGAATTCTACAGTACCTGGATGTAATGAATTCTAAAATAAGTTTATTAGAGTTTCAGAGATCTATATCTTTGAGAGAGCCATATCTTTGATAAAAAGGCTTGAAGAAATGAAGATGAATTCTGTTTTACCTGAAACTTCACATATTGGAAGACTATCTTCAATTCAAAATCTAATTCTCAACAAAACTCGGAAAGACCATATGGGCCATATCATTAGTAAAAATAGTGAAAATAAACAAAAAACATGTAAATACTGCAAAAGTCAAAAAATTATTGTATGTAATAGTGTAATGTACCTCTTCATGCGAAATGTTTCAAAGATTTTAAATTTTTTTGAAAAAATTTTATTATTTTAAATTTTTATATTTAAAAAAAAATTTATACCGCTTTGGACTGATGTTACGAAAACGCAACATTTTGTAACACTCGTAAAAATAAATTTAATTTTCTGGAAACAACTTATTTGTGTAATCAATGCTCTAAAAAGTGTTAAAAAACTGTTTGGTGCATTTCCAATAAAGGAAACATGGAGCGGTCCTATATGGGTTTTAATGTAGGAAAAGGATGCTTCAGGTCTTAATATCTAGTGGATATACATATAATATGGACAGTGCTGGTCATTCTGAAAAAAAAGATAAAAGGGTGACAGACACGAGTATATGAAGTACTTCGGATTTATTTTTAAATTTAAGTTAGTTAGAGGAGGCTTAAGGCCAGTGGCTTATTGCCATTTACAAATAGAGGTACATGGTCGATCTGCGGTCAGCAAGGATCAGGCGGGCGACATGGCTTCCAGTAGCTGCATTGGAATCGCTTCTTCCAGGGCGTCGGACAAAGGAGTAATGACTGCATGGTCCAACGGCAAGCGCTCCCGATATCTCTCTGTCTGTTTTTCTTCAACCTTTCCTCCGTGCTGGGACGGTGTTGTGACTTTTTGATTCAGACACCATCTGGAGCATATCACGCCAATTCATGCGCCAAGGCGCACGGCTAGTTCTGTGGACAAAGATTATTGATGTGTCTGCGAGTAAAAAAAGGGATCAAAGGAGAATGTTATGGCCAATCGTTAGGCAACCCCTTTTAAGGTATTAGCATAGGTATTTTCTGTTTCCGCTGATAAGTGATGAATGCTGCTAACGTGACCAAAAGGGTGCACATTTTTAAGAAAAAAGTGAATGTCTGGGGGACTATATACCCCTGGAAAATTATTGAGGGAACAGCTCCCTAATGCGTTTAATTATTCGAATGGCAAAGCAGGCTTTAATAGTAATATCGCAGCAAAAGTTAATAAGCGTTTCAAAACGTTACGACAAAAACGCAGCATGAATAAATTGCCGGTTTGTGACTTTCCGCCCGCGCACCGCGCCGGGATAACTCCGTAGTGCAGGCTCTCTCCCGTTCGATCGTAATACTTCATAGTGAACTTTTATTTTTAATTTAAATGCAAACCGTTTTGATCAGTGGCGTGCCCAAAATATTGTGTCGCGTGCCATTGTGTCGCCACCCTGTACTACGGAATAGAAAGAGTTGGCGAACAATAGAGGCCCCACAGGCGCTTTTTGTCTCCAAAAGGGGAAAAAGTGCCACCAAGAAAAGTGATTACACGATATGGCGGTGGGTGGCCTAGCCAGAAATTCCAGGCCGGCAAGTGCGACCTCTGGCGTTTATTGAAGGTCAAGGCAAGATATTGGCAGTTGAGATTTGGGAAAGCCAGAGGTAGCACGCTCAGCCGGCTTAGGCTAGACACGTGGCAACAGTATTCCTTGAAGATTCTCAGAGAGTAGGCTTGAGTGTTTTAAAGATTCATCTATGCATTAGTTTTATTAATGTTGATTTGTGTGAGTTTTTGTCGTATGCCAAGTTAAATAAATTTCTTTCGTGGGACATCTACGTCTTGATTTGAGTGAAAGAACGTTAACGACTTTTCGACAACACGATTCCACTACAATAAACTGTATAAATCTTCTTTAAAAAACTAAAATATAAACAAGTTGATTTGCTTTGTCGAAGTGGAATCAATTAATTTCTGCCTAAACCACCATTAGAAGTAAACAATATTTTGGGGCTAAATTTTAAAGAGCATGTTTAGAGTGCTATACAACACTTGCAATATAAACTTGGAATGAACGTATTCTGCTCTGAAAAAATAATTTATATATTAAGTTCAAAATTTCTTCGTTAGGATTTAATTAAGTTTGTAACTTAATTCGGATTAGTTTTAGCACTGGCATAAAAACGTGATTATTTTAAAATATTTAAGATAGGAATAGTTACAAAATGTATCACAGTGGTTAACAGCAAATATGCACATAAGGTTTTCCAAAACTACCAAAATACTGAAATGTTCGATTCCGGTTTGCTGCTATTGCAAATATAGATCAGATAGGTTTAAGAGTGGTGGAATGTCAGACTAAGGTAATAATAAGATAAATAGATAAGATACATAGTATATTATTTTCATAACAATATATTACAAGTAACAAGACATTTATTTTCGGAATCGTTTTATGGAAAGCTTTGTATATGTAGATTTTAGACTTTAACACCTATTTATCTAAAAATGCAGAAATCACTGAACAATATTAATCACATAAAACATTCGTTAAAATTTCTGTAGATGTTTTTTGCATTATCATTTCCTTCAGCCTAAATTGCATTTACTCGTTGAGATAATTCTGAAACGAGTTACTCATGTACTATCTGTTTATAACCCATATATTGTGGGTAGACAGTTCGGGAGAAGATTACTCGCAATGCTTTTAATTGCTTACAAGCAACTAACTTGATTGTTTGCATTGCAGAAGCATAACAACACACTTGATTCATATCCATTAACACTACGTAGTAATTGAACTGCTAAATTGTTAACGTAATTCCCTAAACTCTGAGAGTTGCGTGTGAATTCCGTTAACAATCCACTGGGAGTGCGAGCAATTCTATGATATATTGCTCTAATCGGTGAACTTGATGAATCAACGATTTTCATTAATAATTGACTACAAATAACGCCTGATACCGTTAAGGTACAAAGGTGAAATAATGATGTCAAACCAGCACGTTACCAAGTAACGCATGGCCGACTTGCCGTATAGAAATCCTTTAAAAGATCAATAAAACTGAAATTCTCGTTTTTACTTTTGTGAATGCATTTAATTTACCCTTAAAATATCGATTCGTGAGCAAAATTGAAAAGCAATTAGTAAAAGTATCAGTAAACAATAAATATTATCACATCATAATTTTATATATAAAAACATTTAGAAACATTTAGAAATCTTTTTTGGAAAAAATGAGATATTGCACATTTGAGAATAAACATGTAATAAACTTATAGTATTATAGTTTTTATACTTTCTTAAAAATATGAACCAAGTCTTTGGCTAGGTTTAAATAATGCTTCATTCTATCTTAGGTGCATCTAGTATTTCAAGGGGAAATAATGGCTAGTCTTGTTAACATTTGATTTGTGTTGCAAAATTTGGCAAGGCTTTTTGAAAGAATTTAAATACCTTCTGTAGTCCTTAAACTACTGATGTATAAGTGACGAATTGTGCTGTATTGGAGTAAAGCCAAAATTCATCTTAAGTTTGATATTACATGTATACCTTTATCAACTATTATTGACCCCATACATATTTGATACTACCCAAACATTAGACCTTGATTAAGTTTAAGGTAACTAGTTAACTATAAGGTAATTATAATTTACCTAAATTAACTTCCGAATGTAGTTATCCATGAAAAAAAATAAATAAAATAATAATAAAAAATAACAACAATAACAAAAAATAAATAAAATTAAAATTAGCATTAATTGATCACGGAATTGCTATACAGGTACCAGTGTTTAATCAGGTGGCGTTATTTAAATGTTACAGGTTATAGTATGGAACATAGTTGGGTTCAAATGGTTTGTATTGCTTGTATGAAAATATGGAAAGTGTGGTTCACTGAAATGTTTAATTGTATGAAATATGATGTATCGAGTAATGATATATCGAGTATTCCAATGTATTAATAGAATATTGTAAATGCATTGAAATATGTACCGGGTGTAATTGAATAGATAATTTAATATATTATATTATATAAAATAAGAAAAGCAGTAAAGGTAGCTCATTATATGCTATAATATAATGTCAAAATGAGGTAAAAATAAAATGAATACCTGCATCGTGTTGTAAATATGTAAATAGTACTTATCATTGTATGCATCAGTGTAACGTAAGATATATTTTACAATAGTATATTGATAATTTAATGTGATATTATACAATTGTTTTGGAAATTAGAATTAACAAATTTGAATGGAATTTAATTGTGAAGTGTAAAATGTAATTGTGTTGTGCCCAGTGTTGCAGATAGTGTTGTGTATAGTGTAAATAGTGATATCTACAGTATTAAGCAGAGTTGAAGTAATGTGTTGTACAAGGCGTGTTTTTTAAGAAAGTACCGTTTAGAAATAAAAATAAAACAAGTAGACTTTTTTTAACAATTTTATTTTTACATGAAAGCTTGTTCTTTAATCTACATTTCTACATAATTCCCACCAATATTAAGGCACTTACCGTATCGTACAACCAGGTTTTGAATACCATCCTCGTAGAAATCGGCCGCCTGATTAGACAACCACAGCATCACGGTCGTTTTGATACCGTCATCGTCGTCGAGGCGCTGACCACCCAAATTCCTCTTTAAATTCAGGAACACACGGTAATCACTGGGCGCTAGATCGGGGCTGTACGGAGGCTGATCAAGTTGTTCCCAGCTAAATGATCCGATCAGCTCTTGAGTTCGATCGGCCATGTGTGGACGGGAATTGTTATGAGCCAAAACGATCCCCTTACTCAGCATGCCACGCCTTTTGTTTTGGATTGCACGGTGCAGTTTTTTTTAAAGTCTCACAATAAGTTGTAAAATTTATTGTGTCACCACCAGTCAAAAAGTTAGGTCAAATGACCTAACTGCAACATGGTCTAACGACCGTGTTGCAGTGGTTGTTTAATAAGGCGGCAGATTTCTATGAGGATAATATTCAAAAGCTGGTTGTACGATACGATAAGTGCCTTAATATTGATGGGGATTATGTAGAAAAGTAGACTAAAGAACAGGCTTTCATGGAAAAATACAATTGCTAAAAAAAGTCCACTAGTTTTATTTTTTTTTTTCAAAACGGTACATTCTTAAAAAACACGCCTCTTATATAGTGTATTTATATACAGTGCACTTATATATTATGTATTATTGTATAACCCAATGACAAATATAAATATTACAGGATAATACTTCAATTTAAAGAACAAAAAGTGTTGCTTTGGTGGGACGGCCCAGCTGGTCCTGAAGTGGACTGGTAGGAGAGCTGTTGCGATGACTTTTTGTCAGCAAGAAAATTCGCCGTATTATCTAGCGATAGGGACGGCATGACTTATGAATCCTTACCTAAATTAATTTACCTTTTTTAATAAGTATTTTTAATACAAAATTCTAATGCAGTTGATCATGTGTTTCCCTATTTTTAATAAATTGGGACTTGAAATTTGAACCATCTTAGTTACATTGCTGCTAATTCAGGAATTCTGCAGTTTGTGTTTTACTGTTAGCATGGACGATTATAGTCGTTGGAAAATGAATTTGCACGGTTTTTACTGGTATTTTTAACCCCTATGCTACGCAGGACCAATCTGTCTAAAAGTTATATTTTAGTTCATGTCCATAATATTAAAAAAACAACCTAACTTTAATCAATTCTGAATTATATATTTTAAATATGCAGTAATATGTATTGCACTGATACCTCTGAAAATAGGAATTTAAAACGGCGATTAAAAATAGCGTAAAATTTCTATTATACGCAAAAAAGTGAAGGATGATGTCCTCAGGACGAAGCGTCTGTTGCGTTGAAGATAAATAAAGTATATTGTTTCACTATTGTTGGTCGAAAGGTTTTAAATATAAGGGGGGAAGTATGGCTTATTAGTTTCTTATCCTAAAATTTCTATAATACGTTTAAGCTAAGAAAAGGATACCATCCTTTAATTTATTATTATTTGTTATTTTCCTTTCGAACCTCTTTAAATACTTCTATTTTATTGTAGTATTACGTTCCTCCATAACGGTCCTCTGAAAAGCAAAATTTCAGATGTCCTGCATCTCGCGTTATAATTCTGGCAGCGCGCTGAACCCAATGTGTATGGTTTTAGCAAGTAGTAAACAGTTAAACAGAAAAGTACCAAAATGCGTCAAAATTTTGACATACATACATGTATATATACGTATTTACATATATATAGATGCACATATACATCACACATACATTCATACATACAGGTGGTTATCAAAATAATGGAAACACCTATCAATATCAGTGTTGTTTATGAATGTGCTTCGTATTCTTTAAAAAACAAGTATGGCCACCGGTATTGTTTTATATTATATAGTGTATGTATTATTCTACTGTCAGGTAGCAGTTATAAAGGTCAGGACATCGTGCTTTTGGGGGGAACAGCGCAAAATGTCAAACCTTGCAGGCCTTGCGAAAAGGGCAAAATTTTTGAGCGCGTTTAAATTGGAGTATCTGTTACTGCAATCCTGAGGCTAATCGGTGTTTTTTCAGCTATGGTATCGAAATTCCTGATAGCACACAGAGTGCACGGAAAAACATCCTCGGCCAAACAAAATAGTGGACGAAAGGGAGAGCTGAGTGAATGAGACGAACGAGGTATTGAAGCGGATTGTGACTTGAAGAAAGGAAACAACTGAAACTAAACTGACCGAAGAGCTCAATTTGCAACTGCATGTTCCGGTATCAACCATGAGAGATAGAAGGGAACTTCACAAACAAAGTATTCACGGAAAAGTAGTTATTCCCAAACCACTCGTAATAGATGCCAATAAATAATATTGTCTGCAATGTTGCCACAAGCGCAAATCCTGGTCTAGTAATATGTCGATAAACGGCATTTGGTCCAACGAATAATTGTTCACATTGTTCGTCGCAAAAGAACGTGCGTATGTCTGGAGAACACCTACACAAGCGTAAGATTATGGCTGTCTCATCTCAACTGCCAATCATGGAGATAGATCTATCAGGGTCTGGGATGGCATCGCATAGTTTTCTTCAGGCCCTATTGTAACCCTAAAAGGGAGATTGAATGGGAAGGACTATGTCGAAATTTTAGCTCACTAGTCCATCCTATGGTGCAAACATTGTTTCTTGTAGGGGATGGCGTTCTCCAGGATGATAATCCCCGTATACATACAACTAAATCTATCAAGTATTGGTTTGAAGAGCGTGAGAAATAAGTCAAATATATTATTTTGCCCTGTACAACCCCCCCCCCGACTATATCATCCAACTACTGTGATCTGTATAAAAGGATAGAGCTAGGTATCGATGTCCATCACAGCATCTCTACAGGAACTTTCATGATTTTTCATTGAAGAATGGTATAATATATTCTCAACCACTATTCATGACTTGTATAATCCTATTCTAAGGTGAATCAGGTGGTATTGCACGACAAAGGTAATTCTGCGCCGTATTAATAAAGATTTTCATGATATTTCTTAGTGTTTCCATTATTTTGATAACCACCTGTACATACAAAAGAGGTAAGCAACGATAAGTAATTCTACTTTAATAACCCGCGGCAGTTTCGTTAGAAGAGACTACATGAATTTTTTTAATGTAATATTTTTTACTGTTAACGGTACATATCATTCGTCAGTGACACAACTACTACTGTTTCTGGTCTTTAAAGACAATCAACAGTGAAATAATATTGAATTTAGTATTACGAGTAAAAAAGAGAAAGCTATGAAACTGGAAATCTTTCCCCTGGATCACGCAACTGCGGTTTGATAACTTCTAAGCGTTTTCATCAGTTATCCACATAGCGTCCTAGCTAACAGTCTTCAGAATAAGTAAATTAAATAAATTGAATTAGAATTCTGAATGGGCGTTAGTAACTTGCGAGCATATAAGTTACAAGCTCCTTTAAATTTTAAGATTTTATCGTAATATTTACAGTAAAAACTTGGGCCCCGAATTGCCAGTCGTAAAATTTTGTAAGTTTTCTTTTCAATACGAGGTAAATATTTGACAATTTTTAGCAGTTTACATATTTATCTAAAATTTCATTTAAGCTATTTATGCTGAATTTCGTTCTTAAATTCCTATTTTAATATTGTATAAAGAAGAAAAAAAAAGGAAATTTTTATTTCGCGGAAAATTGGATCTAATATTGTAAGTAAAATAATGTTGTTTATCTTAAAAATATCCAATATTTCGAATAGCCGATATCAAAAGTCAAATATACATTACAAATGCATTTCATTTTAAATATAATCTAAACCAAGAGTTTCATGTTCAATTTTCTGCGAATACCCAATGCTTACCGTTGTGTATGTTTCGGCGAATTGACATATTTCTCGATTTTTCATAGAATATTGCTTTGATAAAAGATTCATTTTCATCAGAATGAATTCCTTCTAACATTTGTTATATTAATTTTTTCGTGGATTTCTATAAGCATATTTTTTTAATCGTTACATAAAATATCAAGGAAAATATGCTGCAGTACAATAATGAGATTTACAGGGGCTATAACAACAAACATTTCTTCCCTTTATTCTGTGAAGATTTGTTTTACCTATTTTACTTTATTTTTTCATCGTGTTCTTCAGGCATTAAATCGACTATTGAACCGAAGGACAAAACAAGCTTTTATTCCCCTGGGTATTTATATATGCCTACTATGTGTTTCATTTCAAATTAAATAATGCAACAAACATGGTGCTTATATAAAAAAGAACTATCAAAGAATTTTTAAAAATTACGTTGTACTTTATAAACGCTGTACTAAATATGGAAGATTTGGTATATCATTTGTGTTGGGTTTTAATTGTTTTGGACTAAAATTTTGTCTTCCTACGTTGAAAAGTTTAATTTGAGTCAAAAGTAACAAAAATTTTTTTTATTCTTTAATTGGATATATCAGTTATTTAACTTTACAAAACAGGTTTATTTTTGTCTGTACGTTAATTTGAAGCCGAGGTATTAAAGATTTCATAATGACTAGAAAACCGAAAGTGGAGATTTAAATAACCGGAAGTGGCCGTTTATTAAAGAATCAGAAACCTGTTAACAAATTGTACAAACAGAATTTCATTTTTAATATAATTTTATAAAAAACTTTTAATGGAATAGATAAAGTAAGAACAATTTTGCTGTGTTATTTTATAAGAATTGCGTACCACCGTCTTCTCAACTGATTGTGAACCTGGTGGTTTAATGTTCATAGAACACTATAGTTACAGTGTCTAAACATACATAGGATGACATTTTAATAGTGGGTACTAGGTATAAACAAATTATATACAAGATATACAGGGTTAAACTTTTATAGCCCTTCAAAGCAGTAACCAAAATTGTTTAGACCCGTTGCTAACGTCCTAGAAGCTGCAGGATGGCGTTGGCAGCACCTGATCTATTGGTCCTTCGAATGGAGTGGTCTACAGCCTGCAGAATCTATGATGGAATACACGTTTTCATCATAGATTCTGCAGCGGTTCCTTTATCTTGGGGATGAGATCAAAATCACAGTAACTTATGTCCGGGGAATATGGGGGACTGTAAAGCACTTCCCAGCCGCAGAGGGCAAACGCATCAACCAGTGTGCACAAAAGCATTTTCCTTCCATCAGTACGATGCAACAAATTATTCCGTACAATAGATCGCTAACTAAGACAAGGCTGTGTTCATCCTGTCAATGTGTAGGCGTGTGATATTTGTGGTGAGAGCTCATTAGCTCCGATGTAAGACAGTGTGACGTACGTGTGGTTTAAGCTTTCAAGGGTTCTGCTTCGTGGGGGCTTTACCCCAGTGTTGCCACTATTAAAGTTCCATCCCTCGTAATTGTCATTTGCAAGTCAGTTTTCTATAAGCATATTTTTTAAACTTTACATAAAATGTCAAGTAAACTGTGCTGCAGTACAATAATGAGATTTACAGGGGCTATAACAACAAACATTTCTTCCCTTTATACTGTGAAGATTTGTTTTACCTATTTTACCTTATTTTTTCTTCGTGTTCTTCTGGCATTAAATCGACTATTGAACTGAAGGACAAAACAAGCTTTTATTCCCCTGGGTATTTATATATGCCTACAATGTGTTTCATTTCAAATTAAATAATGCAACAAACATGGTGTTTATATAAAAAAGAAATATCAAAGAATTTTTTAAAAATTACGTTGCACTTTATAAACGCTGTACTAAATATGGAAGATTTGGTTTATCATTTATGCTGGATTTTAATTGTTTTGGCCTAATACTTTGTTTTCCTACGTTGAAAAGTTTAATTTGAGTGAAAAGTAACAATTTTTTTTTTTATTCTTTAATCGGATATATCAGTTATTTAACTTTATAAAACAGGTTTATTTTTGTCTGACGTTAATTTGAAGCCGAGGTATTAAAGATTTCATAATGACTAGAAAACCGAAAGTGGAGATTTAAATAACCGGAAGTGCCGTTTATTAAAGGATCAGAAACCTGTTAACAAACAGCACAAAAAGAATTTCCTTTTTTTAATATAATTTTAGAAAACTTTTAATGGAATAGTTAAAGTAAGAAAATTCTACAAACTGTGGGGCAACGTTAAATTAATTCACATAGCTTGTATTCATTCACATGTAAAACTTAAAAGGCAATTTTCTCAAAATTGAGATATGACCATATTTTGCCGACTTCAAAAGTGATAACTCAAAATATTATAATCGAATTTTTATGAAATTTTGTATGCCTGGTCTATATATTCGTTTCTGGAGAATCTACTAAACGAATTTCGATTGAATGAATGTTTTTAAAATTATGGAGTATTATTTCAATAATAACGTTGTGAAATTGGCAAAATATTTCATAATATTCGATAAGTTGTAAAATATTCATTTCTTAATATAACTTTAAACTTTTAGTACATTCTCTAGAGAAAAGCATATACGTAATTCTGATATAACTTTTATTCAGATAAGACTGTCTGTTTTTAATGTAAAATTTTTGAAGTTTTTTTAAAATGTCCTTAAATTTTACGTATACAGAAGGTCGTTCACACTTTATGGAAACGATTTTGCAATTTATTTTTTTCATTTGCATTTTGAGATAAAAATTTAGCAACTTCAGAGTAATCGACTGCTACTGTTTTGTTTTGATTAGAATGTACAATAAAAGATTTATTTGAAAATGGCTCCAAAAATTGAGAGATTGCTCGAACGTACGTGACTGCGCTTTCGGAGGAGAAATATTTGTGTCCTCAAAGTATAAAGTAGTGTAAAAATCGCATTATACCACTTTATGGCAGTTCACTTTATGGCAAGTTATGGCATTTGAATAAAAAATATTTTTAATATATTAAATTTGAAAGGGAAAAAACCCATCTAACTGAAAGTAAAAATAAAAACATGACCTCGAAACCTCATCCTAAGACTATTCGAACGCAGGTAAATATCAAGAAAGTAAAGTCTCTGATCCTAAAAGAAAATCCGCCGACTCAAAAATTCTCTGCATAGGAACTAGGAATATCTTCTGGCACTGTAAGTAAAATCATTCACAAATATTTGAAATTAAAAAAGATGTTTAAACCTTAAGTTGATCAGCTTTTGCCAAAGCATATAGCTGAAAGAAAACCAATTTGTAGAAAATTATACGAAAAACAACTAGCTGCTTAGAAATGGAAATTTGTGGTAACTGGATGAGGCACTGGATGAGGCATAGGTGCATTTTAAGTGACTGACATAAGAAAGGATCAATTTTCTATCGCTCAACTTACGGGATTTACCGTCCGAAATGACTTCGTCAGTGTACAGAAAAGTTCCCAAAGGGATTCATGGTAGTTGCAGGTTTTATTTACAACGGCAAATTAAAAATCAAAACAGTCTCAAGTAAAGCCAACTCAATTCACTCTACTATCAGCAGAATAATTTAGAACCAATTTTTGAAGAAGAAATTCCAGACTTATATGGAAAGGACATTGATAAAGTTGAGCTTCATATGGTCAAAGCCTCTAGTCACACGTCTAAATTAATTGTCACTTGTTTAGCAAAGAAAGAATCAGAAACAGGAATAAAATGCATCCCATTTAATGAAATTCCTGTAAAATCACCTGACGCTTCTCCAATGGACTTTTGCGCTCTCGGTTTATTAAAACGAGCCTTGGGAAAACGGCATCCAAGAACACTGAACAGACTTTGGAAAACGATCCAAAAGGAATAGAAAAAATTGACTTCTCAGTGCTAAAAAAAAGTTTACTTTCATGGAAAATACGAGCTAGAGCTATTGTCAAGAACCATGGCAATCAGACAGATGCAAATCGCTGCAAAAAATGCGGCATTTATACATTAAACTTAACTATCAAAATTGTTTCCATAAAGTGCGAACGACCTTCTGTATTTAACGATTTTGAAAAAAAAAATAGACTTTTTTTTAATATCGACATTCTCTCATTAATCTTTATTGGAATTAAATCCAAAAATGTTTTTAAAGTTTGCCTACACCACGTGTTAGTAAAAAAGTGGTCCAAACGTGTTCGGATAGCTTACTAGAAACTATTCCTTGAGAATATTCTCCAATTTTTGCCATCAAGTAACACGTTAGTCTTAATCTTTGATGCTGAAATATAAATTCATGATTCGTATTTAAATTGCAGATATATATATACATACATATATATATATATATATATATATATATATATATATATATATATATATATATATATATATATATATATATATATATATATATATATATATATATATATATATATATATATATATATATATATATATATATATGAGGGTCACTCTGAAGTCTTCTGAAGAGACTTCTCTTTTTTGGGGGAGAGATTTAGAAAATATGTTACTGTAATCTATGAATGTCTCATAATGTACCAAAGTGAAATAATCACATTTCAAAATCAAAATAGTTATAGTAAATTCTTAAAATAAAAAGAATTCATTTGCTGACAGATTAGCCCTGGAATAACAACATAAGACTTTTTTTCTTTCTCTCTCTTACAAATATTCATTACGCCACATTTATCGGCAAATTCTCTGCTACCTAATCAAAGATTTAAATGCAGGCTTACATCCAAATTGATTTTCTCTTATTTTTGCATTGAAACAAAATCGTTTTAAACTGAAGTTAATTACTTTATCTAAATTCTATTTAACTGCATTAGGCCACCCACTCGTTTGCACTGCAAATAAATTTTGTACTGAAAATTAATATGAATAATAAGATAGCTTAAAACTGAAATTACTAAACCTCTTTAAAATAGATATTTTTTTCATAATACTTTTTCCCGTTTTTAATTACCTAAGGCTATCGCTATGACATGTTCCCTGTGGGAAAAAATAATGAATAATAAATATTTGTCACAGGTGTATTATCTGTCCTTATTTTAAATTAATATACTTTGCAATTTTTCCAAGTTAATTACTTCAATTTTTTTTTAAATCTATATAAAAAAAAACTCCAAAAATGAGTTTTAGATTTAATTTTATACAGAATTTAAAACCTAATTAATAATTGTTTCAGTGCTTTTAAATGTAACTCAGCGACGTATTTTAAATATGGGAACAAAACGAAAGTTATCCTCAAGTAAAAATAATTGCTTAAAATTTTAGCTTTTATATTTGGATATTTATAATTTTTTGTGAGTGTGTGTATTGGGGGGGGGGTCTAATCTCACTAGCATAAAACTATATTCTATAAGATGATGGGAAATTAAATCTAAATAAGGTTATTATATTAGAGAGTATTATATTAAAAGAATTGCGTACCAGCGTCTCTCAACTGATTGTGAACCTGGGGGTTTAACATTCATAGAACACTATCGTTACAGTGTCTAAACATACATAGGATGGAATTTTAATAGTGGTAACTAGGTATAAACAAATTATATAGAAGAGATAGAGGGTTACACTTTTATAGCCCTTCAAAGCAGTAACCAAAATTGTTTAGACCTGTCGTTAATGTCCTGGAAGCTGAAGGATGGTGTTGGCAGCACCTGATTTGTTAGTCCTTCGAATGGAGTGGTTTACAGCCTGCAGAATCTATGATGGAATACACGGAGCGGTTCCTTTATGTCGGGGATGAGATCAAAATCACAGTAACTTATGACAGGGGAATATGAGGGACCGTAGAGCACTTCCGAGCCCCAGAAGCAAACGCATCAACCACAGTGTGCACACAAGCATTTTCCTTCCATCAATACGATGCAACAAATTATTTCGTACAATAGATCACTAACTAAAACAAGGTTGTATCCTTCCTGTCACTCTGCAGGCGTTTGATATTTGTGGGGAGAGCTCATTCGCTCTGATGTAAGACAGATATGTGACGTACGTGTGACTTAAGCTGCTTTCAAGGGCTCTGCTGCGTGGGGACTCTACCCCAGTGTTCCCACTATTAAAGTTCCATCCCTCGTAATTGTCATTTACAAGTCAGTGTACCCCTAAAACCTGCGAAATGTCAAAGTTTAAACTCGACTTTAACTGAGAGAAAGGATCTCTTACTAAAGGAGACGACTGACTTATAACGCAAGGTTGTAATCTAATGCTCGTAATGAAAATTAAATTAAAAGCGTACCCTTGTTTCTTCGCGAATGATCATTTTGAATGCTCGCTCAAAAGGTGCTCCGCTTCAGTCAGTTCAGTGTGACGGGAATTACTTTTAATCTAAGAATCAAAGGGATTCGCGAAAAAATGACTGTCTAGTAGAATGATTACTCGACTTCATCGAATACTGGTGTTTTATCACTTAACACTACATTACAACGTTCTGTTACAAGCCAGTTTGCCACCTTAACACCGCTAGGTGTAGTCACGACAGAAACAAACTAAAGGCATTTTATAGTTCACCGCGTATCTATTCTTTTCAGTTCCTCTTCATGAAACAAAATAGTAGGCCATGCGATAGGAATAAAACATCTCGGGGATCAGCCTGATCATAGCTATTCTTCTTGGAAAGATAAGAAATTTATATCTATAAGGTTCAGTCCTGAAAAGACCTGACAGAAGAGTTTATATGTAAGAATTTCCCTACTGAATTGCCACAGCGTTTTTATTGTCACATAGGCTGAATAAATTTCCTACTTTTCATATATTAACGCAATGGTGACCACTAAAGCTTTGCAAATATTGTTTTTAGTGAGACCACTGATTTTGGTTATATTCGATGGTTGATGACTACCTCTTTACGAAACGCTCCCTCCTCATTATATTTTAGGTTTCTACTTTCTGAATATAGCGCTAAATCGCTATGTACTGAAGTTGTGTTAAAATTACGACATCGTAATTGCTGTCGCACGGCGAAGATTGCTATTTTTGCGTTCTGTCCTACTTTGAGTTTCGAATTTAGATCCTTTTGAATCATAAAGGAAATACATGCTCCTAGGACTCAAGGCTGGAATTTAACCGTTCTAAAGTAAAATACCGAGGGGCAGATGATGACACCACGTTTCTATCTGAATTGCTTCACGGTGATTGTAATTAATTAGCATGCAAAAAATGCGCGTGCTAGTTTTGAGATTTATAGTTTTTGAACACTAATGTATACCATATGAAACGAGGGTTCTTGTATGTGGTCACCAATTCTTAAGTTGGAAGGCTTCGAGAATAAGTCGTGAGTTGTATCAAGATATCTTTTAAAAAGAAATGACACTGATGCAGCGGATGTTGTTTGAGAATACCTAATGCATTCCACATCCCCGCCTGAACATTAGTTGTTATTATCATATAAATGTCAACTTCTACATTTACTTTATTCGCAATCATGCTTCGACTGTTACAGCTCACTAGGTGACCTTTTACAGTCACACATGTTTCACACTTGTTACAGTACACCTACAAACACGAGTTAACGCAATTGTACAAACAATTCCCCCGGAGCAAATCCTGGTTCCTTTTCATATAATTTCTTATTTTTGGAAAGCAATTTGTCCTAGATTACGTTGGATATAAATATTTTATTTTATGTCATTTTTACTTCGCCCAAATATGAATGATTGAAAGTCAATCTAAAATTCCCTTGTCATTCCTATAATTACCTTCTGCTGTTTTAATATACATTTTTAGGAGGAAAATGTACAATATGAAATATTTAAATACAGTTTATGTGTCTAGATTTACGTTTCTTGAATAAAACTATTAATGTAATACGAATAATTGCTGCCTAATTTCGAAACTAAATTCAAAATTTATGTTTTACAGGTCAAATATTATTAAAAAATATTAAATAGAAAATTTTAAATTGGTTATTTTTGATTTATTTTTAAGAAGTTAATGTTATTGTTGATATTTTAATTAAGGTCATTTACTGTCATTAATAGTGGGATTGGTGGGATATCTGTTGCTTAATAGTTACAATACACCCATTTATAGAAAAATAGGTAATTTATAACTACATATCCATATTCAAACATAATTTCCTAACAAATTATTAATACATAATTTTATTTAATTTACGTGTAATTATTGCAGAAAAAATATAACCTTAATTGTGTAAAGTTATTTTCTTATTTAAAAAAAACCCTACTATTTTACTTATTAAAGAGAAAAAAATATAGAGACTTTTGGAAAATGCACTGAGTTTCTTTAAATGTAATTAAACATTTTTCCTGATTAAAATCATGTGACATAATTTTCTAATAATCTCGTTTCTTAAAGTAAAATTTATTTTTCTTACTTTTGGTAATTATTTTATGAAACGTTTAATATTTTGTTTTAAATAGCAGAATCTAAATTAAAAACTACACTATAAATATATTTCTGTCCAATAAATGTTTAAAGATTAAGAAATATCAGAAACTTAGATTAAAACTTAATTAGTAAAATTAGTAAGGAAGTACAATTGGCCTATCGAAGGTTTTATGGTGTGGAAGGTGCATATTTTACAGAATATAAAAAGAAATTATGAAGAGTATGGTATGGAGGACAAGAGGGTTTTTTTTCTAAATAAAATTCTATACAGTAAAATTAAAGGTTTAAAAAATAAGTTTATTATTACGGTTGTTGATAAGGTTGCAAATAACTTCGGTTTTATGTGTAAAGATTATTTTAAGCAGTTAATTTCTAGGGAATACAACTCAAATAATACCTATCAAAAAATTAACCTTACCAAAAAAGAAATAGATAATTGGATTTTAGCTTTTAGCAAAAAATTTAAGTTTAAGATTAATAGCATAACCCTTACCTGTTTCCTACCATAAAAGTCCATAAAGTACCTACTAAATTTAGGTTTGTTACTTATAGTACATATTGTTATAACACTTTGTTCAGTAAAAAGTTCTTTAGCTATTTAAAAATTATTCTAAATAAAATTAAGGTTACCGAAAATAGCCTTATTATAAATAACCAGGATGTTCTACATTTAAAAAAAAAATAAGAATATAGATAGCATATACACGTTTGATTTTAAAAACCTGTTTACCAGTATTCCGCATGATAATTTAATGATTATCTGTTCAGAAATTTATGATGCTTATTTAGTTAGTACTTTATTCTTAAAATGTGACTGGATTGATTTATGAAAATTTAATATTTTTGAAAACTACCTCTTTAATGGCTTATGTTTCTTTAAACAGATAAAGGGTATACCTATGGAAAATAGCTATTCTAGTGCATTTGCCAACCTATTCTTACATTTTTACGAAACTAAATTTCTTAACTCAAATAATGTTACCGGATTTAGAAATATTGATGACCTCATAATTTTTAACTTCAACGATTTGGAATTTCTTAATCAAATCTACCCAAAGGAACTAATTTTAAACCGGAATAACGATAATAATCTTTGTGCGACTTATCTGGATTTAAAAATTAAAATTCAAAATAGAGAAATAAAAATAGGGATATATGATAAAAGGCTAGATTTTAACTTCGAGGTTATTACGTTTACCAATTTCCATAGCAACTTAAACTATAAAATTTATTATAATATTTTTTACTCAAAACTTTACAGAATAAAAAACATATGTAACAACGCTGGGGATTTTTTGGAGGCATGTAGCATTTTCGAGGAAAACTTAAGTAAAAACGATTTCCCTAAACATTTCGGCAATTTAAAAGTTTTTAAAAAATGGCATTTAGACTCAGGTATTTTTAAAGATGTTTAGAATAGTTTTTATGTTTTCATTTGGTTAAGCTGTAATGGGGGGTGGCGCTATAGTAGTGTTGCAATGACGTAACTTTTAGGATAGAATTGGCTGCTTTTTCGGCATAACCGTCACTTACGGAATTGGGGTGTGTATGCATCTTTTACTTTGCATTAGGATTATTTGTGTGCTTGCATGTAAGGTGCGTTGAGCCCATACTGTAAGTTGTGTTTGTCTTTTCATTTTCTTTTTGACTTATTGCTTCCTTCGGGGACTCGGGGCCTTGGGATGTCTTTTGGGCTTACCTGCATCCTATTCAGAAAGTTCCCCTTGAGGTAACTGATTTGGTTAGGCTCCCTGATGACGAGACCTGTCGGTTACCTCTATGTTTTTTGGTTCAGTTCCGGCACTTATACAGAATCTTGCCGTTGGTGCGTGGATGCCCAGAGTGCTTGATTTCTGTTTGTTTTTGCCTATATTCGTATTATTTTTATCTATCTCTGTTGGATTATTTATTTACATAATTTTATTTAATTTACGTGTAATTATTGCAGAAAAATATAGCCTCAATTGTGTAAAGTTATTTTCATATTTAAAATAACCCTACTATTTTGCTTATTAAAACGAAAAAAATATATATAGACTTTTGGAAAATGCACTGAGTTTCTTTAAATGTAATTAAACATTTTTCCTGATTAAAACCATGTGACATAATTTTCTTATAATCACGTTTCTTAAAGTAAAATTTATTTTTCTTACTTTTGGTAATTATTTTATGAAACTTTAATATTTTGTTTTAAATTGCAGAATCTAAATTAAAAACTACACTATAAATATATTTCTGTCAAATAAATGTTTAAAGATTAAGAAATGTCAGAAAATTGGAGTAAAACTTTTATAAAATATCATGAGCATCAGCTATTATGGACAACTGAGATCTGTTTACTTGCCCGTAAGTCACAGTAGAGGATTTTACAAATTTCTGACAACGACGGAAGTAACTCCTGTAATATAACCGTTAAATCCTAGAGAATTGAAGATTTCATGAAAGATTGAGCCATGCATCCATCATCAGTCAAACAAAGACATGATATTATTTCATAACCAATTGGTCTTATTAAAATCAGTTCATTTGCTATTTCAGGCAAGTTGGAACTGTCAAATCTCTCTTGCCCGTTCGTTTCAATATTTGTTTCTCAGAAGTGTGTTCTCGTTTCTGCTTAAATAAACATATAAAGCTCATATAAAGCAAAGGTTCTATTTTTGGTTCATTTTAGTTGGTTTCAATGAATAACTGCTGTCCCTTTTACATTAATATATGGACTAGAGGTTTTGATAAATTATTTTAATGCTTTTAGTTTAGACTGTTAAATTATTATCTCTCCCTTTATATCTATTTTTTCTATCTATCTATCTATCTATCTATCTACCCTACAATAATGGACCTGACCCCAGCGGATTTCCATAAAATCCGACTGCATGTCAGATTTTATGCAAATCCAGTGCTCGCACGTGACCTGTTAAGTGCAAATAAGATACGTGAAGTGGCAAATTCATTAGTTCTGTGTGAAGTTGTGACAATACGTCGAAACGAAAGGAACTTAGTGATTTTGAAAGGGGTGTTATTGTTGTTTGTCACATCAGTGGAAAGTCTATTCACGCAACTGCGGTAGAATTATCACACTCACGTCGACTCTTGGTGATGGGAAAAAGTGGAAGACTACGGGAGTTGGGACACAAACTGCACGCTTTGGTCGTCCCCGTAAACTGACCGAACGTTATCGGCTCGTCCTGAGGTGGGAGGTTCATAAGAACCGCAGGAATTTACTCCAAATCATTAACAGTGACTTTCAAAAGGCAGCAGGTGCACCCCAATACTTTGCGGAAAGAACTTCACTCCTTCGATATCCACGTATGTGTTGCCGCACACAAACCAAATATCATCCCATCCAGCAAAGACGGCATACTCGATTGGTGTTTACAACTTCGCAAATGGACTCTGGACCCCTGGAAAACAATTTTATGGAGCGACGAGTCTCGCTACACGCACTTCTAGTCGGATGGGCGTGCTTGGGTTTTTGCGAATGCCAAGCGAACGTCTGTTACCCGAGTGCATCGTTTCAACTCTCAAGTTCGGTTGTAGTGGTGTACTTGTTTGGGGGTGTTTTTCGTGGTAAGGCCTGTTAACTTTTCATGTTGTTCCTGTTAAATTGAACGTAGATGCCAACTAGAACATTTTGGACAATCCTGTTTTTCCTACGCTCTGGCAATTTTATGGAATGGACGAATGTTACTTCCAGGACGACAATGGTCCATGTCATTTTGCAGCCTCTGTCAATCAGTGGTATCAAGATATGGATGTAAAACGTCTTCCTTGGCCTGTCCAGAGTCGACTGAAACCCCATAGAACATTTGTGGGGCGAGTTAGAGCGACGCATACGAACCAGGGAACCACGTCTGAAATCTACAGCTGAGCTGGTGACATTCTTCCAACAAGAATCAACACAAATACCCATAGGTGTGTATCAAACGTTGTTGATATTATGCCCAGAAGGGTGGCTAGTGTAATTGTAGCTCGTGCTAGTGTAATAGGTAGCACTTGGGGGACCATCCCCCTATTAAGGCATGTATTCTTTTCATTATACCATCACATCTTGCTGTCCGGTTCATTATTGTAAGATAGTGGTGTATATATATATATATATATATATATAAACTTATCTTGTCGGACACCCTACTACACGACTATATTTGTTCATAACCGATTAAAGTCTCCATTTAGCGAATATTAAGGAAGAAACCTCTTTAAGTAGGTCACCCCTCAAATCAGCCACATTTTTCGAAACCATTACTGGCTGACATGGAGAAGTTTCAATGTATCTATAATCATAATTATATAAATATACCTAATTATGTTTTTACACAATAGATACGTTCCTGAAGAATAGGTATACAAAATTTCGTGCAAAAAAAGGCATTATATCTATGGAAGAAAAGAAGATTGGTTCCGGATTTAAAATATCAGCAAAAATAATTTTGAAAAACCGTATGAAAATATTCGTTTTAAGCTTATTATTTTATTTCAACAAAATACACATGCAATAATATGTAATAAAAATTAAAAAAAACTCTTCACGAACAAAAAAAAAATCATTTTAAACAAAAATTGTTTATTCATTTTTACTTTCTGACAATAAACGACTTATACGTTTGCGTACAACTGGAATATCACTGCTATCACTAGAAATGTGGTGGACCTCGTCTTCTTCCCCTATTAATGAAATTCTTTCTATGATCTCTTAAGCAAAATCAGCACGAGTCTCCTCTGGTGCTGATGATTCACCGGTTTTATGAAGGAATTCAGTTATTAACCGCTGTGATCGTGTTTTGTTTAGGCCGTTATATAGTTATCTGTAAGAAGCTCTCAACATCTTCAGCTCACGTTGAAACTTCCCAGCGCGTTCCTCATCAGGGCCGTTTGACAAAATGATTACCCAATTTTTTGGCCAGTTTCATACCTTCTTTTATTAAACCTGCATTTAGAATAGCATCATTTTATTCATTATCACTGCGTTCTGTAGGATTAGGAGTCTTGAGGACAAACTAATATTTCACCATCGCTTAAGGCTTTATCGACTAATAATTCATCAATATCTTCAAACGATAGATCTTCGGATCCTTCTCCACCAATTGTGCGTGAAATTGTAATGATGTTGGGAAATTCGTTCGTATTAGTGATGATGGGATCTTTGCTTTTTACACATTCCGGCCAAATCGTTTTCCAATACACATTCAAAGTTGCTGGTTTTATTTCAGTTAAAGCTAATCCAACTTAATTGATACAATTCATAAATGAGAATTTCTTCAACACATCAATGACTTTTAGGGTTTTATTTTTCAGTTTGTCCAAAACGTGTTGGAATGTTTGTTTTACATAGTATGTTTTAAATGTCGCAATTATACCTTGGTCTAGTGGTTGTATCAAAGATGTAGTATTAGGTGGCAGAAATAAAATTTGTACGTTTGGGTGTTCCAACACAGGATGGCTGAGTGTATTGTCAAGAATCAGAATAACTTTAAATTCGAGGCAATCCTTAGTCGTGCAACGTATGACTTCTGGGACGAAACATTTGTTGAACCATTCTGTTTACAGAAGATAGCAGTGGTCACCCAGGTCTTCTTGTTTGCCATCCAGTGAACAGACAGTTTATTGATATCTGCATCTTTCATTGAACGTGGGTTAGGGCTATATTTACCAGAAGTGGTTTCAAAATACGATCTCTTGAAGCGTTGGAGCAAAATAATAAGGTCACACGATCCTTAGCTATCTTTAAACCACCAACAGTTTTCTACGATTTGGCTAAGTACGTTCTGTTCCGCATTCGTTTCCAGAAGAGGTCAGTTTCATTTGCATTCCACACTTTATCAGGAGGTAATATCCATCTTTAAAAATTTTAGCATGTTCCTACGGGAATACTTTAGGAGCCATCTGCAAATGTTGTTTCGTCGTTAATTATTATATTATGAAGAGCATGCCATTTAAGAAACCCTGTCATCCAACCTTTACTTGAAGAAAATTCATACTTTCTATGAAACTGAGATGAAGTGCTTAGCTCCTTTTCTTTAATCTATAATTTTTTTTCTTATTCTTCTATATACTTTTGTCTATAAATTATTAGTGCTGTTTGCTTGATGGTATTTTATCTACTGGTACACTTTTTGTACACAAAAATGCTTCCCTACAGACGTAGTACCTTGTCCAGTTGTAAAACGATCTAAAATTTGAATTTTATGTTCCAAAGAAATCGCTCACCTTTTCGTTATGGTAATGGATGAATTATGCGATATTACATAAGGGGTACCGAAAAATATATCAAATAAAATTAATAAATAACGGTATGAAAAATTTGTAAGCTCACAATTTATTGGCTTTCGGCAAAATTTATAAATTTATATGTGCATGAACTTCCCTACATGTAGATTATTTCACTTTGAAATAGAGCTACATACTAAATGTCTTCCGGAGATACAATGCACGAATATGCTAGATGTGCACCAAATTCAATAATAAAAAGGTATTTATGTATGTGTATATCTAGACGAAAGCACACGTTTCAAAACACACACTAGCTGTAATATGCAATCCATTCGTGCGCGGTGCATGTAATACATATAGAAAATAGAAATTATCTACTACTGTTCCATTTTATTTACCTAAGAGCGGAGTTTTCATGTGACCAACGCACGTGATGAGTTCCCCCTTGAAAGACAAGTTATTTGAACGTTGGATTTGGTCATGGGTGGCAATGAAAATGATGTAATTCAATCGAATAACATTTCACAGTTGTAAGTATATGTAAATAAGTTATATGTGATACAATAAAAGAAGCAAATGCTTTTGTGGACTGAATTCTTGAATCAAAACAGAACTGGATACACTATCGCCAAAAATAATGCCACAAATAAAATTTTGTTTTCTTAGAATTTTGGCAAAAAAAAATTATAACAATTCAGAAATTGGATTGGACCGATCGTGTTAAATCAAAATAACTCGATTAATAAAAAGAATGAAATATTTAGTCTGAATTCGTGTTAAATCAAATTCGTGTAAAAAAGGTTCGTTCAAAAACAGAATTAGCACTTTCTCTGTATTTTATCTCACCGAGTGTATGCGTCCGTCTGTCTTAGTTGTGAGTTTGTGTTTCCTTTTTTATGACCAAGATCTGAAATCCCAATATCGAAATTCAGATGATTGATTGTTTTCGAAGCTTATTTATCTGACAGTTTGCCAGATAAATAAGCTTCTGCTCTTATGTGTAAATCATCACTTTTGAGGAATTGTAAAATGCAAAGAATTGTACGTTATTGAATATTGAGTAATATCTTATATAATTCAATACTGCCTTCTAAAAAATACTTTTATGAATAGATATTTTTTCAGTCTATATTATTTTATGAAATATTCTACTTTGTGAGGCTAACTCAGGCTTAAAATTAGATCTATAGTGTGTAGCCCGATTCTGTGTAAAGGATCTCTAATCTCGGCTTACCTCAAGTTTTTGAGTGTAGAAAATTTCAGCTTACAGTTTTCTGTAAAAAGACTTCTTATATATTTTAGAAAAATAAAATTACACTTAGTTATTTTTCATCATAATAAAGTGGATCAAAGAAATTTCTTTTCTCATGAGAAAATTAGATTTTTCCGTTTATAACTACTAAGTTAACTCTTTTTCTTATATTAAATTAGTTGGAAATATATATCAGGATTGAAATAATGACCATCATGGTTATATTTTTCATCATTATACCTTACGACAAAAAAGACTATTATAGCTTTACACTACCATTGATTTCTTTATAAAAATTATTGAAAATAATAAGAAATGGAGTGCGTACTTCCTATCATTCCATACAGCTTAACTTTTCATCAGTTTCACGATCACTATAAGCTGAAAATCCTTTTTTTAAAGGATAAAATTTTTTTCCCCAGAAATGCCGTTAGTTGAAATCCTCTGAATTTAAAGAGGTATCTTTTCATACAAGATTGTAAAAGTATGAACAATATTTTTTTTCATAACATCTTTTTTTCCTCCGGGATTTTAGTTATGTGAATACCAAAACGTGAAAAAGGATTAAATCCTACGAATATAGAGTAGAAATTTGGTGAAATCGGGATCTAGGGATCTTCTATGAAAAATTCCTGATGAATAAAATAGCAAAAGAATTATTATCAGCATTATAATTGAAGACACGAGTGGATACATGTGTTATGTCACAGTTTATAAAAAACAGTTCTTTTCTGAATGGATGAAGGTATTATCTATCTATAGGGGAACCCGGGGTAGAACGAGGTTCGGGGTGGAATGAAGTTTGAAGTGTTTAGGTGTCAAGGAGGTGATGTCAGTCAACGGCATTAAGTACAACTAGACCAACGTATTGCTGCTCAACTTCGACAACCATTTTAGTATAGTTTTCTCGAGCGTTGGTGTTTGCAATTTTCGTTGTGTGGTTTTATGCTCCTTTATTGTAACTTTTGATGATTTTGTAACCAAAGTAAGGTATACATAATTGTTTACATCACAACTATACTTAGTACATGCTTGAATTACATTTAATTGTCTTTAGTTTCCTGTAGTTAAACATTTGTTTACGTATCTTTCTCGACTGACCTTACGTCCCTAACCTAAATCGTTTCCCTGGGGCGGAACAGGTGGGGCAGAATGGGGAGGAACCCCATTCTGCCCCGCAATGCTTCTAACTAAGAGATCGTTTTTGGTACGCCCCAATTTTTTTTCTTTCGATTTCAGATGGTTCGAGACTATAAAAAAACAAATAAGCAATCATGGTCTACTGAGGCAATGAACAATGCTGTCGAGGCGGTTATTTCTGGAAAATCTGGGTATTTGAAGGCTTTGAACCAATTTGATGTTCCCTAGTCTACTCTGGAAAGATTCGTTAAAAAAAAGGAAAACCCTGACAACAAGATAGATAAAACGGCTGGAAAATTTAAAAACGTACTTGCAGAAGAGCAGGAACTTGCGCTCGTTAACTACTTAAAAAATATGGAGGCTAGGTTATTAGGTCTAACAATGAAGGAATTGCGTAGCTTAGCTTATCAGTTGGCAGTAAGAAATGGCATTGGTCATAGATTTAAAAATGGAATAGCAGGTTACAGTTTCGCCCCTTTTCGAGGATGTTAATGATCCGACTTGAAGTTTCCCCTTGCAAACTATGATCTTTGATTGGTCAATGATTGGTCGGCAGGCCAAGATTGGGTCAACGGATTCCTTAAGAGACACCCTATTTTATTTGTTCGCAAAGTCGAAGCAACATCTGGTGCAAGAGCCATGGGATTTAATAAAGTAGCTGTCGATAGTTTTTTTCGTCGCTAACGAACTTACTCGACAAGCAGAAACTAACGGCTTCTCAAATATTTAATTGCGATGAAACGGGCATTTCAGTGAACCCTAAAAACTAATCAAAGATCATAGTTTGTGTTTAGAGCGATAAGTTTCTAAAATGATATTAGAATTGGCTTACCTTTCGCCTGCTTTGCTGTGAAGTAAAATTGATTAATTGCGGACTCATTGACGATTAAGGCAAATGCTTTTTACTTAGATTTATTTGACTTGATGTTTCTAATTGAATTTGAATACAATAAACATGATTGTGATGTCAACAAAACATCTATACATCGATTCGATTTTTAACAGCGTCTATTCTCGTAGCGTCTGCCTGCTGCGCATCCAAACACGCGCATCAACAAGCTAAAGTTTGTTCGGTTTCTCACGGATGTGGGCCGTGCTGTGCTGCCATCTGGCGTTCATTTTTACAACTTCTTGACGGCGCAACATTCTCCCCCCCTGGACTATGAGTCCAGTACTCTTTAGGAAGAGCACAACACTTGGTAATAGGACGCTTGAACAGTCCTTTGGTGGTCCTTACTTCGACCACTCTGACGACACCATCGTTCCCAGGAAATACCTGTTGGATCCTTCCGACACTCCACTTCATAGGAGAGAGATTCTCCTCCTGCAGGAGGACTAAATCATTGATTTGGAGATTCGGACTCGTCTTGAACCACCTACGCCTCTGTTGAAGATGACTTAAGTATTCTTGGTGCCATCTTTTCCAGAACTGATTTCGGAGATGCTGAATTAAGTGCCATCTCTTCTTTAGGCACATGGATTGGCATGGAACTGTTTCTGGAAAGGAATTTATGGGAACACCAATCAAGAAATTGCCGGGCGTAAGAGGCTCTAAGTCCTGAGGATCCGAAGACAGTGGCGTCAGTGGTCGAGAATTGAGGCATGCCTCAATCTGTGTTACCAACGTAGAAAGCTCCTCAAAGTTCAAGACTGCTGACTTCACTGCTTTAATTAAATGTTGTTTGGTCGATTTAATTCCACTCTCCCAAAGTCCACCAAAATGTGGTGCTAAAGGAGGTATAAAATGCCACGTTATAGAATTTTTAGTTGCAAAGTTTTGAACTTCCTTTGACTTCATAAGTTTCCATTGCTCATGCAGATATGAAGATGCCCCTTTGAAGTTGGTTGCGTTGTCGGAGAACATGTTAACTGGCACCCCTCGTCTTGATATGAAACGTCGAAAAGCTGATAGAAAGGCATCCTGCGAAAGGTCTAAAACGACCTCGAGATGCACAGCCTTGGTTGCGAAGCAAATAAAAAGAGCAATGTACGATTTCAATTTAACTTTGCTTCGAGGCACATTGGGTTTCGTCATGAATGGTCCACCAAAGTCGAGACCAACGTTGAGAAAGGCTCTGCCAGCACTGAATCTGCTAGCAGGGAGGTTACCCATTATTTGTCTACCAGACTGTGCTTTGAGACGGAAGCAGGTTAGGCACTTAGATAAAAGTCTACCGACTATTTCTCTACCGGATGGAATCCAGAATTTCTGGCGGATGCTGCACAGAGTAAGTTGGGTTCCACTGTGCAAATTAACTTCATGGTAATACACAACAATTATCTTCGTAAGATGATGACTTTTCGGTAGGAGAATTGGGTACTTTTGATTCGAATTTAGATTTGAATTTTTTAACCTACCTCCAACTCGGATAATTCCTTCTGTGTCTAGAAAAATATTTAGTGGCAATAACTTGCTAGTTCTGGGAAGATCGAGTCCCTTCTCCAGATGCAAAATTTCCAAATGAAATTCTGATCTCTGTACAGCCCGAATGATAGATTTTGTAGCATCCTCTATTTCTGCAAATGAGAGCACACCCATAGTTTTAGAAGACCTGCAATTTTTAATGAATCGCTTACACCAAGCTATGATTCGGATTAAGCGAGAAAATGATGAACATCTGCCAACGACCTCTAATAAGTAATTGCATTGACCCGAAACTGCAACACCAGTAACTGTTGCCGATGATTTCTCCTCCAATCTTATATCTTCATCATTAGGAGACGATGGGTCAATAAAGGGAAACTTTAGACGATCCTGATTTAACCACTGTGGTCCAGACCACCACAACTTGTGATTTTTTAACTTTGAAGCTGGGATACCACGTGAAGCACAATCGGCAGGATTCTCTTCACTTCTTACATGATGCCATGATGCTTCATGTGTCAATTCTTGGATTTGTGAGACTCGGTTAGCCACAAAGGTTTTCCATCTATTTGGTGACGACTTTAACCAATCCAGAACAATTTGAGAGTCCGAAAAGAGAAGAATCTTATCAATTTGAATAACTTTTCTTAGAGATTCTATGACAGCAACGTAGAGTTGAGAAAGAAGAAGAGCTGCCATTAGCTCGAGTCTGGGCAAGGTTATAGATTTCAAAGGAGCTACTCTGGTCTTAGAAGTGATCATTGAAACTTGTATCTTTGCAGTGACAAATTCGGTTCTTAGGTAGAAAACTGCAGCGTAAGCCCGTTGAGAAGCGTCACAGAAACCTACAAGCTGAATGATTTTCACTATAGCATCTTGTGAAAGGTATCTTGGAATCTTTATTTCTGCCAGGTGTTCCATCTGATTTCTGAACTGGATCCATGCTTCGGAAATGTGTTTCGGTAGAGGATCATCCCACGATATTTTTTCCTTCCAGAGATCCTACATCAGTATCTTTAGTTGAATTATCGTTGGTGATAGGAACCCCAGAGGGTCATAAATTCTGGCCATAGTGGATAAGAGTTGGCGCTTTGTTGGCCTCTCTTCGATTGATGGATTTATTTTGATTTGAAATGTATCATTTTTAGCTTCCCAGATGATACCTAAGATTTTCAGCACTTGATCCTCTTCTATCTGTAGGGATGTCGAAGAACTTCGCAATTCAGGCGGTAACGATTCTAGCACTGATGACTCATTTGAAGCCCATTTTCGAATCAGGAATCCCCCTCTTTTCATGAGTTCAACAACTTCAGCTACTAGCTTCTTGGCTTTCTCTCGAGAACATGCCCCTGTTAGAAGATCATCTACATAAAAATCTTCTAAAACGATTTTGGATGCCTCTGGAAAATTCTTCGCTTCATCCCTGGCAAGTTGTTGAATGGTTCTAATAGCCAAGTAAGGAGCGCAAGCAGTCCCGTAAGTTACGGTGAGCAATTGAAATTCCTGCAGTGTGTCCTCAGGTTTATCTCTCCAGAATATTCGTTGAAAATCTACGTCGTTCTTATTGACTTGAATCTGCCTAAACATTTTTTCGATGTCACTTGTTAAGGCAACACTGTGGCATCTAAATTTTAGAAGGATGTTAAACAACTCATTTTGAAGTTTAGGACCTGTATTGAGAATATCATTTAAGGAAGTTCCAGAATCAGATTTTTGCAGAAGCGTCAAAGACGACCCGCAACTCGGTAGTCTCGCTTTGTTCCCTAACAACTCCAAAATGGGGCAGATAGAAACACTGAGTGGATGGTATCGAAAGAATCGCCTCTTGGCTTGAACTTTTGAGTCCCCCAGAACTCTGCCATCTTTGAAAGGCAGACTAACAATGTACCTACCATCACATGTTCTTTCTAATTGGTCGAGGTAGGATTTTTCGACTTCTTGGTCCTCATCAGAGAGGTGACTAACATCTGGGACTGCTTCAACTTGCCAAAATTTAGATACTAGGTTTTCCAAGTCCAGTAAGGCATGACAATTGATTATAGGCGTGACATTCTTCTCATTTTGACAAGATGTAGAAACTCGTCCGGAAAGTAACCAGCCTAACCTGGAATTCACGGCAAAAGGTTGATTTGGCTTACCTGAAATCTTTCCGCATTGAATTAAATCGAAGAAAATATCAGCTCCCAGGATGATATCCACAGGTCGGCTGATATGAAATGAAGGATCCGCTAACTGGAGTCCTTTTAGGTGAGGCCAATCAAACTGTGAGATAAGGAAATTGGGCAAATTGCAGGTGAGTTTCTCGACTACAAGAGTATCAACGGAAAAGGTGTCTTGACTAAAGTGGGGAGAAAACTTAAGTTCAACTTTTTTTGTAGCTAGAGCAGCAACTCTGTTATCTAGGCCTAGAATCTGGTGTTGTGACTCATGAAATGGGAGATTTAAACTTTTCCAACATGATTCGGTGATTAGAGACGCCTGGGAACCCCCATCAATCAAAGCTCTACAATTAACAAACTGTCCTCGACTATCTTTAATTTTAATAATAGCTGTAGAGAGTACAATTAGGTTAGAATTATTCATATTCCCAGTTAGGCAAAATTGTTGTTCTTGACTTGTACCAGATGGCTGAACTAGATTGAGGTTACTAGGCTGATTTGGGTTTGAGTCTCTAGCAGGGGTTTCTTCTCGGTTGGCTTGAAAGGTATGAAGTACCGTGTGGTGTCTTTGTCTTCAGGCTCGACAAGTAGTACTAAATCTATATGAAGAAACACTGTGGTTATCTCGCAAACAGTTAAAACATAACCGGGATCTCTTTACAAAGCCCCAACGGTCATCGATGCTCATTTTCAGAAACTTTTCACACTTGTGCAATAAATGGGGACAAGCACAAAGCTTACATGACTCCTCACCTGACTTCACCGTAGTCTTAAGAGAATAAGATTTATGAGACATTTTACTCTGTTTTTCAACTTGATGAGCAATTTTAACACCCTGTAGACTTCTAGCTTGTTTTTCCAAAAATGAAAGAAAGTTGTCTAAGGAAGGAAAGTTTTTGTCATCAAGAGTTAGTTCCCATTTAACTCTAATTGAATCTTCTAATCTATCTTGTAAAGTGAATACTAATAATAGCTCTACCAACTGATTGCATTCTAGTCCAAGAGTTTTAAAGTTTCTGAGTACTTCATTGCAAGTATCTACTATAGCTCGAATTGATTCAGAAGTTGACTTTACAGATTTTAAATTAAAAATCTTTCTACACTGGGAAAATGCTAATTCTCTTTGATTGTCATATCTATTTATAAGTGTATCCCAAGCATGTTTATAATTTTCTCGAGTTATTGCAAATCCCCTGATCAGCCTAGAAGCATCAGAAGTAACAGAGTTTTGCAAATATTGCAGTTTTTGGATTTCTGATAAAGATTCATTCGAATCGATGGTACTCAAGAAAATTGACTTAAAACTTAACCAAGAATCAAAACTGCCTGAGAAGGATGGAAGGTCAAATTTGGGGAGATTTATGCTGGCATATGGGATAGGAGTGGCATTTAATTGATCATTTTCTTTGAATTTTGATTTAGCATTAATTTCGCTCAAATACGACTGAATTTTTTCTAATGCTAAATCAGTCATATCTTTAGATTCAGTAATGTTCTTATATTCTACATTCTCATCAAATTCATCTAGAACAGAAAATTCGTAATAGCTTTCTTCAAGTTTACTACGACAATTCGAAATATTATCTTTTACAGACATAACACTTTGAAAATTACTAGATTTGATTGCGTCATCGACAGCATCAGCATATCTACGAATTTCTTTTATTTGTGTGTGAAACACAACAGACGCAGTAGGTTTTGTTTTAGGACCCATCTTAACTTTATCGATTTGTCAGTTAAATGTTAGATAGATACCTTATTTTTAGACACTTTCACAGTTTAAGGGGACCAAGACATAAATTTGCTTCAAAAAATGGATTTTTCATTTTTTATCTTAAAAAATAGAGGAGGTTCTGAGCTTTCTAAAAATATATAATTTATATACATTTCTAGTAATATAACTTGATTTAATTGTCAATTATATTGTAAACAAACTTGCCCCTCCTACTTAAAGCCACGCTTGCCACGCCCATTTAAACCGTAAACATGAGATTTTCATTCTGTTGCAAATACATCTTTGTTTCTCTTATCACTAACTCCTTTTTTCTTAACTTCGAGATTAACTGGCTCGAATTCTTGAAGCTGTGTGAATTTCCCTCACCGTTTCCGGCTTTGCTTGGTTTGTTTACCTCGTGGTTTGTGAAACAGTGGTTTGCATTTTTCACATTTTGAATCAGTTAAAATCATTTTAAGTGTGCTTAACTTTATTATTTGTTTGATATATTTGTGTTAAATTGTCATAATATTGAAATGACACGCATAAAGAAATTTGGGAAAAGGAAATTTTACGGTAATCAATATCGGAATACAAAATCTGATAATTTATCTACTGCATCTACATCCAGTGATAATCTGAATATGAGCTCTTCAAGTAAGAAAATTAAATTTGATTCTGAAAGCAACTATGTGTTTGCCGAGGAAAATAATTGCAATGTTATTGTGGAATTAAATGTGCTTCGGAGTTTGTTGAACACTCTTAGTAAATGTAAAAATTGTAATTCTTCAGGTAACTTTGATGTTTATGAAGAGGTCAGCAGTCGTAAGGGCCTTGCAACAAATTTAGTATTTTTGTGTACATCATGCAGCACATCTACAAGTTCTATGACTTCCAGTTTATCTAATCACAATTATGATATAAATATTCGCCTTGTCTATGGTATGCGAACCATTGGCAAAGGTGAGAAAGCAGCACAGATATTGTGTGGCATGATGAATCTACCACCACCTCCAACTAAATTTGAAAGATTTAATAAAATTATAATTGATCATTTGTCTGATGTATGCAGAGATTCAATGTTAAATGCTGTGAATGAGACTGTGCAGTTACAGCAGGGAAACAGGGATATTATTGCAGTGTTCGATGGCACTTGGCAGAAGAGAGGGCATACTTCTCTAAACGGTGTTGTGTGTGCTACTTCTTTAGAAACTGGGAAAGTAATTGACTTCGAGTGCCTCACTAAATACTGCTTTTACTGTAAAAATAAATCTGGTAAGGAACATGACTGCCAAAAAAATTTTACTGGTTATAGTGGAGGTATGGAATCAGCTGGTGTGCTAGCTATTTTCCAACGCTCAGAAGAGACACGTCATGTTCGATACATAAAGTATTTAGGGGATGGTGATTCTAAAGGTTTCACAAAAGTCTCTGAATCTAACGTATATGGTAGTGATGTACATATTGAAAAATTAGAGTGCATCGCCCATGTTCAAAAAAGAATGGGATCACGTTTGAGATCTCTGTGTAAGGAGATGAAGAAAAAAAAGCTTTCTGATGGGAAAAGTATTTCTGGTCGAGGACGTTTAACAGAAACAGAAATAAATAAACTTCAGAATTACTATGGTAGGGCAATCCGCCAAAATACCTCAAAATCTGTAACAGATATGATTAAGGCAGTATGGGCTATCTATTTTCATCGTCTGTCAACAGATGCCAACCCTCAACATGGTGTCTGTCCTTCAGGATCTGAAACATGGTGCGGATACAATAAAGCTCAAGAAACCGGTGCTGAGTATTCGCACAAACACCCATTACCTGAAGCAGTACTTAGTGCTATAAAACCAATTTTCAGAAGCTTGACAGATAGAAAGCTTTTGGAAAAATGTCTACATGGTCACACTCAAAATCCTAATGAAAGCTTCAATAGCTGTATTTGGGAAAGACTGCACAAAACCACATTTGTTGGAATTACATGCCTGAATATTGGTGTAATGGATGCAGTAATCTGTTTTAATGAGGGTGTTGGCAGTCGAGTAAAAGTATTTGAAAAAATGGGTATCACTCCTGGGAAAAATATGAGAGCATCACTCAGGAAAATAGACACAGTTCGGATTTGTGAAGCTGAACTAAAGATTCAAAAACTGTCTAAAGAAGCTTCAATACACAAAAAAGACTCAAAAAGCAGTCAGACAATTTAGAAGCAATGTCCCAAAATGAATATGGGCCAGGAATGTTTTGATGGCATAGAAATATAAAAAAAATTTGTATCCAAAGTGTTTTTTTGAATTTTCTCAAAATGTGTTTTTTCTTTGCTTAGATACACTTTTTATAAATTCTACTGCATATATAAATTTGAAATTTTATAGCAATGTAGATATGGTATAAGTAATACTAGTGAAGCTAAAAAATTTTTATACAGTGCTGATAATTTTTTCTTACAGCCAATTATTAGTGGCAAAAATGTGCTTTATTTTGAACTCGAAGTTAGAATTTTTTATTTTTTCATACAGTCATGAAAATAGTTACAAAAACAGGTTTACAACATCAAATAAAATGTTTTTGATAATATTGGAAAATTTCAAGGTAAGTACTTTTATATTTTTCTAGAAAAATGTATCTAATTATATACATGTAAAATTTTTTTAAAAAGAATTCATCCTGTTTGAGAAGGTATTCTAAAAGAAATTACCAATATTATTAATATTAATTCCTGTTGAAATACTCACAAAAATATTCTTAATCACTGGTAAAAAACATCATAAGAATCCATTCATATTTTAAAGAGATATAAAGGTTTACGTAACAGCCAATTTTTTGTTGTTTACGACTGTCGAGAATGTCTTGGTCCCCTTAAAATAGTTGAATTCACAGCAACAGGCACTTAGAATAACAATACATAAAAGCACTTCAGTTTTCAAAATATTGTGCAAGACTTGTCAATTTCACTTAAACAATCATAGAAAATGCACAGCATACAGATTTATCTATTTCTCTTAAGAACAAAGTCAATAATAATCAAATGTTTCGACTTCACATAGATTCAATTTTTGATTCCAAATACTGTTTCTATTTCATATACATGCAACTTGATTTCAAATAAAATACGTTTTGAATCTTGAATCACATTCAATTAAAATCATTAGAATTACTTTCGATTTAAAAATCATACATTTGTTCTTAATTTGATTCCTTTACTCATGAATTGTTATTCAGCATCACTAAATTCTTAACATCTGGCCGGTGCCTCCATTGGTTAGAGCGATAAGTTTCTAAAATGATATTAGAATTGGCTTACCTTTCGCCTGCTTTGCTGTGAAGTAAAATTGATTAATTGCGGACTCATTGACGATTAAGGCAAATGCTTTTTACTTAGATTTATTTGACTTGATGTTTCTAATTGAATTTGAATACAATAAACATGATTGTGATGTCAACAAAACATCTATACATCGATTCGATTTTTAACAGCGTCTATTCTCGTAGCGTCTGCCTGCTGCGCATCCAAACACGCGCATCAACAAGCTAAAGTTTGTTCGGTTTCTCACGGATGTGGGCCGTGCTGTGCTGCCATCTGGCGTTCATTTTTACAACTTCTTGACGGCGCAACAGTTTGCAAGGGGAAACTTCAAGTCGGATCATTAACATCCTCAAAAAGGGGCGAAACTGTAACCTGCTTTATTTGTATGTCGGCAAGCGCAGCTTACATGCCCCCGATGTTCATTTTTCCTCGAAAGAAGAATCAGAAAGAATTTGTGTTAGGATTGCCACCAGGAGGTTGGCCTGAGGTTCACAGAACTGGATAGATGACTGCTGAATCATTTCTTGTATGGTTTCGAAAATTTGTGGAATTTTCTAAGGCATGAAGAGACTTCCCGGATCTTCTTATATTAGATGGACAGTCAACACATACGAAGAACCTTGAGGTTATAGACTGCGCTAGAGAGAGTAGCGTTTCGTTGCTATGTCGACCACCACATTGCTCTCACAGACTTCAGCCACTTGATATATCTTTTATGAAGCCTTTAAGTCTCCTTACAGCAATGAACTTCGAAAATGACTGCGAAGCAACCCAGGGAACGTCGTAACTTTCTTTCAAATTCAATGCTTTTTGGATCATCTTTTATCCAAAGCGCAACAATGAAAATTGCTATTAATGGTTTCCAAGCTACAGGAATATGATGGCCAACTGACCCATCCATATTCACCGACGCAGATTATCTCCCAGCAGACACAACTGACATCGGACTTGGTAGGCCTTCAAGTGAAGAGGTGATAACACCCGGAACTTAACAATTGGAATTGCCTTCACCTAGCACACCAGTTAAAAAACACATGCATATCAGGTTGGATGATAAAGCGGGTGAGGTTTCAGCCAACTCTAATGCTTACACGCCGGTTAAGGTCCGATATGATGACGCCTGTTGTGCCACTCCTGGCTGCTCTTGGATGACAATTGACAACAGGGCCTCTTCATTTCATGTTTCAGTTGAAATTCTAATGTCTATTCCAAAACTTAAAGAAAGAGCGAAAATGACGAATTGGAAGAGGGGGAAGACCGCTGTCTTAACAGATTCCCCATAGAAAAATGACTTAGAACTTGTTATGTACAAAAAATGGGCACACAATTCCTGTGAGGCAATAGATATCGAAGATGATGAGGCTGTCCTAGTGTGTGAATTTTGTGAATAAGGTTAAGAAAAGGACACAATGAATGAAAACCGTAACCTTAATTAAATCTTTATAATCACTTAAAACTAAATAAATGTAGAGCAAACTTATTTTTTCTGAATTTCCACTAGTTTATATGTTTTTAAAATTAATTGTCCTTACCACCCCATTCTGTCCCGCGTCCGGGGCAGAACGGGGCAAATAACATAATTTTCTGAAATTGAAAAAAAAAAAAACATATTGTTCTTTTATTTTCTTATAATATTATTGTATTTTTGTGATTATTACATTATAACGCATTCATAGAAAAATTTGCAGATCTCTTAATTAACCCTTTTGTATTTTTAAAACACATTTTCAACTTCGTATCCCGTTCTACCCCGGGTTCCCCTATCCCACATAGCGTCATTTAATAATCATTAATAAATCTTTAGAACCATAATACTAATTATATATTCAAAGATACTATATGAGAAATAGACATATAACACCTTCTTGCAAGAAAAATAAATAAAGAAAACTATTATTTTTGAAACATTGTGATGTAACACATTCTTTTCTTCGTGTGTTCAATTATTCCTTAGTTTAAAACTAATATGATTACTAAGGGTATGTAAATTTCGCATAAAATATAGCGAAATTTCACAACAAAAAATACAATAAATGAATTTTCGCATTTATTTGAAAAAAACATACAAATTTTAAAAAATATGCATTTATTTTTTTATAAAATCAGAATTTTACTTACTTGGATAGGTAAGTATCAAAATTCTTAGTTAAAATTAGTAGTCCTTACATTCTCTTCCTTGAGTCTTTGCCTTCTGTCATAAATTTATATGATGTACATACTAAAATATCTTTTAGCATCTAAACTCTTAACGAGACTACAGCTGCTTTGTATAGCTACCTTTACAAAGTTTAGCAGCATTTTATTGCAATTAAAATCTGCATAACATCAACAGGATTCTCTTGGTTGACTACTGTAAGTTGCTGTATCAGAAAATGGTTGTATCCATCAATGAGCTCATCCCGTTGTGTTTCTTTTAAAAAATGGTAGTTTAGAGAAGCTTTCAAATGATAAATTTGTATTCAAAGATGAGCGAATAATTGCGAAAAATAATTTTCGCATTTATTCGCTCATATTCGCAGATTTCGGATTTAATCGAATCTATTTCGGAAATACGAAAATTACGTATCGCTAATGATTACCTAATGGGGAATAAATGTGTGTACCGAAAATTTTATATTTGCGTTATCATTTATAAAATCCTTAAAAATTATGAAATCGGCTGGAATTAAAGAGTGTCTTAGTTTGAAATTTGAGCATTTGTAAATATTCCATAGAGACAACCCCTCCTCGACCTGATGAGGAATTTATTCATTAGTTCGGGACTAGCAGCCATCGTTTTACTTTTATTCTGAAATTTAAGAATGTGTGTGTTCCTGCGTAAGTTATATTATACTAGTGTTATATCAGCTCTGAATGACGAGTGTTAATTGAGATTTCATATTTAAGTTACCATTTATTAAATCAGCGCAGTCTGTGGCACCTTTAACTCAGTGTGTGATACCGAGAATATTGCATTTATGTTAAAAACTTAAAATATTGTACTATTTTCAGATAGCATTTACCCTTGAAACACCTAAAAATTTATTTCCTTAATTCTTTTAAAGTTACAATAATATCACGGGAATGATTAGTTTACGCATTCAATCTATGCCTCAATTTTAAAATTCTAAAGAAATTTATATTTGTTTCCAGGAAAATAGCATTGATAAATATAATGATTGCATTCATATTTGTTCAATTATAATCTGTCTCTCTATTATCCTGGACATTTATAACACAATAAATAAAGAATAAGCGTATGCGGTGCTTATTCCCTGTATTTCCCTATCAATAGACAGAGTTAAATATAATTTTTCTGAAAGAACAGCCTATGCATAATAGTTCATTTTAACAATTTGGTAACCGATCAAAATTTTGTTATGTAGCCAAGTATAGTTTGGAATGACAGGAGAAATTAAACACGAACTCCTCACTCCGATCAATAAAATATTGTCACGTAGACAGATCGAGTGATTAACAAAGAAAGCACAATTTAGATAAACGAGACTTTTATTCACAACAAGAGAGGTAACATGCACCCAGCTGGAACCCAACTGAAATCCCATCAACTTGAGGAACGCCTTTTTATACACAAAAGAACTTTATAGAATTATTTAAATTAGGAGAATTAACATATTCGGTACTTTGCCGAAGCTTCGAGAAAGCGAGCATAAATTAACTAAAAAGAACATGAAATACTTTCGACAGTCCGTCTCGGGACTCGAACCGACGATCTTCTGAATTGGAGCCCAGTGATTTAGCCGTTCGGCCACTCCATCGATTGAGAATGGTAGTAAATATGACAATATATCTAATTAAATCAACCATGGTTCACAAGAATGTTTACCAACAATATAACCCCCCAACATTTGTCAAAATCTGAAGATACAAAATACCACATTTCATCAAGTAAACATACAAAGGGTGTTCACACATTTTTGTAACGATTTTGAAAAAAGACATATGTAAACAAAGATAAGAATTTTTTTTTCTAATATGTTAGATCTGATAGCCCTGTTGTTGAACTATCATATTACATCTCGATTTCCACGATAAAAGAGCTTTTCTTAAAATTTCGAGGTTGATTTTGTTCCACTCCTCGACCATAATCTTCCAGAGTCCATCCAATGTTTTGGGATGCCGCTTATAAACACTTTGTTTTTAAAAACCAAATGCACAGTAATCCATAGGGACATGTCAGGGGACTTTGGTTGGATGCATTTAAAAGAAATAGATTCAATCCCGGTTTCATTTCTCATTTTTTTCTAAAAATATAGCAGTAGATTTAGAGGTATGGCTGATAGAGTTATCCTGATGGAACTTAACACAGGGGACTCATCACCTTTGCACAAGTTGAAAAGATAGAATTTTTGCTGTTTGTCCGGACTTCTGTAAGTTTTTTGTAATTGTCCATTATATATGAAATTTTCAGTATTAGTTCTCTAAACATTATAGATTATGTTCCCTGAATTAATTTTATTGCAAGTAAATAAGAATTTTTTTTTTTATGACGTAAGAAGTGAGTGTATTTTTTGAAAATTTCAAATTTATACTGATACACTGTGCGCAGCCTTACAACAATACTCACTAAGTTTCAATAATAATTTTTGCAATTTTGTGATGTTAAAACATTAGGAATATTTCTACACCTATCTAAAGTTTAAAACATTCAAAAAAATATTTACACCAGGGCAATCAGATTTAAAAAAACTGAAAAAGCCCATAAAAGTTACAAGTCAAATGCTATAAATTCATAGTAAAATAATTTTTCACAGAAAAATTAGGTGCATATTTTTGGTAGCATCATTATACACCTATCCTGAAAATATGAAAGCAATATCTGCAATAATTTACTTTATACAGTGCGCGCAAGCATTAAAATGATCATTTCGAGAAAAAGGCATCTAAAGTTCCCACACTGGTAATGTTTCCATTAGAACAACTTCTTTCATGTCACAGTTTTTAATGTTCTATTTGAAATATCTTAACGCGGTTTGTTTTATATGATTCAGAAATGTTCAAATATTTTAAAAATGCAAAAAAGTAAAATTCGATTTCTTGAAGGTTCAAAGGCGGTGACTCCCCTTGAAATGAAGATTGTTTGGGTAAAGTGATGGTATGTCTTTTTTGAAAACAGGTGTTAAAACATTTCTGATAATAATCAGGGTTAATTTCCACGGTCAAATGTAAATTTTAACGTTTGTTTCCTTTTCTATTAATTATGTCCGTCAATTTACGAGTAGAAATTTTAAAACTATGCTTTTCACACCATTTTTAATAATCGAATAAGAGTATTTCTCTTCGGAAAGTTCAAACACGTAGCCTTCGATCCATTGTTTATTATCCAGCGACATTTTAAAGCAAAGAATATTTTTAATGATGCAAAGATAATGCAAAGATAATCAAACCCTATTCCAAATTGATCCTAGCTGGGTTTTAATTTTGTTCATTTAAATTTAAATCATAGTGAAAGTGAAAATCTTTACAAAAATATGTGAACACCCTCAGTACTACAAAACTATACAGTATGTTCTCTTCCTAATGTAAAATTCGAATATCATTCTGACTCCTTGAAACGAATTTTTTCACCGTATTAATTTTTCAGTGAATGTTCGTCAATATTAAGTTACACTTTCTTAAAGCCCACATTGTCTAAGGTAAAAAACTGATGTATCATTAGTTGGCTCACTGATCTTTGTCAATTTGCTTTATACGTTTGATGACTTAAAAATTGGGGTTGTGACTATTAGCCAATGTTTCTTTTAGAGCTTTCTTAACAGTACAGAATCTACGTTAGTAATAATCTTCAGTCATATAAATCCATCATTTTCTCATTAGTTTCATTTTAATATTTCAAAATATTTATATTCTCTTTTCTCTGTTTCAGGGAAATAAAATCTTTTCAATCCTTTCCACTGCTTGTAATTTTTAGCTAATAATTATTTCAAATATGATAATTTGTAAAGTAATTACTATTCAACGGTTGCCTTTAATATGAGCAAATTCGTGCTGTTTACTAGACAGCTCTCCGTCTATCTCAATAATCTTTTATGATAGGGTGTGCAGTTTGAATATCCCTTACCAGAAAATCCTCATCCAGAATGCTCCCCATATCAAACGTTTTTATTGATTGCTGAAGTGACATTCCAAGGAGAGAATTTAACATCTTTAAATGGAGCTCTGGTGTTCATATTAATTCATGGGCGGATTCAGCCGATTTTCAAGAGGGGGAGCTGTCTTCCACCCGGGGGGAGGGTCGGGAGTTTAAGGAATATCCCCTGTTCAGCAACAAAGAGGGACAAAGGGGCCTACCCCAGAAATTATTTTAAATATACAGTGCTTGAAAACTTCTTTTTAGGCTATTTTAAGTGCCTCAAGAGCACCTTAAAATATTATTTTAAACCAAGAAATTTACATTCTCTCCCAATGTAACATGAAAACCATGGCATTTTATTCAAATACGATACATTTGGATTTTTATTTTAATTAATAAACTTCTTGTTACAGTTTTATAACATATTGGTACATTTTTCATAATTTTATTGTTATGTAAATGATTTCAGACCTAATTAACTTAAATGTTACAAAATTGTCTCAAATTTTAAACTGTTGTGGACAATGGATCATATCAGGCTATATTACTTAAAGACAGTATTTTTAAATATAATTCAACCTATTAAAAACTTTTAAAATGTTATATTTAATAAAGTAAAATACATTGCTCCCTTTGTCCAATCTGTGATAATTTAACATATAAAAGAAACTGATATTTGGAAAATTTTCTGTAGGTTTGAGGTGACGAAAACAAGTTTTGGCCTAAAGAACAAAGTCCAACTTCCTTTTCTTCATTTTAGCAAACCTATCAACGACTTTTTTTGCATCAACTTTGTCCGCAATTCCTCTGTGAATGTCTAGCAGTGCTAATGCTACAAGTCTATCCTCTCTCATGGTTGTTCTCATCCGGTCCTTCAACCTTCGAAGGGTTGAAAAGGACCTCTCGGCAGTAGCTGAGCTAACCGGCAGAGTTGCAAAAATCTTCATCAATTCGTGTATTGCAGGATAAACCTCTTTGTCACACTTGATGACAGTTTCAATGCCTGTTTCTGGAATTTCTTCATTTTTTCGTCTTTGGTTGCTGATTTAACCATTTGCTTTGCCACATGGCAACTTCATTGCTAAAAACAGCTCCACTATGACTTGAAATGTTCCCCACCGCAAACTGAAATCTAGAAAACAAGACATTAGCTGATTCTCTTAGGTTTGTTGGGGACAATTTAACAACCGAAGTGGGTATCAGGATTGATAGTTCAAGGAGTTTCATAATGTCATCGGGGAATCTATGATATCTTGAAATATCCTGTCTAATATATGAATGTAAATTGTTACTCTGTAGAATTACTCAAGCTCGACAATGTTGGTGTTGGTTCGGTTTTTTTGCCTTTGAGCAATATGAAGCAAAGACACCTCCGTACCCATATCTTCAGCTAAATCTGTTGTTACAAGATATACATCATGGAAAAACTCTTCACACTCTGATCTTCTCTGTTCCAAGGTAGAACAAGTAGATTGAAGAGCTTCACTGGCTTCTTTTTGGTCAATGCTCTTTTTTTTTGGAATAGCCGGCTAAGAGGAAGAGTGATAGCTAATATGTTTGCAAGAGACGCTATGGAAACTATGAAAGAACTAGTGCTTATATTATTTAAAAGAGACAGTGCTTTGGTAGCTGCTTCGGTTTCTTTCCAAGTACTTACAACTTCAAGCACTTCATGAATTTTTGGAAGGCTGATCAAAACAAATGAATACTGTCGTGGCGTTCGATCCATCTTGTTTGGCAGTACACTATAAGCTGTCTGCCTAATTTTTGTTTTAAGACAGAGTTTCTCTTTGGGCTTGCTGTAAAAAAAGAAATAACTGTTTTTATGGTGTCGACTGCACTTCTGACCTCTTGAATCTTAGAGGCCTTTGTCAGTCTCAAATTCAAAGCATGGTTTAAGTACGGCAATGGGTGGCGTTGACAGCACAACGTTTCACATAATTTACTGCTCCCTTTACCTCAGACACCACAGTACTACATCCATCAGTGGCTATTCCTACACAATTTTCTGGGTGCAAATTATTTTTTTAATTAATCCAAGTACAGTACTTCCTATCACTTCACCAGTCAAGGAGGGTTCATTTAAATAAGTTAAGTCTTCTTCTTGTGCAAAAGCTTCAACGGGTTTTCTGGAATTCACAAAGTGCAGGAAATCTTCATAAACATTTCCTCTGTAGCAGTAGCGTATGGAAAACATCAATTGTGAATCATGAGCAGCATCTGTTGTTTCATCAAATAATATGGTATAGTATTTTGCAGTTTTGATTCGTTCCAGTATGACATTTCGGACTTCAGTTCCACAACATTTGATTAATTCATTTTGAATCGTTTTACTAGAGTACATTGCATTAGCGCATGCTGACTGGATGTGTTTGCTGAGATTCTCATCTCCTGTTTCGATACGAGAACGCACCAGTTGTTTGAAATTTCCTTCGTTTTGGGTTTGAAGTTCCTTTATTACGATGCCATCATCACGGTGGCCTCTTACTGGAATGTTTTGTTTCCCCAGAAACAAAATACACTTCACCATGGAAGACAAAATTTTTCTGTTTTCTTCCACTTGTTTGAGGTGGCCTTTATCTTGTATATTTCTTGCACTAAGTTGAGGAGACTGCACTCTTACCAGAAATTCTTTAACAGCTTCCACAGCTTTCTTATGGTAAAGATGGTTTTCATGTTGTATTAGACAACCATCTTTGCCAAGCAGTTTTCGAAAATCGGTGACAGGTTTTACTACTCATTTTTGCAAATTTACCCCTCCAGCAGTCAAACTTGATAAAAATAATGGGCAATAGCGGCAATAAATCCCTTGCTGTGACAGTACGCGTTATTTTTATATAAATCTGTATTACAAACAAATATACATATTACAAATGAATTTATTACAAGAAAAGGCCCTGCATTATCATCTGTATAACTCATATCACAAGATTATTTATTCAATAAAAAATAAAACATTAATTTCGAAACCACGATTATTTTTAGCTAGTTTTGAATGTTCACTCCATGCCAATACCAGCAGAAATACTCTGCATGCAATGCGAAATGTACTGGAGAACGAACAACCAGAGGAGGATTTTCCCGCTCCAGTGTGTGACTGGCATCTGAGACATCATCCTAAATCACACGCGAGCGCGTGATTGGCCCCTTTGTGATAACGCCACTTCACGCGCTGGCGCGTGATTGGCAGTCAATGTGTTAAAAACAATCGTACTTACCATTTTAGTGCAAGGGTAGTAGGGTACTTTGTACGTAAACCATCAAACTCAACAAATGACAGTCTGAAAAACACACACACACGCACTTTGTAATTCTCAAACAGACCCGTTATTCAGTAACCACAAGTCAACAAACACTGAACCTGTCTCTGTGTCACTCACGCTGTGCGACGGCAGGGAAAGGGATCTTCCGCGAATGGTGATGGGACGCGGCGATCTTTATATCTATTTTTGTACACTATACTTGACCTTCAAGCGAAATGCACTGCACTGGCGCACTTCTAATCGACAAGCACGTTTAAACTTAACGTTTCTTTCCCCAAAACTTGGAACTAGCGTTACATATTATTTGTTACTTTATTTTCTTTGCTTCTTGTAATTTTGAGTTCTTTCTTTAAATTAAAAATATGACCTAAAGGGGGGGGGCTGCAGCCCCCTCAGCACCCCCTGGATCCGCCCCTGAATTAATTCCTATTTATCAGTAATGCTTCAAGAATGCTATATCAATGAGCAACATTTTCAGAGGTTTAGCTTATTCTTAGCTATGACAAACTAAGTTTTCATGAGAAATATAATGAAAGAGTGGCAGAGTAACACTGATCATTTGTATTGGCGTAGAAAGTTGTAACAATGATTATATAGCACAGAGATCAGGCCGTCACGTATAATTCCCAACAGTGTAACGGACAAACGCATTATTGAAGTGAAAATTATGTCAGACAATCGTACACATGATTTACTTTTACATCGAATGCTGAGTCCCCTCAGTTGTCTGTAATCAATCCAAATATGTTCCAAGCACAAAAATCATAAAAGAACTCATCATAAATTCCCATTATATCTTATTACAAGATTTATACGAAACAAAACTTTTCTGTTAGGATTTAGTGTCAATACCACTGATATATCATTACGTCTGTGCTTATACGTATTATAAAATCCAGGATTATCTAAAATCTGAAATATTCCTCGTAACTGGCATTCGGATGAAGAATACTGAATATCCATTCCACAATTAGGTGATTAAAAAATAAGGTAATTTGAGTTCATTACCATCCTGTTGAAGTATTTGTTCTCACGCCCCCGGACATAGGGGAAAATATGTTTGTTTTTCCCTATTTGCTTTTCAGAAAAAAAATGTAGAAAAACTGAAAAAAATTCGCTCTAGCAATGGCATTTTATACGAATTATAAGAGGCTTATCGTACTTACAATAAATAAATTATTTTAACTTTAAATAGTGCTTAAAATATAAAAAGAACATAATATTTTCCAATCATGATTCTAACATCCTATCGGACGCACAAAATAATGATTCCTTTGGAATAATCAGTCCATGATATAAAAACTATTTTAACGACCATACCATACTTATATTCACGAAGTTCCCAGAAGTAAATATTTTTATTGAAATATTAATTGCCAAAGGGGATAAAACTTCAAATGGAATGTCGCAGAAATTTCGCCTTTCTTCTAACATGATAAATTATCGTTTAGCCTAAGTTTAAGTGCATAGTTTTAACCATCGTTTATTACAGCATAGTTATTAGTGCGCATAGTTATTAGTGCATAGTTTTAAGAAAAGAATTCAGGAATTAATTTCGATCATACTCAAAAGCATTAGCGTTGTATATCAGGTATGAAATATTCTTTCCGAGAAAAACAATGAAATTATTATATGTACTATGTTAAGAAATTTAAGTAAGATTCAGGAGGAGTAATGTAAGTATGTGTATATGTATATATTTATCTGTGATATTAAAATCTTAGTAAAAAACTGCGTAACTGGAAAATACCCAAAATCGTAATTTTTTTTTATCAAACTAGATTAATGGAATTAAACTATCTATATAGCTATTTCTTCGACAAAATTCGAAGTTGCCTATTTATATGTTTTATCTCACTGGAAATCCTGCAAATCTTATATTTTCCTTTAAAGTAAAAGTTCTTGTTCATTATATTTTACTTTAATGACACGGAATTATTGTAGACAAACTACAAAACAGTTTAATGTCGCTACAATGTCAACAGTCAATATGATAGGATACATTTGCCATGTTGTATGTTATCATTATATGATTACAAACTGTATGTGTTAGATGCGTTGGAGCTAATATAGTAGAGATGATAAGCTTGAGATTCTAGAATAGTAATCATGAATCGATTCTGTTAGAAATGCGTACTAATAAAATGCACTTCTAAAAGATTTGAGTTACTTAATATGTATTATTTTTGTAACTTAACTTGAATAGATTTAATTCGTGAAGTACATAATGAAAGTTTCAGTGGAAAATTACGGAATTTCTTAATGAATATTTAAAGACTTAGACGAATTTTTAAATGTGGCATTAGTAAATATAAAACAAATGTAAGGCAGCCTACCAGGGTTAATTTAACAAGGGGCCTTACTTGCTCGTTAGCAACAAGTTTACAATTTGGAATGCAAAACAAATATATCCCGCGTACTGGACGGCTTTATTATGGTGTTCCCAGAATGGCTTAAAGATACAAGGGACCTTCAGACTCGTTAAAATTATCAGTATTTTACTAGATATAAAAATGTAGAATAATTAATATAATTTTTTACTACATTGAAGATACTTAGAATTCACAAATAAGTATTGTATTGCAATCGACGTGTCGAGTGGTCTTTGCTTATCTCTTACTCAAATGAAGAATGCAGTTGTCACGAAAAGGTTTATTGAATTTGATACGCCACGCATACACAAAAAACAAAAATAATAAAATTAATACACAGATGAAGCTTTATGACACGGCACCCTACTCGCTGAGATTATTTCTGTCTCACTGAGAATCATCGCAGAAAACGTTTATAAACTAACCCGCTAAGAGTGCAACCTCTGGCTCTTCCAAATATCAACTGATCCTATGTCTTGCCCGGGCCAGGTGATGGCTATATGGCTGGGGCCCTGGCATTCGGTTCAGATCCTGTGGGCTCGAATCCCACTGTGGTAATGGATGTTTGTGGTTCTTCGGAATAGGCTTTGAACTGCAAGTCCCGATCTAATTAGCACTCGTGTAGCAAAAAGTTTACCGTAGAGCTCCAAACCGACATAAACCAACCAACCTACCTATAGCCTTGGGGTGTCTCACATGTCTTCCTGGAATTTCTGGCTAGGCCAGCCACCGCGATATCGTGCAATTTCTTGAAGACACTTTTTCATATATATATATATATATATATATATATATATATATGAAACAATAACCTTTCACTTTCACCATTAAATAAAACGCCTATTCGAAATTCTTTCATTTTATCTTAATAAAGTATCGTCACTTAATCCAAAGTTTGATCTAGGGGTAACCTAAGTAGTCGATTATATTTCCCCCTAATCCACGTGTAGAGCGAAAATTCTTATATAACAGCGTGATGAACCTCCTTCTAGAACATTCGAAATCCTCACGCCATCTGACGTGTGAGGTCAGATTTCTTGGACTGGCCAATTAAAATTTTTAACTTGACCGCACCCCCATACTCAGATAGCGTTCTCCCGAGCTTTGTTGTGTTCTGCCATGGTGCTGTCAAGATATAATTTTTTGGGCGCGCTGCGCCCTTTTGTCTTGTATGTGATGACCCGGTAAACTCCTGAATAAGCACTTTGTAAAGATGTATCTTCAGAGAAGTATGTGCCGCCCAACTGTTTAGGCACTAAATGATGTCCAGCAATAAAGTAAATCTATGAAATAAAAGGATTATGTGTCAAATTATTATTTTTATTTATTTATTTTTTTATTCAAAATGCACACTACAGAAAATTCCATTTACAGTGTTGCATGAAGATACAACTTAAAACACATAGACAAAAGAAACACCAAAGCAAACATACAAAGCTACATAAACAATATATACATATACAATACACAAAACAATACATGACTTACGAACACAGAAGTTGCAAACATTTAGCCTTAAAAACAGTAAAGGGCATATAAAAAATATCAAGGTCTTGTAAAAGATGGTTAAAAAAGTTTTAAAATTTGTACTAAGAGAAATTACCTATGTAATTAAATTTCTTGCAGACATTTAGAAATAAATGCAGCTCACGAAGACATCTGCTCGGCACAGCAAGCTGAATGCAATTGTGAACTTCAACACAATCGATAATATTATTAATGACTTTATAAAAAAATAACATACAGGAAAGATCACGCCTGGATTTTAAACTGGGAATATCAAAAATGTTACGTAGGAAAGGAGACAAATCCAGAGGACAATAGTTATGTAGATGCCTGTGATTTTTGACTGGACTCTGCCCAAGCCTTTCCCAGCCACTCCCTACGACTTTCTAGTGTGTTTTCGAGGTCTTCTTCCTGTCATTCAACTTCGTGTATGAAAATTTTACATTTAAGAGTCGCGTAGGATTGCCGAACCACCACGACGGGAAAATCCCAGCGGAGTCACAATAGCCAGGAGAAACGTACTTTTTTCGCTTCGGAGAGATACCGTCAGCTGCGACCTGCAAAACGGGAAATGTTTGGCTCCTACGGGGGTGTTGCATTTCGAGTGATGTTTCGTAGACAAGTGTGTATTCGAGAATAATAGAAAATTCTTCGATTAAACGGTTCCGCCTGTTCGATCCCGACATGATTGTAACGATGAGTTCGAACTAGAAAAGAAAGAGAAAAAAAATATTGCTATTTTTACAATGAAACCAGAATTCCTCCCACATGCCACCGGAGGACTGACCCTAATGATATCAGAGACTGGTGTATTCGAAATCGGACTGTTATGAAATCGAAAATAGGAAAGTGTCTTATTCCCGAAATCCTTAAAAATACTCTCTTGGATACTATATACGAAATATTGCGTGTAATTTTCGACTGGAAATCTATTGGGATCTTCCCGCACAGGTTCGAATCCTGCCGACTCTTAAATGTAAAATGTTCATACAAGAAGTTGGGTGACAAGAGGGAGACCTCATAAACACACCAGAAAGTCGTGGGGAGTGACTAGGAAACGCTTGGGCAGAGAGTCCAGGCCGAAAACTCAGGCATCCACATAATTTGACAAATAATCCTTCTATTTCTTAGATTTACTTTATTGCTGGACATCATTTAGTGCCTAGACAGTTGGGCGGCACATATTTCTCTGAAGATATATCTTTACAAAGTACTTATTTTGGAATTTGCCGGGTCATCGCATACAAGACAAAAGGACGCAGTGCGCCCAAGAAATTACATCTTGACAGCACCGGGACAGAACACACCAAAGCTCGGGAGAACGCTATCTGCGTATGGGGGTGCGGTCAAGTTAAAACTTTTAATTGGCCAGTCCAAGACATCTGACCTAACTCCTCAGATGGCGTGAGGATTTCGAATGTTCTGGAAAGTGTTTCATCACGCTGTTATATAAGCATTTTCGCTCTACACGTTGATTAAGGGGAAATATGATCGACTACTTAGGTTATCTCGAGATCAGAATTTGGATTAACCCTTTCAAGGGTGCCGTCCTTTCAGGGCCCAATTCAGGGGACGATACTTTATTGAGATAAAATGAAAGAATTTCGAATAGGCGTTTCATTTAATGAAAGTGAAAGGTTATTGTTTCATATATATGGTAAACTTATATTTAAGAAATTTAGGTTTTTAAATGATATGGAAAGCGGCATTTGAAAAAAAATTGGAGCATTTAGTTGAAACAAAATTAAAACAAAATTTAATTTAGAAAATGAGCATTTAAAAACATGCTAGCATTTTTTAAATTGATTTGAAAAACATGCATTATTGTGCCCAAAAAATCCTTATTTTCGATTCTTAGGGTCTTCATTGTAGTAGAAGAAGAATATTAATTATTCTTATTATGTATGTAGAGTTAAACATTTAAAATTAAAATATTCGAAGTTGAAGGTCCCTTGTCCCCTTAACTGATGAGTAAGATGGAGAGAAAGGAATTCTTAGCGTGAAAGTTCTTAACGGTGACTGACAAAGTTCAGTCATCCAGTTTACTTCGGAAAGAAACATCGTCTATCAACGGACTGAGGTACAATTTCTTACGCTTCAGCTTTCTTTCAGTAGGGACAAAAAATTCTCAACACAAAATGAATATCCTGTGAAGTTATTGTGTGTGTCCTGTAATTTTATTGTGTTTGAGAAAAAATATTGAATACAGTATACTCCCGTACAAAAGGATTTCCTATAACGCAATTTTATGCAACGCTTTCAGAAAGGTGCGACGACTTTATTCGCATAACGCGATTCCCGTGTAACATGCTATAAAATAAAATGCAGGAATTTCTCTTTAAAACCATGTATGTACATTTATTTTAATGCACACGGGGTTTTGAACGATTTTGACGTTTGATATATCGGTAAGAACAAAGTTTAAACGATATATATATATATATATATATATAATAGTCACTCTAACATTTTACTTTAACTTCATTTGCATTATATAAGATTTTAATTCGTACGACACGATTTCCTATTACACAATGTCATACAAAAGCATAACATATTAATATGAGTCTACTATATTCATAATATAGAATAAGAGTCCCAAAATTTCAGATATTTGAGCAAACGTATATCCTTGATAGCGAAAGGAACGCAAATGGCAATGATTTTAGAACGCTAAAACAAAAACAAAAAATTGCAGATATTTATGTATCACAGAAAACCATTCACAGCCAGCACATGCGACATTTCTTTATAAAATGCTGTAATATACAAATTAATGTGTTAAAGCGTAAGAGGGGAAACTCTAAAACATAAGTACATTCATTTGAAATAAAGGATTTTTGGGAACTAAGAATTTAAAAGTGATCTAAGCGTCTCTAGTTCGATGCCGGTCGCTGACAAATCCATCGCGTTGTCCACTAATTGTAGCCGGTGAATGTAAAATCTGTCGTGGCTGCAATGTCCTCAAAGTTCTCAAATTTTACCTCTGGGGTGCGGGGTCAAGTGTTCCGGTCTCGTCACTTGACTCAGTTCAAAATTATGAGACCGGTCCTTTAGCGAAGTGGGACTTCGACCCTTGTGGTGCTATTTAAAACGGGAGCTGCACCATTCTGCCAAAAATTCTTTATAGACTTGAACTGATACAAAGTATCGGTCAAGGGGCACCAGTCACAATAACAACAGGATTTAAATGCAATTTAAAACTATGTGTTATTACAATAGATACAGACAAAATTATTTTAACATACAAAAATTGCTATTTGAGCTTATTTAAAATGTATAAAAAATTTCCATGCACTCTTCTTTTTATGAATCTAATTTAAATATTTTTTAATAGATATAGATGATAACCACATGAATAATAAACTAAACCGTTTGAAAACTGAAATTAAACACGTACAAAATTAACAAAGTATGAAACACTATTGTAAATTCTAGAAATGTGTCTCGGTGTTTAATCATTAATACTTAATTCTTTACTAGGTCAGATTTAAAAAAAAAATTGTAATTTTATTACTTTCTAAAATATCTGAACAAAATAGAAAGAGGAATACATTTTGACATTAACCACACATAGAAATGCAGCCCATGAAATTTGAAGAAAATAACGGTATTTAAAAACTTATATTATAAAAAAAAATTTTATGTTGTTAGTTCCACTATGACGGGAATTTTAAAGTTTTAGAAATAAATTTCCCCTTCACTACATTCTAGATTTTCATCTGTTCGCCTTATGTATACAAAATGTGTCAAATCTTAAATATCAATACTGTGGTTAAGTTTGCATTTATGTAATTAAAGTGGTTACTTTGTTATGGCATTTTGTTCAGTACGTTTTATGTTTTCGAATATAACATAACAGCATGTTTTAACCACTAATCTCAAACTGCATTAGGGGTAAGGTACCTTTTTAAAAGCTCAGGTACTCGATAAAGATATGCCTATTTTCAATCATCAGTAGTTATGATAACAATTTATTCAGGAATATGAAAATTTTGCTGTGAGTTAAACATACTTTTAACGTAGGATTACGTAGACAAGAGATACATAGACAAGAGATATCACAACAAAATTTATTTTGTAGATAACATGTTGACCAAGTATCAAATGATTAAATTTATAAACTTCTGTGAAATGTGGTTCCTGCCAAAATCAGTAGCCAGAGTAGCCGCCATTGTTGGAGATCACCGCTGCCACACGCCTCGGCATTGATTCAAAGAGACTTTGGATGAGTTCTTGGGGTACAGCAGACCAAGCAGCTTCCACACGTTGCCAAAGTTGATCTGCTGTGGCAGCCGGGGATGGAATCTGGGTCAATCGTAGAGCAACCATGGACCACATGTTTTAAATCGGTGAAAGATCCGGAGAGCGAGGCGGCCAGGGAAGCAATTCAATCTGGCGATTGACGAAGAACCGTTGGACAATGCGTGCCACGTGTGGTCGCGCATTATCCTGTTGAAATATGGCTGTGGACAAGCCCTGAAGGTAAGGAAGGACAACTGGCTCCAACACCTCGGAGATGTAGCGCTGACTGTTTAAAGTATCGGCAATGCGTACTAGAGGTGTGCGAGAGTGATATCCAATACCGCCCCATACCATAATACCCGGTGCAGGACCAGTGTGGCGGTGCATAATGCAGCTGTTCAGCATCCTCTTTCCACGAAGTCGCCAGACTCGAATGCGACCATCGTGGTGTTGCAGACAGACGCGTGACTCGTCAGTAAAGACAATTTCATTCCATTCTGCCGTCCACATCCTTCTGTCATCGCACCATTAGTGGCGGAGACGTCTGTGGTTCTGCGTCAAGGGTAGACAAAGCAATGGACGTCTTGCGGATAGACCACTCTGCTGTAAACGGCGTCGAATGGTACGCGCAGACACTGGATGATGCGTTACAGACTGCATGTGCTGTGCTATGGTTCGTGATGTGACTGAGCGATCCGTCACTGCCATGCGCACAATTTGCCTGTCATCACGTGAAGTGGTGTGCTGAGGTGGATGCGATCTCACACGCCGGTCCGTCGTACCTTCCTGCATCCAACGATCACATATCCGCATTACAGTTGTTTGGTTTCGTCCAACACGACTACCGAGTTCCCTGACACATAATCCACAATCTCGGTAGGCCACTATCCTTCCTCTGGGGAACTCGGATACTTGATCAAAAGATGATCGCTGTTTTTGACGAGGCATAATTGATCGTTTTTTTTGAAAAAACCACAAGAAAAACACAATTGCCGAACTTGAAATCGTCAAAATCTCCATGCCTTAAATAGCGCTTTGAAGTGGCGCCAAAGGCGCGCGTGACGTGCGTCTGCTCTGAAATTCTAATCATTTGCATATCTCACCTCCGCTAATGCATTTTCTAAATTTCATGTTATTTGCATGTTTCCTTCAGGGTGTTGCATTTGCAGTGGCCAGCAGTGTATATGTGTGTGTGTACATACAAAAGAGGTAAGCAACGATAAGTAATCCTACGTTAATAAACCGCGGTAGAAGAGGCTATCTGAATTTGTTTTCTTTATAAATATGGAATTAAATTTTGTCTATCTTGAAGTAAAAATTTTAATTTTTTTAAAATTTCAACCATTGTTTTTTCAATATTATATCATAGCGCACAGACTTGCGTCCGTATATTAAAGAATATACACATTTTTTTTAGTTTTAAAATGATGTTACATAATATATCTTTAAAATAATCCAAAATTGAAAACCAAATTAATAGTTCTCTATAGGAATTTTTTTTTAATTTTAAATTTTAAAAAAATGATAAATTTTACTGTAATTAAAATTTTTATATTAGGAATGACATAATAGCAGATCATTTTAATGATACATGTTTATAGCGCCCGTGTATAAAATATTATAGTATTCTAGCCAATTGTTCTTGTGATATCATGTGCAGAAAGACATAACAATGAAAAAAATGGTTAAAATTTTAAACAATTAAAAAAATTTTCTTCAAGCTAGAAAAAATTGAGAGCCATATTTCTAAAGAAAAATAGTGATTAACTAACATTAAAATTTTCATATTTCTGGATAAATTATTTTTGTAATTACTGATGATTGAAAATGGGAATATGTTTATCGAGTGTCTTGGCCTTTAAAAGGTAGAAGACCCCAGGAAAGTAAAGAAGAGGCAATAATGGGGAATGTAGGCTATTTAATTACCTTAAAACAATGGATGCATGCATGGGTTGGAACAAGCAAAGAAGACAAAGCTTTGACCTTAAACATACATTTATTTGATAATGCACAAATTTCAATTAAATTGTCATAGCTATTAATATAATAATCTCTTTCATATTAACATTTTTAACATTGAGAACCCAGAAGCAGAGGCAATCTATATTGTCAAAGATGATTTTTAGAGTCTATTGGGGAGGCACTTACTATAGCTGATGTATGCAGCGATGATGGTAGCATCGACGCCAGGGACCCAGAATCATCTCCAGTGTAGGAATATCTTAGTGGGATATTCGCACTTCTTCAAGACTCTGAGGCAGACGAGAGTCTCTATCATCTAACTTTGAGGAACCACGTCTGAGATCGATCTGCTTCTTCTTCAATTCCTTCCGTCCTTGGCGGAGCTGCTGTCTGTTTACAGGGGGTCATTCTGGCCGCCCCTCACTTTCATTGGGCAGTGGGCTGTTTTTCTTTCAATGGTTCCTGCCCCAATTGGTTCTTTATTAAACAGCTTCTGTCGCCTCTGTCCATAGTCTATGAAGTACCTCCCCCACCATAATTTTATTTTGCAAAACAACTTTGACCCTTCTCGTGTGACGTTTTTACAGTGGGCCATAAAATAACGACCATCCATCTTGTAAAATTTAGACTTTAGATCGCTATCACTGGCCACACCGACAGCTATTCTTCTACTTTTTATTGGTTTACAAGCCTCTATTTACCCCTGCCTCTGCATCCTTTATAATACATTCGTTATTGGCCACACACCGTGGGGAATTATACCATTCCACTTCTACATCACACTCCACCACTACGGGAAAATTTAAATTTTTTTATTTTTTACTTTTTCTTTTATAGTCGACTCATGTCCCTGCTCACAGTAGCTGAAAATAAACATTTTAGAGCATACATGACAGTGTAAGTATGCCTCCATGCATCAAAACATTAAATTAAATCTTAGCCAAAACGACAAACCAAACTAATTTTGAATTTTGAATGAGAATTCGAATTCTATATACATATTATATGCCATTTCTTTACCATACACAAGTTTTACTGTACAGAAAAAAAATCAAATAATAAGCACATTTGTGGTTCTGTAAATATACTGAGTATAATACATTGGAAATTTCAACAGGAATGAGTACATTACAAATTTGTCTTACTCATTATATTCAACAAACTTCCCTGCTCTTTATTAGATATACAATTACAAACTTAGAACCACATAATTTCTCATCTTATCTGCATCATTTTCATTGAATTAATTATATCTTGAAATGACATCTTAGTTATTTACCTCACATGTTCACGTGCGTTAACTCTTAGCAACACTATCATAATATTAAACAAACATAGAATACTACACAATAAGCTTCTTATTACCAACTACATTGATCAATGAGAATTCCATCATAAAATTTGCAACTATACATCATCATATCATCAACATAATTATTACTACATACTTCCTCTATAAAAAAACACTATAATATTTATATACCCATTTTTACTTTTCATAATAATTGTGAAATAATAATTATCGCACAAAAAATTCATGACATAAAATAAACCGTATCATAACAACACTAACTATATATACATACATCGACATCATTGTAACTGCAAATCATACACTTATGTCATTCTCACAGATTGCTCGTATTCAAAGTCCATAATTTTACATATGATTTATTTTCTGTGCATGATTTCACGTAAAACACAGTTATATCGTTCATCTTGTGGTTGTCTTCAAGCTGATACATTTATATTCACCCATTTTTTTTTTTTTTGTGACTAAGTCTATACTATTTTATACCATCAGACCACTGTATCAACATACCTACAACCTTCCCGTTCACATTGTCGGATATGATATCTCCATACGAATCATATAATGCTACTAATTCGTCAAACCTCTTATTAATCTAATTCGTATTGCACAGACATTTTGATTTTTCTCTTTTATTTTATTTTATATTATTTATACTTTTCAAGTCGCCGTGTCCCCTGTAAATTTGGCTTTCCACTCCGCAACGCAACTGATCTATCCCTCAGAAAATAAAGTCCGGTTTTTGTTTAAAAATCGCCAGTCCCTCACTAGTCGCTCAACCAGTCCAATTCCTTCCGTCCTTGGCGGAGCTTCGTTTACAGGGGCTATTCTGACCCGCCCCTCACTAATGGGCAGTGGGCTGTTTTTCTTTCAGTGGTTCCTGCCCCAATTGGTTCTTTATTAAACAGACTCTGTCGCGTCTGTCCATAGTCTATGAAGTACCTCCCCCACCATAATTTTATTTTGCAAAACAACTTTGACCCTTCTCATCTGACGTTTTTATTGTGGGCCATAAAATAACGACCATCCATCTTGTAAAATTTAGACATTAGATCGCTATCACTGGCCACACCGACAGCTATTCTTCTATTTTTTATTGGTTTACAAGCCTCTATTTACCCATGCCTCTGCATCCTTTATAATACATTCGTTATTGGCCACACACCGTGGGGCTTCTATAGGGAATTCCACTTCTACAGGGAATTTCGTCTTATATATGTGTTAAATTTTTTTTATTTTTGTCTGGATTGTGCTATATTTCTCTCCGCCTGGATGCTTTACCCAAAAAAGATTTTTAGATTTTATACTTTTTTGATAGAATTTCTAAAATGTTATGCATAGAATAACATTGAGTACATAAATCAAATTTACATGCGCATTATTAGCTTCAGAGTCAAGATAAAATTTGTACTAAACACTACGAGTATTTTAAAAAAATAGTGTACCATTACAATTTTAAACCTTCTTGTATTTTTGTCCTTGTTTTGTTATCCGCTTTTGTTCTTTATAGTAGCATTCAATTGTTTTCGTAGCTTTACAGTTTTTTTTCTTTTGAGGAATACAGAAGACCGATTTTTTTCTAATTTTTATGTATATCATATCTAATTTTTCCCATTATAATTCAGAATTACTTCAACTATTTCTCAACGGAAAACAAAATTTTCTCAGCTGTATTCCATTAAATATTCCATTTTGCTCTGTTGCATAGTAAAGACAATGAAACACATATCTGCTGATGTTACGTGCACTTTGATTACCAAATAGTTTTATGAATATTCCATATAAAATCCAAACTAGTAAATACCATTAGAATATGTTTTTCTTTTGCCCATAAAATGGTATTTCTACACGGTATACATTATTTTTATATTAACTCGACTGAGCTTTGTACTCCTTGTTGTATCTTAGTAAATCTTAGTGTCTTAGGGCCTGTTCACATAGAGTTCCATCAGCGTCAGCGTTAAACATTTCATTGGCACTTATTGGTTAAATAGGTGAATGTTTGGTATATAATTGGTTAAATTTTTTTTACGCTGACGCTGAATGATTCTATGTGAAACAGACCCTGAGTGTAAGATTTAAAATCACCAATTAAAGCTAAATTTTTGCGGTCCGTAAAAATTTACTCCAGTTACCATCTTTAAAGAGTTACTCGGGAGAATAACTCTTTAAAGATGGTAACTGGAACAGGTCTCCAAAAATCATTATATTAGCTGTTAAAGACATGAAGAATCCTGATATAGTACTTTAAGAAAAACCTCCCTAGAATGGAAACGTGAATTACATACAAGAATTTTAGTGGTGAATAAGTAAAACCTTCAATTTCCTTTTATTCAGTGCATGTTTGAATGTTTCGAAAATAGATGAATCTTAATTCAACTTCATAGTGAATGTTAGACGGTACTGTTTTTTGACGAAACGGAAACTTCAATTTCCCTTTTATTAGGATCCGTTTGAACTCGGATGTTTTCTACGTTTCTAGGGGGAATTTTTATCAGCAGAGTGTTCCTTCAAAATATTTGTTCTGCAACAAAAGCAGCACTTTCAATTTCACTTGAATTGGAAATAAGATTAAATCTCCTCTATAACTTTCCTGAAAGTTCGGGGAATAAAGACAAATCTTGAGATTAAATCAATTACGTCCATTTGTGTGTGTAAAAGCTGCAACCTCACTTCGGCTTGAAACACTCAAGATGATTCTGTACAGTAATTTAACATTATGTTTACAAAGAAAAGAAGGAGTTTTGATTCAATAAAATATAACTGCAATAAATAGCCTCAAAATTGAATTAAATTGCATTTTCAAAGTAATAAATAAGTTATATTTTGCGTAAGGGGATAGTAACGACACCGCCGAATAAAAATATTGCTTTTTAAGGTGGAAAAAAAACTTTCTAAAAATCAATTCAATTGCACGACGCAAAATAATGATCTATTTCCCATATTCCAGTGTTTTCATTCCTTTATCCTTCATATAGTTCCAGAATAATGTTGCATTTAAGGAAGCTTCTTGCCATATTTGGTACCATATAGGAAGCGATAAACTTATAGGGTTTGGTCATACGTATAAATTTTTCCTTTCCCAAGTCCTTGTTTATGCCTCTAATAGTCTACTTAAAAGGTTTTCATCACACTTTAAAAGAATTGTTGAATGTGTCTGATACCATGATTTAAGCTTTTTGCTGCTTTGCTTTCCTGATTGCTCAAGTTTACTGTGACATGGATTTTGATGCAGTTTAAATAAAATCCGTAATACGTATGTACATGTATAATAAATGAAGTGGCAAAACGTAAGCTTATCAATATTTGAGAACTTCGACTTCTTACATTTTCATTTCTTATCAAGCAAGCAAACATTACTTTCTGCGGTAGAAACGAACACACACACACACACATAATTCCAAAGAAAATACTGCAGAGAAGATTTTAATAAGGAATGAAACTCATTACAAAAGAATTTGGTGTACTTGTGATTTATTGGATCATTCATTATACATATTTATTATGAATTATGTATATTACAATCAATATTTTTTTTTACCATTCCACAGAGAAATGTGTCTCAATGAATGAATACCTAAGTCACTATCCCTGAGTATTAAGACCAATTTCTAATTCCTTTTGTGAAAATACATGTATAATCTACCAAGATTCTTACAGATTCTCCTAAATGATTTTTGTATTTTTCGGCCTGTTGTGTATTTTAATTCTAGTTAGAGTATTAGTTAATAAATCCACTACATTGTGAAAAAATAATGTTTGAGAGAGTGGTATCATATTTCTATAAATACTATAGTGTTGTTTGGTTCGGGCTCAAGCAAGGCGAGTTGCCTCCTGCCCTTTTTCTTGTAACATGAGGCTAAACATGATCAAACGATTGTTCAATATGGCATAAAACTGAGGGAACAATCCATTGTTTTATCATTTTATCTTAGTATTAAAGAACAGATTATTGTATAAAGTACACACTTAAGGTTTTTTTAAGGAAATATTTACAATTTCTAGTCATTGTATGATGATAAGTAATTAATTTGATTTTCATTTTTAAACCATATTCTTTAAACCATATTCTTTAAATTAAACCCTTTATTTTGAAAATGCCTAAGTGTTTTTAACAAAGATTTAAATTGTTGAACAATAACACGAGCTTAAACATGATTCGAGGCCTTTTCATTGATACTTCACTTCGTATTTGTTGGATATTCAGAAACTGATTGTAACACGGGGGTATGTTTAAATAAAGTCACAGTTGGCCATATTTAACCTGATGCATCCATATTCAAGGTATCCGACGCCCTTAAACGTCGATTTTGACGAATATTCCGAAAGTGTTTTTAATTCCTCTTTTTTAAAGAATGTTAATATCTGTACATAAATCTGCTTTATTTTTTTCTGTATTAACAATGGAAATTAAATTAGAGTGATTTAAAGATCAGCAACAGCTATCAATTCAAGTGCAAGTTAAAAACTTTATTGTATTTTCAGAAGAACTTATTTTTCATCAAAACTGTAAAGAACTAGCATGATTACTCAAAATCTAACCATAATATTTCAATGAAATTCTTCACTTATGTTTTTCATAATACCAAGATTGTAATGAATGAAAGATTTGGTTCTAGGTGTATTATTTATTGATTTTTATCTGCATTTATAAAAAAATCTCATAAAAAATTACCGAAATATTACAAGTAATTGCATATAATGACCTTTATTTTTTTTTTACATTCCAAGATATCTATTATCTATTAGGTCGTATCCCTAAGGGGTACTTATGTTCATATGACAAAAAGAAATTCATGATATTTGCTTTTATTTAGAGGTAGAGTGGTTTTTGTAAATATTTACTAAACTTCGACCCAAACTCCTCAATTTTGTAAAAAGTTACATAGTTATTGTCTATTTTTTCATCATCTTCGTATTTTGGTGTTATATTCCTTCGAAAAATAAGACAGAAATTCTCGAAAGTACAGTTTTTGAAAAAAAAAACGTGCACCATATGACCATAGGACCATAGAAACGTGTGATTAACTGAGTTACCTAGACCATCGCCTTCTAACACAGATATTTCATGAGACTGACAACGGAGAGCGAAAGTTCCACCGAAATGAGAAAAAGGAATGCTCGTAATTATCATCTTCTGTACCGAAAAAACGCAACACAAAAGTGAAGCAGTGAGTTTATGGTCAGAGCATTGGAGGGTGAAATGAAGAGTTCTCATTGGACGTCTCCAGGATCTTCATGATGCTTCTGTTTTGGGGGAGGAGTCAATGTCTGTCTGTAAGCTGGATTACAATTGGCAAGTAGAGAGAGGAGGAAGAAAAGTGATTGGATAGAGAGATAAGGTTCAGAATCCGTGAGTTCTAATACAAGGAAAATGAGAAAATCCAAAATGATTTACTCAGAGACAAATAATAAGTGCTAGAAGGATGTTTAAGGATAGTAAAATAGATTTTTATTTTATTTTATAAAATGTTTAAATGTTTTTTGCCTTGCCAAAGCCAAGTAAAAAGTGCACTGAACGTAGTCGGACATTTTAACCTAAATACTGATAATAAAATATTCATTGTTATATGTGTGCAAATTAAGTTACAATGCAGTTCTGAGAATTGTGTGCACTGTTTATCTAATTTTGTAACTAAAAAAATAAAAGAGTACAAGCTAACTACTAAAAAAATTATTACTGTATTTCCTACTCCTTAAGTTATTATATGGACATAAACATTTGTGTGAAATAGAAAATTTTTAAACAACACTTTTCATGTTTGATTTAAGGATTATATTTTAATGTAGAATATTAAGTCACAAAGCTTTACTCATTAATAGTGCTTTTAAAGGTTAAACATAAAATGTATTCTTATCTAAGCGTATTCCTGACATCTTTTTAAAGTCTTGTAAATTAAAATATCCGTCAAAGACCTTACCTTAATTGGGTCGTTTAGGTTTTTTTCGAGGCGACTCAAGAGAATTATGTTACTGAAAAAATATATTGTTTACATGATGAATAATTATATTTTAAGCGAAGAGAAAAACGTACGAATTAAGACCTGTTAAGAAAGAGTCATTAAAGATAGTATAACGAAAAAAAGCTTAATTACGTATAAATATTAATTTCTTAAATATTATTTTTATTGGTCATCCGGGAGTGTGTCATACAAGTGATTTAAAAGTTATGTATTCAGCGATTATGTTAGAAATTGAATTTCAATTTTAAACAGAATCAATCGAATACCAGCAAACTGTATTCCTCCGTAAAACACTTCTGTTTTATTCCTTTAAACTGATTTCACTGCTTTCAGTTCTGGCAGAGAAATGATTTAAGAAGATGGTACATTTTATTTGTATTACCCATCTGCCTCTTATTTATAACTGCAGCGATACGTATACACGCTATTAAAATGTACTTCAGTCTAACAGAAACAGTTTCTATTATTTTAAAACGATATTACTGGTTGGAGATATGGAATAAAATCTGGTAACTATAAAAACTTTTGTTTACTATTAGAGAAATATGCAACAAATGTTTATGTTTAAGATGTTATTACAAATTAAATGGCATTATTAAACTGTAAAGAATGGTTTTCCTTTTTACATTACCTTTCTCAACTACAAAATAGAAATATGTATAGTTTAGATTTATAGAAATTATATATATATATATATATAATATATATGTGTGTGTGTGTGAATTAAATTAAATATTATGTCCTCCATTCTAGCATTTAAATTCCCTTTCCTAAATCCAATCCCCAGTGACATTACTTTATCGCTTTAAAACCCATAGCAACAGAACTTCCCATAAAGTGAATGCCTTGCATATCTACACGTGTATATGTCTGGAGAAAGGCGTGGGTTAACATCGCGAGACCGGATTTTTGCTGACCGTACAAAATAACAGCCACATGTTTTTTCCGCCTCTCGCGCTTAAGATTGAAAGGTGATATCTTCTCTCCGAGCTGTCGTCTGCAATGGACGTACTGTTTATTGCTGAAATAAAATGATTCGACCCGACTGCTTCAAAATTTTAATTTCTTTCAGGCTGAGTCTAGCTTCACCCATGTAAATATGAGCCAGTTTTCCTTTTCAGGTGGCATTTTAAGAACGAGATGTAATGGATATATTACACACACACACACACACACACACACACACACACATATATATATATATATATATATATATATATATATATATATATATATAATATTTTAGTAGACGTTAAAGTAAAAAAAATATTAACACTGAATATTATCTATGTACTTACGAAGTTAAATTAATTTATTCTCTCTTAATTATTACGTTAAATAATTTTAAAAATGACTAAGTTCTTCATCTATTGGTTATCTTTAAACTGTAATAGTTAAAACTCTTTCAATTTTGTTTTTCTACATTATGTGTATGAGAGACTTAACCACTTATTTAGAATTAGAAATACTCCCTTAAAATGATATGTCATGTGTAATAGTTATTTTTTTTTTTAGCGAACCCCATAATCAGATTAACAGGGAAAAAAAACCTTCTTTATCTACTGTTTTCTGTTGGAAAAAGAGTTAAAATCAAATTTGGTGAGCCCCATAAACATCAAATGAGGGATAATGCGGTTAGAAATGGACAAGCAAAACACTTCTGATCCAAAGGCAATATATCTTGAGTAAAAGCTGTATAAACAAATCCCTGAATTCTCTTATGGGACCAGGACTCAGTTTCTTTTAGAGAAAAATAGTTTTTTGATGAGATATTTCAAAATATATTGATAGTTCATAATTTGGAAAGTCAATTAATGTTTTCCTAAATAAATATTTGGAGAACTTTTCGTTGACATCATAAAATATGGGACGGAATAAAATGGAGAATCATCATATTTCGAATATAATTATATTTTTTTCCGGATTTTTTGTATGGGAAAAGGAAATCAACTTTTATGCCAATAAGTTGATTTCGTCAAACGTTTCCAAAAAAAAAAGTTTTGACAAAATTATGAGCGCAATTGTTTCAAAAAGTACTTCAAAATCTGTTTGAGAAACACTTACACTGATTGTTAAGTGTTTCTAAAATATTTTAAGAAAAACTTGTAAGTGTTTCAAAAAAGTGTAAGTGTTTCAAAAAGACACAACTTTTGTCGACAACATTAACACGCTGAAATCAAAGTGTTTATGATCTGTGTAATTTACTTTGTGATATTTTGAAGACTGATGAATATGCTGATGAAATCATATTTTAATTGCCGCTGAAATTAATTTTTTTCTAAACGTTGCAAAAAAGGTGCATGCTTGATTTTAAATATATTAAGCAAAATATACAAGTACTTTCATTAACGAATATTTTCAATTGATATATTTATTAGAATTACAAAATAATATGTTTAATATGTTTACTCAATTTTGCATAAAAAGCCTTTAACAACTATTGTAACATCTATCTATTTAAATGCTTAAAGTATGAGTGTAAATGTAATTATTCAGCCCAAGTTCTCCAGATGGAGAGTCTACAAACTAAATAAAAGAGACCATATTTTCACACACACACACACACACACATATATATATATATATATATATATATATATATATATATCTGTGTGTGTGTGTGTGCGCGTGTACATACACACGCAAAAAGGTTCAATATAATGCAAGCTTCGTATTAATCATAAATGCACAGGTACCTCATTTAACAATATTTCTAATTGATGTATTTATTAGAATTACAAATCTATATTTTCCATATGTTTATTCAAATTTAGATAACAAAATCTTTATATATGTGTGGGTGTGTGTTTGTATGTAATTAAATATGCCTATTTACATGAATACACATTTTCTTTAAAGAAGACAACAGGCACCGCTATATCGCTACCCTTCTTAATTGTCATTACTTTCTGTATATGCTCTTTTCAGTTTACAGGAAATGATTGCTACCATTAATACACTACATATCCCTCAATGTCTTTCTTTCTTGGATACAAATACCGTTATCGAACCCTACACAGCGTATGTCGATGACCTTACTACAGTTATTCTTGAAGAAATTCTTGCTAGAAGTGAAAAGAGTATTTTCAGGGGAATTTTGAACCAATGAAAGCCATCGTAATGCACCTCTGATGTTGCAATAACCATCCTCGTATAGACATCAAATAAAAAAAAATAACAGATCATCAAAATCATTTCTGTTCTTAGTGTTTGTAAGTTAGAAACAATAATAAATGCCAGTTAGATGAAGTGAGGTAATGAATTGCGCTTCCAATTATATTTTAAAGTTTATTTCCTGGTTGGTAGCCAAGTAGTAGCGCTTTGGGCCAAGGAATGAGGGTGAGGTGTCCGATTCCCGATACAATATATTCCGATTCCAATAAAATATATTAGATTTAAATTTAGTTGCGTTTAGGACGGATAGGGTACAATTAAATCAGTTGACCAGAGAGTCCGTCAATGAGGTCAGCGGGTTAGTGTTGATGGGTGAACCCTCTCCCTCGACGAGGCCTAATCGCTCCTGGATCCGTTGCTTTTCGTTGTAGGAATGGATTACACGGTTGACGAATCAAGATACAATCTTTAGTCCCAAAATTAGTTATTAGACATATAGTTCTACGGGGACACACCACACAATAATATATACAAATATATATTACAAATTTTCATAGAACAGTAAAATCACTTGCAAGTCACTTTCCACGTGGAGATTCCTCGTACCTTCTACCTTTCACCTTTGAAAGCTGGAGAGATAATATACAGAACCCGTCTTTTTCTCACTCTCCGTCCAGCGGGTTCATCCCCCCCCGTCGCTCGACTCGGAGAAAAAGGGGAGGGGAAAAATAGGAGTCCATTCCTGCCAGTTAGGAAGCAAAGAACCCTCCAATGTCGTCCCTGGGTTTGCACAATCGAAATTGCGCTTTCACAAGCAGGTGGTTTTGGTTAACCTATACAGTACCCTCATTGAAAGCAGCCACCGATTCTTTCGGATAAACAAAGACCTTCGGATAAAATTATATATTTTGTTCCTTTAACGCAATCATTAGAATTGTACACTCTATCTTAATTTTAGGAGGGTTCAAATATAGTCACAATTTGTAATTAATTTTAATTTTATAAATCAAATATTTCAATGTATGCCTTTTTTTTCATAATAATATAGTTCATTTTGAAATTGTTTATAATTTGTTGTATAATTGTTTATTGCTTTAGTGTAGGAAAATGTCCATCTTTCCCCACTGTGCAAATTTTAAATCCGTCGAATACACATGAGCATATTGAAAATTGAATTCATTCAGAAAATGCTTTCGCCACTCTTTAAAAATGTGTTTTTTTTTATTATTCATTCTCGCTAAAAGATTTGGTTCTCAGCAATATTTTGTTCGAAAGAGTTGGAAAAACCTGTTTTCTTTTCGTACTTCTCAACGAATGCTTCAGGTTAAACTCTAAAATCATCAATGCTTTCAAATATAAAGGAAAGAAATATGTTCACATTTCGAAAATTCCTTTCGAAATTTCCTGAAAATGAAAACCTGTGTTATGTTTCGTTTGTTAGTATTTCAATCATTATCTAATGGTCCTCAAATTTTATTAAAGAATATATAACAGTTGTACTTACACTTTTTCCAAATATATTTCCGAGCCTTAACTGGGTTAAATCTGCGGAACGCAAGACATATAAGGCTTATACTTTGTATGCGTTTGCTTTTAAAAACACTGATTATCCTAATTAACAACAGTATAATAATTTAACAAATTATTAATATAGTTATAATTACATGTATGTACGTTATACTACTAATTAAGCTTTCTTTGAGTAGCTTATTCGTTTATTGAAAGAGAATACATAAAACAAATGATTATGTAAATAAAGAAAAAAGTATGCCAACAATGATAAATCTACTAATAGTTAGCGAGGATTTTAAAGCTATTACTAGCGTAAAACTAAAGCCTTACACACAGAAATTATTTTATTTTTTAAATTATGTTTTCTATATTTTCATTCTTAAAACGTTCTTTTCAATTTGAAAATGGTATTAAATAATTGCGTGCAGATATCAGTCACCTTTCTAGGAAATTTAAAGTCTTTGCATGACATGCGAGAACGGGAAAAATTAATTATCTGTGAACATCAGTGAACAGAATCTTAAATATGATACATTGATAAAATTAAAAAGAAGTACCAAAACATTTAGTAAAGTATTAACATGATATATACATGATCAAATTATTTTGCGTACTGTATTTTGTCAGCGAAATATGGGATTTTTATGCCAAGTAATAATTGTATGATAACTTTAAATTCAACGGGAATGTGTTGAGGTATGTGTCATCTATAATGCTGTACTGGAATAACTTAAAATTCGTATGCTAGGCTGCTGTCGGTGAGGAGAATGGGTATTCAATGTGTAATAAACTTGTAAAATGTATTCATTGAGTCCAAAAGCACTTGTTTCCATCGCCTCAGATGTAGTGCAACATCTCTATCATTGGCAAATTTCCGAGATTTAAGGTCAGTTAATAAAAAAACATTCTTATTTTCCCCAAACTATTCCTTGCGCACCTTACGCTGTCTCTGGCAGCTGTTTCATTTTTGTCAGAGAAAATAATAATTTCGAATATTCTTCCTAATTTTTGACATTCCATAATGGTCTATTACTTCAAAGTGTTGTTATCAATTTACAATTTTCGTTTAAATCGCAAAATAGACCAAATCTCAACTAAACACATGTCCACGCCTCACTGAAACTCTCCCCACATGGTGTAGCAAAACCTATTCGCCCTTACGGTAAAATATTCAATTTTCGTCATAATGACGAAATAAAAAGTTTGTATGCATTCCTATGCATTTTGCTGTATCCACAGCGTATATTTCTTCCATTCCCAGCACAAATTGTGGCAATTTAGATACTATATATGAGATATATTCGCCATAAATAATCCAACACCTATAGATAAAAATTATACTAAAAAAGACAAAAAACAAACAGAAATCAAGCACTCTGGGCATCCACGCACCAACGGCAAGATTATGCATAAGAGCCGGAACTGAACCATAAAACGACAGAGGTAATCGACAGGTCACGTCATCAGGGGGCCTAACCATGTCAATTACCTCAAGGGGAACTTTCTGAATAGGATGCAGGTAAGCCCAAAAGACATCCCAAGGCCCCGAGTTCCCCAAAGAAGCAATTAGTCAAGAAGAAAATCAAAAGACAAACACAACTTACTGTATGGGCTCAACGCACCTTACAAGCAAGCACACAAAAATCCTAATGCAATATAATCGGTGTCTACACACCCCAATTCCGTAAGTGACGGTTATGGCGAAACAGCAGCCAGTTCTATCCTAATGGTTACGTCATTGAACCATTACTATAGCTCCACCCCCCATTACAACTTAACCAAAACACAAATACTATTCTAAACAACTTTATAACTTCCTGAGTCTAAATGCCATTTTTTTTTAACTTTTAAATTACCGAAATTTTTAGATTATTGATAGATTTTTAGGTTGTTGATAGGTTTAATTATATACTTTCTAACTATAGGGGAAAAAGAGGGAAATGTAGAAATAGTTTAAAAACAAAATTGAAACTGGATGATCTGCAAAGGGTTTGTAATTTATTTATTGATTTTAAGAATATTAAAATAATTAAACATTTTTTATTCAACCAAAAAAATTCTGGTTTAAGATGGGTAATTAAACATCATTTATCTTCAATTAAATTTGCTTCGAGATTTACAAAACTAATAATTTTAGATTTAATAAAATACAAGCTTAACCTGACTAATTTGGATGATAAGAAGGGAAGGGATGTAGGGGTAGAGTATTGTACTATTAACTTTCTAGATAAAGATTTCGAGTATTTAAAACTACCTACTATTGTACATAATAATTCTAAATTATTACCAATCAAGGATTGTGGGAAAATCGCTATTGCGTTCAAATATCAAAAAACGTTAAGGGACTTAATCTGCAATTATAACTTTTATTGTCATAACTTAGGCAAAATTTCTAATTCTGATTGTAATTGTCATATTGAGGAGTTTAAAAACTTTGTAAATCCAGCTTTGGGGCATATCGTAACAGGGGATCTTAATATTGTTAATGATGTTAGGTTGAGGGAAGTACTACGTAAGGGCTCAAAATTTAGGGTAAGAAATAAGGTAAATTTTAAGCAAATTTTAAGTTCTATCACTAAAGATTTAGACTACTTTATTATAAAATTAGCAAGGAAGTACAATTGGTCTATCGACGGTTTTATGGAGTGGAAGGTACATATTTTACAGGATATAAAAAGGAATTATGAAGAGTTTGGTATGGAGGAAAAGAGGGGTTTCTTTTTAAACAAAGTTCTATACAGTAAAATTAAAGGTTTAAAAAATAAGTTTATTATTACGGTTGTTGATAAGGCGGCAAATAACTTTGGTTTTATGTGTAAAGATTATTTTAAGCAGTTAATTTCTAGGGAATACAACTCAAATAATACCTATCAAAAAATTAACCTTACCAAAAGAGAAATAGATTATAGGATTTTAGCTTTTAGCAAAAAATTTAAGTTTAAGATTAATAGCATAAAATACCCTTACCTGTTTCCTACAATAAAATTCCATAAAGTACCTACTAAATTTAGGTTTGTTACTTATAGTACAAATTGTTATAACACTATGTTCAGTAAAAAGTTCTTTAGCTATTTAAAAATTATTCTAAATAAAATTAAGGTTACCGAAAAAAGCTTTATTATAAATAATAACCAGGATATTCTACATTTTATAAAAAGTAAGAATATAGATAGCATTTACACGTTTGATTTTGAAAACCTGTTTACCAGTATTCCTCATGATAATTTAATGATTATATGTTCAGAAATCTATGATGCTTATTTAGATAGTACTTTAATCTTAAAATGTGACTGGATTGATTTATGTAAATTTAATATTTTTGAAAACTATCTCTTTAACGGCTTATGTTTCTTTAAACAGATAAAGGGTATACCTATGGGAAATAGCTACTCTAGTGCATTTGCCAACCTATTCTTACATTTTTACGAAACTAAATTTCTTAACTCAAATAATATTACCGGATTTAGATATAATGATGACCTCATAATTTTTAACTGTAACGATCTGGAGTTTCTTAATCAAATCTACCCAAAGGAACTTACTTTAAACCGGACTAACGAAAATAATCTTTGTGCGACTTATCTGGATTTAAAAATTAAAATTCAAAATAGGGAAATAAAAATAGCAATTTATGATAAAAGGTTAGATTTTAACTTCGAGGTTATTACTTTTACCATTTTCCATAGCAACTTAAACTATAAAATTTATTATAATATTTTTTACTCACAACTTTACAGAATAAAAAACATATGTAACAATGCTGGGGATTTTTTGGAGGCATGTAGCATTTTCGAGGAAAACTTAAGAAAAAACGATTTCCCTAAAAATTTCGGTAATTTAAAAGTTTTAAAAAAATGGCATTTAGACTCAGGAATTTTTAAAGTTGTTTAGAATAGTATTTGTGTTTTGGTTAAGTTGTAATGGGGGGTGGAGCTATAGTAATGTTACAATGACGTAACCATTAGGATAGAACTGGCTGCTGTTTCGCCATAACCGTCACTTACGAAATTGGGGTGTGTAGACACCGATTATATTGCATTAGGATTTTTGTGTGCTTGCTTCTAAGGTGCGTTGAGCCCATACAGTAAGTTGTGTTTGTCTTTTCATTTTCTTCTTGACTAATTGCTTCTTTGGGGAACTCGGGGCCTTGGGATGTCTTTTGGGCTTACCTGCATCCTATTCAGAAAGTTCCCCTTGAGGTAATTGACATGGTTAGGCCCCCTGATGACGTGACCTGTCGATTACCTCTGTCGTTTTATGGTTCAGTTCCGGCTCTTATGCAGAATCTTGCCGTTGGTGTGTGGATGCCCAGAGTGCTTGATTTCTGTTTGTTTTTTGTCTTTTTTAGTATAATTTTTATCTATATGTGTTGGATTATTTATTTGTTTTTTTCATTATGGGGATATGAAGCTTCTGCGCTATACTCTATTGAAAATGTTTTCTTTGCAGGATTTGTTTTATGTTATAGTGATTTAGCAGTCTATGCTTGTATTTTAATTTTGTTTATTTCTATGGTTTACTTTTTAAAAAAATATATATTCGCCATCTGATATTCATGGATGCTTATTTAAAATTAAGTCACATGGAGCTTGATCCACATTACGAGAGAAATGAAGGGTTAGGTAAAATAAATTACCATCCGCATCATTTTGTTTTGAAGGATAGTTCGACAACTGCATTGAGGGTAGGGTTTGATGCCTCGTCTAAGACATCAACAGGCATTTCTCTAAATCAAAGAAAGATGGTAGGCTCGAATACTATTCGATAATATTTTCGATAATGTCGAAAATATTATCGAAGTTGCTAGATGATATTTTTGAAAAAACATCAAGATTTAGATTACATAAATGTGTTCTGACAGCTGATATTTCTAAAATGTATAGATAAATTTTAGTTCCGAATAATGATTCCGATTTACAAAGAACAGTTTGGCGTAATTTTCCTGAAGAGTCTTTTCAAGAATATAGACTTAAAACTGTGACATATGGCACAGCCTCGGCTCCATTTCTAGCAGTAAGAGCTTTGAGACAACTTGCAGTAGAAGAGAAAGATAATTTTTCTGTTGCTTCAGCTGTGACTCTTTCTGATTTTTTCATGGATGACTTAGTCACAGGTAGCAATGATTTAAATAGTGCCAAGGAGTTACAAAAAAAGTTGATACAAATGTTACATGCTGGGGATTGAAACTTTGTAAATGGTAATCTAACGAAAGAAAACTGTTAAAATCCGTGCCGTTCAAAGATCAAGAATAGCATTTTGATGAATCAAAAGAAACTGTAAAAACACTAGGTCTTATTTGGAATCCCGAAATTGATAAAATTAAATTTTTTGTTCCTCCATCAATATATTCATGAAAGTGCATATTTAAGACATCAATATTATTTCATATTTCTAGATTATTCGACCCAATATTTCTATCGGTGTTAAATAACTAACTGAATTCACTTCTTTCAGTTCCCAAAATTTGTTTTCCCTCTGAATAGCTAAAGCTTTTTTATGACGTGTTTATAATTTAAAACGTGCAGCTATGCATTTGTTTAAAAAAGAATCTCATTACGTTAATTTTGACATTATTTCTTTTTAAAAACAAAGTTAATAATTATGTTTAGCAATTAACATATTTGTAATCTTACAATGAAAAACATTTAGATACGAGTGCAACGAAATTAAAACACCATTAAAATAAACTATATCCTTAAAGCGTTACTTTAGGAAAGGCTTTTTAAAGCACGAAACGAAAATAAATATTTAAAAAAACTTTGAATAAATATCACTTATTGAAGAACACAAAAATATATAATATATATATACTTAATAATTAAAATTTGTGCAAAAAAATAATATATCTTTCGTAAACAATGTTACAGTGAAAGGAATCTATGGGAAACAGTAAAATCGTCAATGATAACCTTTTACTTTATCATACATAGTGTCAGGGACAATTTATTTTCGACCTAAACTATAATCATCTATCACGTTGCTGAGTATTAAAATCGATAATCTATATAGCCGAATGCATAATAAAGGTAATTGCATTAATGATTCCATTATTTCAAAAACATTACTGCCTTTATAAATATGTTCCACATCCAACTCATACCATTAGAATATCATAATATCTTTTTAAATTTCGTCATTAAAATGACGATATTTGAAAGTATTGTAAGGACTTTGCCTTAAATAAAAAAATGCCAGGCTTTTCGTATTTCATGCTTTAATTGCGTTTCTCGACTAAATACAGACTATTTAAAATATATATAAAAAATTAAATTCGTGGGGTCACTGCATCGACGAGGAAGGTCAGACTTGAGTTGTCGCTGTGCTCATTCAAGTCTATCTAGGCCCGAAAGTATATCCTTGCGTCCGGCTCCAACGTCACCCTATATAACTTAATCTCTGAAGTACTGACTTGACTTAACTAGCATTCGGCGACTTTATATACCTTCGCTGAACGTTCTCGAAAGGTCTGGAAAATGCCGCCTTTGTTTATTCAGTTATGTTCCCAGACGACTAGGCGCCTCCATTAGGTCGACAACTTCCTTTTTGAAGCTGGCGAACCGTTCTTTGAGCTGTCGATAGCACTTCCGGCCGTTATGTCGACAGGCGACTTTCTGTCTGCAGCCTTCCAAGTCAATTATGTGCACAAATTGCGCGTTCATTGGTCTTCCCGGAATTTTCCCGCGCAAAAAAATCGCTATTGTACGGGGGTGGTTACAGCATGATGAAAAGATATATTTTAAACTGTATGAAAGACGCTACATAACTTCCGTAGTAAATTGGTGAACATTTTGAATACTTCAATAAATATTTTACAGCTAAAATGACAGACCCAGAAATGCTTATACTAGAACATAATTAAATCCCCTATTTCTAAAACATACTCGTATTATAATACTCAAGTTTCTGTGAGTGTGCGTGTGTGCACTCGTGTCTTCTCGTAATCCTTACCATTTTCCCACTAAACTCGTCACTGATCATAGTATTCGTAGTGCATATAATTTTAGTCGAAAACCATTTTCAACACTACTTTCTTTGATCTTCCCTCCTAAGTCATCACACTGGACCCCTGTCACAGGTGATGTCTGACAGCATGCAACCTATGATATGCATTACAGCATATGCATTACTATTTGTAACAATGTAATAGGAAAATGTTGGTATTTTTTGGATTTGGATCCAAAGTTCACGTGACGCAGTCTCAATGGCACGGGTGAAATTATTTTAACGTCTACACTACACGATAATTACTTCCACTCACAAAAATCCTTATTTTATATGAAGCAAAAGTGTCCAAACTGCTGCTCGCGATCCGTATGGGAGCTATTCATCACTCTCTTTACGGCTCCTTTCACATTTTTATTGGCTCACATTTTTATTGGCTCACATTTTTATTGACTCATTTTTATTGGTTCAATGATATCAATAATATAAAAAATATCTTTCTTCTGTTTTTGTCTTTTCTAAATATGCAGACGTTCCCAAATGACTTTTAGCACTGTTTATATCCCTAATATAGAGGTATGCTTAAGGGGAAATGTATGATTTAAAGAATGTAATTTGTAGAACATAGGTGATATAAAAAATAAATTGAAAAAATCAAAGTTTATGGAAAAAGATTTAGACAAAAGTCATATCTAACATTTATTTCATGTTGTTGTAGAATCCAAAAATCCTGCCCAATACACAACATTCAAAAATCTCTCCAGTTCAACATGACTGTGTCTAATACAAGACTGGGCTTATAAAGTTTGGACACAGAGGTAAAACAAGACCATAAACATTTTCCAGAACATTCTAAGTTGTAACCTGAAACTCTACGCTAGCAAGTTCGAAGGTGGCAGATGGCCAAACTGCATAAAGTAAAATTGTAAAACTATCACTTTTAGGAGTACAGGCAGAATATCTCTAGTGAGTTAGACATGCAAAAATATTATGCTAACTGAGACGAGATATTAAAAGAACGTAGAAAATATATTACTCCAGAACGAGATTAATATTGTCCCAAGATATCTGTATAAAATATATGTAGCATTCATAAAATCGTTTAGCTCTGTTTTATAAGAAATGCGATATTTTCATATAAAGTTTCCTAAACAAAAGATCCTTTATTAGCTATGTACCACAAAAAATAATATTTCTTTTCTTCTATGAAATAAAATTTAGGAAATCCACTTTTGTGGTCTTGAATACACAGAACTTTGAAAAAAATTAATTTACATTATTTTTTTTTCTATAAAATTGATATTCCTGGAGGCTTAAGAAAATTAATGATCACGTAATACTTTAAGACGTAATAATCCCTAAATATATGTTAAATAGATGGGTAAATATATCTTTAAAAAATTCTATATAGTTAAAACAGACCCGTCTGTATTCAGGAAGTTAATTTAATAAGTTGATCAAACTTTTCAAAAGTGGATTAGTAAAAGCTAAAACACATAGATGCAAATTAGATATTTTTATCCATCTTGATAGTCGATATAATGCTCTCAGCGGTAATGTGGTATTATGTATATCTGTCCATTATTCAAAAAGTGTTATTCATTATGCATAAAATAATCACCCATATCGCTAGGCGTTCTTAACTTTAAAATTTTTATACAAAATTAATCCCTTGCATCAAAATGAGAAATCAAAAATAATATGCACGTTTGTATTTTCTATTTATTATTAATTTTCTAAAAGACGTCCTAAGGGGATATCAGATGAATAACCTTTTCTGTTTATTTTGTTGTAATAATTTGATGAAATTCTGCAAAATTTATTTTGTTTATTGGAAAGATAAACTAATCTCAACTTATAATTCACAAAATAAAACTACTATGTTAATGTTATTATAGAAAGTTTATTGGCTGGATCATAACATTTTTCAGCAAAGGCGACATCATCAATAACCAAGGACTGTTTGTAAAAGTTATTGTTGAGATGGGCAAACATTTGTGTTGAACAATCCTTTGCCCTAAAACACACACTCTCACATACACACCCACACATGATATTAGTGTGTGTTTAAGTGGAAGTCAGGAAAAATTACCCTTTGTCACTACTACATTTTCATCTGTTTCACTAAATTAATTTTATGCGACTTCCATGTACACATTGAGCATATGCAAATGTATTTATTTAAATAAATATTACGTCTTCTTTTAACTGAATCATGAATTTCAGTAACTAAATTTCTTAACTCCGTTCTTCAACATTTCCTTTTACAGAGAATTGTGTTAATATTTTTTTTCCTACGAACTTTTAGAAAAAAAATAATGGATAAAAATCATTCTGTTTAAATTTCTAGTTAAAAACTTTCGTGCAAAACAGTTTTAGAGTTAATAGTTTATATAAAAATCCTAACATATCCCGAAGGTTATTTTAGTTCGTGTTTTTATTATAATAGAAACTTTTCCATAAAGTATCTCTGGTAATAGCACTGCGGTAAATGAAATGAAAAAAGGAAAAACAAGAAAAAACGCTTGAAGACAAAATAGGTTTTTTTTCTATCCTATATCATCTTCCGAGATAGATTTTTATTATTACCAACCATTCTTTTACTAAATTCATTACATTAATACTTTTTAGCGTCTTTAATTAATGTTAAATGTGTTTGAGTTATCTAAGTCCAAAACCTTATTTTTGGTAGCAAATTAAATGAAGAAATCTCATTTAAATGGTTTTTAAATATAATTATCCCCTTAAGTGAATATCTTACACAATTTCCACTAATGGAACTTCATTAAAAGGTAAATTTATTTTAAGCTTGTAATTTTGTTTTACAGAAAAAAACAATTGTAAACACACAATATTAAAAAAATAAAGTAGAATTAATTGCAGATCTGTTACATTCAGAAAATTGCTGGATAACTAGCAGACTTTTAGGTTCCCAGACGTTTTAGTTCGCTTTTGTTTGTCTGTTCTTATATATATATATATATATATATATATATATATATATATATATATATATTGTACAGTTGATTTCTGTACTGTTGACTAAATTGGTGGAGTCATTGATCAGTCTAAATGGACGCTGAAAGTCTTAATGAAGAAACGGGATCACTCAAGATCGAAGAAACAATATTGCAGAGACATCAGTCTATAATGTAGAATAATGAAGAATTGTCCCGAAGATATCTGGAGGAGTACAATTACGGACAAAAGTTCTACACGGCACGATACACTGCAGCACGACAAAAGTTTCGTCTACGGAAGAAGGAGACCGACAGTTCGGCAGGATGATAAGGGTCTTCTAGTAAAAAAATCAAAGGTGCTAGAAGATGATTCCTCCGTGCATCAATCAGTAGGACGGTGTCGTACAAGATGGAAGCACACTATGTTTGCGGCGATAACCCAAGTTCCGACTAGCACGTCAACGTCTGATATTATAGTACAAACTTTGCATTGATCGTAAAAAAAAGGTACAGGTAAGCACTTGTAATGTTAGCATAACAAGGCCTGAAGAAGCTGGTAAACTAAAATAATCTTTCAAAGCATTTCATATAAGAAAAAAATATTTATTTTTCTGTCCGGATTATATATAAAAGTTTACAAAAATAGCTCGAAGCCTACATTAACTTATAGTAAAAAAAATGACCGTTCAGGTCTAAAACTCAGACATTTAGATGAGCTAACACAAATTAATTACCCATAGCTTCCCAAGACAGAAAATGGCAAAGCCAAGTATGCCCGGGAGCTTTTTAAAGCCAAATTTTAAGAGATCCTACTCTCAGGCGAAAAAATATGGCTAACTCTAAATTTTTTCCACTGAGGAAGCAGGAGAAGTCAGGGGAGAGGGGTTACAGGAACACTAGAAAAATCGCCAAGCCACACAAACGTAGGGAAAAGTAGCTGAGAGACAGCGTACAGGATCGGCGGACAGTTTTTTGCTCCTCCCGTACGAACAGCCGGTAGAACAGGGTAGAGCGATTTATCGCCAAAAACGAAACAAGACAAACGCCAACGGCGAAGAGCGCGAATGGTGCAAACACCCTATTGGTCAAGCCTTCAAGTGACGTAGGAGGCGCAATTTTTAATTGGAAGAGAGAAGGAGAGAACTAGCAAGCGTCTTCTCTTACCCACGTGGCCAGATTCCCGCAGCTAGCAAGTGCCCGGAAGCTTTTTAACAGATGGATAAGGCTGTCGGTGATTTAACAAGGTGACAGTCGATCGGCAAATTTAAATTAATGAAACGCTTTAAATAGCAATAACAGTGCAATTTAAGCGTACTGCCGGAAGTCTAAATATCCGCTCTTTAGAAACTTAGCCGATACATAAAAAGAATCCAATTCTAAAGATCCACAGGGCATTTTCAAAAGAAACGGACTGATTTTAATGGGCTATTTTCCCAGATGTGGCGATTGTAAAGAGTGTTCCCAGAACACAAAAATAGCCTAAGATTAGAGATAACCAGCGATATTCCCACACTTTGGGGGGACCAACAAAAAAATTAAACTGTGCTATTTTTCAAACACTTTTACCAAGTGAAAGTAAGCAAGTGACTATTAGGAAAACTAACAAATTGAGGTATTTAAATAATTTAACTAAGATTTAACGTTAATTTAGTAACCTAAAAGGAATATAACTAAATTCTTCGTTATATATATATATACACTGAAGTGCCACTGAATTAGGGATACCTACCTAGTAACGAGTTGGGCCTCCTCTGGCCTTGATAACGGCTGCCACACAACGAGGAATAGATTCAACAAGTTTCTGGAAAAGTTCCAAGGGAATGGCTTGCCAAATATTGGCTAAAGCTGTCCATAATTCAGTAAGATTCTTTGGTGCTGTGTGATGGCCTTTCACGCCTTGTTCCAAACCATCCAAAAGATGCTCAATAGGATTTAAGTATGGGCTTCTAGGTGGCCAATTCATGACAGAGAAGTCAGAGGAATGCTCATCCAACCAGACAGTAGCCAACCGGGACTTGTGAGAGGTACAGTTGTCTTGCTGGAAAACTCCATTACCGTGCGGATAACAGAACAGCATAAACGGATGGAGGTGATCACCCAGCAACTCTACGTACCGAATTGCATTGAGGGAGGTTGGTACACGAACCAAAGATCCCAAACTGTGGCACGAAAAAACACCCCATACCATGATTGAGCCACCATGCACTTGTACAGTTCCAGCCAGGCATGCAGGATCCATGGCTTCATGAGACTGACGCCATATTCTCAGCCTCCCGTCGGTGTTAAGTAGTCGGAATCGAGACTCATCACTCCATGCTACTCGTTTCTAATCCTCTACACTCCAGTCTCTGTGCTCTCTTGCCCAGGCAAGACGTGCAGCCCGATGGCGAGTATAGATGAATGGTACTCTCGTAGGTCGACGACTTCCGAAACCCATACGGTGAAGCGAGCGTTGCACAGTCAGACTGTACGACTGGCACCGTCATTAAACTGGGTGGTAATTTGAGCTAATGTTTGGCTTCGCTGGCTACGTACAATACGCCTGAGCCGCCTCTCACAACGCACTGTCAAGGCTAATTGTCCTTTGCAGTTTGCCCGATCGCTAGTTTTTTTTCCACCATCCATGTATTCTTGGTATACTCTTGACACTGTCGACCTTGAAAATCCTAGCTGTCTGACGATTTCGGAAATTGAATGGTCCATGCGTCGCGCACCTACGATTTGTCCTCGATCGAAAGCGTTTAAATCAGGCAGTTTACCAATACTGGCAATTCCAATAACTAATTCAGAACAACCACAGTACGCGCTATATATGCAGTTACCACAGCGCCCTCACTTGCACATACATGATGCGCAGCGCTAGACAATTTGCATAGGCTTTGCTATCCCTAATTCAGTGGTACTTCAGTGTATATATATATATATATATATATACATATATATATATATATATATATATATATATATATGAAATATAGGCGACGTGGAGGAACAAATAATAGGCCAGAGTGGATGACGTCGCCGAAACACATGATGACAAACCGAGCATTTTCCCGCAAAGACTCCCAACGCAGACACAGGAACCACAGATAGGTAATTGAATCTAAAGCATTTTATTAAGTTTTCCAAGTCGTCCGCCCGGGATTATATGACAGACCGATTCTTACAGAGTGTGTCTAATTTTAGACATCAGATAGTTTTAAAGGTTCATCTCACCACGTGACAGACGGGTGTGTCTTAATAGCTGATTGGTTAAAAGTTAGTATTGATGCGCAGAACTGATTTACTCTCTAGTGAAGCCACGCAACTTTAGTTTTCGAGTCAACAGGCAGCCATTCAATATTTTCTCTCGAGGTTATTAGAACTTAGAAGCAAAAGTGAAATTAGTTTCAAACGCCGCAGGGAATTTAGAATAATGTTAGATTTTAAAATGGAATTTAACGCGAATGCCCAAAGGGAATTAAATGTTTTAAGGGATTAAAAAAGGGTTTGTAATTTGGAATAGTAAAGTGAGGAATTAATAGTTTTTAAATGTTAAGAATGTTGAATTAAGAAATTACTAGTTTTTAATATTATATATATATATATATATATATATATATATATATATATATATATATATATATATATATATATATACTGCTCAAAACAATTAGGGGAGCACATGATTTTAACGAAATTACGCAAATACTTACACCGATAAGTAACATAAAAGAAATTATCCATAATTTAAAGCCTAGCAGGAAACAGAAGAAGAAAACTTCATATGCAAATCACAGTTCATGACGTCAAAAACCGGAAAAAGAACATAAGGGTGGAAATCGGGATGTTGCAGAAACGTCTGTTTCACTGCCTTAACTGTGAAATTCGATTGCTCAGTTATTCTTTTTGAGAAAATGTGACTTGAAAATGTCTAAACAACGTGATTTACCGGAATCCACGGCATGGCGTATTATAGGCAGACTGGAATCCGGGCAAACAGAACTTAGTATCGCGGATGCTGTTGGAGTCGCCAGAAGACTTCCAAGAAACAGGGAATGTTAGTCTTCTACCACGGCAAGGTCGACCACCCGCCACTGCAGCATCTGATTACCTGTATATACTGTTAACAGCTGGTCGAAACAGAACAGACAATGCTACTCAGCTGCAAAGTCAGTTGCTGTTAGCAACAGGACGAAGGGTGTCCAGCCAAACAGGGAGTCTCTATGCACGTAGGTCAATGGTCTGCATTCCGTTGATCTCACGCCACCGTACGGCCCGAAGAAGATGGACTGCTGAACATCGAGATTGGGAGCAACATCATTGGAGCCAAGTGCTGTTTACCGACGAGTCCCGATTCAGTCTAGAGTGTGACACCCGACGTGTTTTGGTATGGAGGGAAAGGGGCACTCGAAATAATCCCACATTCGTTCGTGAAAGGTCACAATACAGACGAGCTGGTTTTATGGTATGGTATGGAATCAGCATAGGTGGACGTACGGACCTGCTTATCATTCGGAATGGTACTTTGGCGGCCCGAAGGTATGCAGACGTGATACTGAGACCTCATGTCAAACCTTACACTGCAGCCATTGGAGATTCCTTTGTTTTTCAGCATGATAATGCCAGATCGAATACAGCTCGTCTTGTGGAGATCATTCTTGAAGCTGAAACAATACAGCCTATGGAATGGCCAGCGTGCTCTCTTGACCTGAATCTAATCGATCATGTTTGAGACATTCTCGGACGACGCATTGCTGCGAGACCAAAGCCTCCTTTTACTCTCCGAGACTTGGATATTGCACTTCTTGAGGAGTGGAACAGTATTCCCCAAAGTCTTATCGATAACATCATCTTTTCCAAGGAAAACAGGTGTGCAGCAGTCTTAGCTGTTCGAGGAGACCCCACGCCATATTAAAAATCTTGCATCATTTCTAAACAATACTTTTTTTATCGTTTACATGTAAGAAAATTGCTGCCCTAAATCATCTTTTCATGTTTTTTCCATATTTTTAAAGAATTAAAGCTTAATTACAAAATTTTTTACGTCTTTTTTTCTGTATTGCGCATTGATACGCGTGTACTATCCCTTTTATGCTAATACGTGGCTGTCTCCCACGGTTTTCTTAACTTCTTTGCTTGCTCCCCTAATTTTTTTGAGCAGTGTATGTATATATATATATATATATATGTATATATATATATATGTATATATATATATATATATATATATATGTATATACAGTCAAACCTCCATATATCGAACTTCCCCATATCGAAGTTTTCTATATATCGAACTCTTAGCAAATATCCATGTTCACTACATAGAAAAACTGTTTCTATATATGAAAAAAATCTCTATATATCGAAATTTTTTTCATGACATATTGGGAGATTTTATTCCACTTTAGAGGAAAATCTCCCAATTTTTGGCGTTTGAAACAATTATTCGTGGGCGTCAATTCGCGGAAAATGTCCCTGATGAAGTTTTAGTGGACTGAATAAAGGCGAGCATTTCTTTGATGAACTTTCCGCAAAACCGGCTGTTCAGCAAGATATTCATAAGTTTTTCTTTTTTTTTTAACGAATGTAACTGTGATCACTGTAACTACTGTATGGATTATTGTTTTTTTAAAGGTATATAGTACTCAATCTTTCATATTAATTCATTTTTTAGTTATAAATTTTCATTTAATGTGATTCGCATATAAATTAGAAATGGAGTTTCGTATACGAAAACTATCTTTAATTTTTATCTTTTAGGGGAATTATGATAAAACTAAGATCAATTCTATATATCGAAATTTCTATATATCGAATTTTTTTCCGGAATTTTGGTACTTCAATATATGGAGATACGACTGTATATATGTATATATATGTATGTATATATATATATATATATATATATATATATATATATATATATATATGTATGTATATATATATTTGTATATAGATATGTATATATATATATGTACATACACTCAAGAGCCAAAACATTATGACCACCTGTCAATAACGAGTTGGCCCACCTTTGGCGCACAACACAGCTTCAACCCACGTTGGCATGGATGCCAGAAGTCCTTGGTAGATGGCCGGAGACAGATTGTACCAGATGTTTATGCAACGGTCACGTAAATCCGAGATATTGCGAATTGGTGGTCTTTGAACTCTGAGCTGCCGTCCCATGACATCCCAAATGTGTTCTATCGGATTGAGATCCGGTGAGTTAGGCGGCCAGGACATTAACTGGAATTCAGCATCATGTTCCTGGAACCACTCCAACACAATTTTAGCCTTGTGACACGGGGCGTTGTCCTGTTGGAACATTCCATTTCCAGCTGGAAAAACAGAGGCCATATAAGGGTGCAACTGGTCCGCAATGATGTTCAGATACCCTGTAGAATTCATGGTCTGCTCGACCACAACCACGGGTCCCGTAGATGCCCAAGAGATCATCCCCCAAGGCATAATACCGCCACCACGGGCCTGTGTATGACCTACTGTATATTGAGGGAGCAACAGTTCGCCTGGAAGACGGCGTATCCTGACACGGCCATCGCCGTGATGAATGACAAACTGTGATTCATCTGACCAGGCAACTCTCTCCCACTGATCCATGGACCAGTCGCGATGTTCCCTGGCATGACGTTTGGTCAGCAAAGGCACACGAGTGGGACGTTTGCTGCGTAGCCCCATATCGAAGTGTCCGCTGAAAAGTGTGCTGCGATACTATTCTTCTTGGCCTTGCATTGTATTGGGCTATCAGCTGAGCCACTGTCTGGCTCCAGTTTTGGTTCACCATGCGAGAAAGTCTCCGACGACCTTTTTCTTTGATGGCGTGTGGACGTCCAACACCATGCCGTCTACTGCTAGTTTCACCGTCATTCATCCACTTTGCATAAGTACTAACAAATGTAGGTCGCGAACAACCCACGAGTCGTGCAGTTTCGGAAATACTTGTTCCGAGCCTTCGAGCCATTACAATCTGCCCTTTATCAAAGTCGCTTAGATCCGCAGCCTTTCCCATCACACACAGAATTAAGTGAAAAATGATTCTTCAGACTCTCCAACAGCAGTTAAATACCACTTCCACCTGATCACGTGCCTTCCACGCCATCCAGGCGAATTCATTGCAAAATGTAGGGGTGGTCATAATGTTTTGGCTCTTGAGTGTATATATATATATATATATATATATGTAATGAAATAAGATCAGATTACAGAACTATTAGAAAAAGAAATTTATTTCCGAGTGGCTAAACAGACATCTGATCTAGTTGAAAGCCAACACCCGAGTGATTCCCGGGGTTTGAGTATAGAGGTATCTGCGGTTGAAGAATTTGCTGACCAAAGATGTTTTTTGCAAGCTGCATCAGTTGTGCAGGACGATTGCCTTATTTGGGCATAGACAGTGTGGCTTGCCCAGGGATTGCTGACGCTATGAAAAATATTCCTGGGTTCTTGAAAACAGAATTTGGTAATGCCATCTTAAACATGGGAAGGGAAGATAATTTACAGGGGATCAACTTAAATTTTATATCTTTCATATATATATATATATATATATATATATATATATATATATATATATATATATATATATATATATGTATAATATATATATATATATATATATATATATATATATATATATATATATATATATATATATATATATATATATATATATATATATATATATATATATATATATATATGTATATATATGTATATATATATATATATATGTACATATATATATATATATATATATATATATATATATATATATATATATATATATGTGTGTGTGTGTGTGTGTGTGTGTGTGTGTGTGTGTGAGAATTCCACCCTTGTGGCAACACGGATGTTTTAGAGTTACAGGACACGAGCCGCGCCTCGTGTTACGGTTGACGCGCCGCTTGAACAAACGAGTTGCAACTCAACCGCTTCCAATGGAACGCGCGTTATTTTAATTTCACTGGATGAAAATGGCACGCTTTACTTTTTACTTTTACTGAATGCGCACATTTTTACTTTTACTCAATGCAGATTGCAGGCTGCTTTATCTGGCTCTCGCTAGATGAGTGTTAATGTCGGTTCAGATGGACACTGACATTCTTTTTTATCTTATTGTAATAATCTGTAGTGTTTCAATAAACGTTAGTCAATAATACGCGTTTTTGCATTTTGACTTGAAATATTTTTGATATTTCAATCCTGGGAATAAATTTCCCACAATTATATATATATATATATATATATATATATATATATGTAATATAAAAATAATTTTTATATTAATTATCTGACTTGTCTATATTCCTTTAAAACATAATTTATTCCTTTTCAAATGATGAGATAATAGCTCTTAAAGTTTGCAGTAGTTAATCCCTTCGTTCCCCTATAGACAGAGAAATATCCTGATAGACTTAGAACAGCCTCTGTCTAGGGAGACTGAACCGATAAGAATCATCGGACACGCCCTAGTCCATGACGTAGCATAGCGTTATAGGGATTATTGCTTACACCAAGTCTTCTGTATGTTCCCGATATAAAATGTAAACACGGCTAAAAGCCGCGCTCTTCATGATAATGATTGTACATAGAATGTATCACAAAGTCTACCTCCCTTCCTATGGGGAAACTACGTATAAAACGACAATAAAGCTGTGTTAACTCAATCGCATGTTTACTGCGTCCCAAGAATTCCTTTACAGGTGTTCCTGTCTGCTGTTCCAACGATGCCTATTGCTACGATATTTCAAGCCGTCAGGACAGTAAAGGGGGCTAGACAAAATGATTAAATTTTGAGGGACTCAGGCGATGGCTGAAATTTATGAAATTCCGCCGTTCTTGGAGGAATGTGTTGTGTCTACCCGCCAACTTCCCTGTTAAACCGAAACGGAAGCTGGAATACAGATGGAGGATGACAGACAGCGTTTTAGGGGGTGTTAGTTCCGATGCAGTATTTCTACGCCCACTGTGACATCAATAATGTTTTTGCGTGTGAATACACTTGTTTTGAAAAGGACCAACCTTCTGATCGAACTATATCCAAAAGCCTGGAAAGTTTACTATTTGTGTGCTACCTGTGGAATAATCAAAGAACAGTACGAGTCCGATGCGTCTAGGATTAAAATACACGAAAGTGGACAATCTATGCCGATTTTTTTTGCCGCTTTGTGAAATATGAAATATTCCAGTGAAATCTGAACAAAAACTATACATAAGGAGTAAATTTTTTTTATTATTTTTTTTAGTTCAAGGAAGTGGTGAATCATTACGTGAGTAATTTTTCTTTCTTTATTAAGTCACTAGCCGGGCTTCGCCCGGCTAAGCTCCGGCTTCACCTAGCTACTCTCAAGCCATCCGTGTAACATATTTATGTACTTCGGTCCCCACAAAAGGAAAAAAAAAGCCCTCAAATGTATTAAATCAAAGTGAATAAATCAAATCAATTTCTTTCAATTTTCATTCCCGTCGCTGCCGACAGATGGCAGCACCTCTGCAAAAGATGATTTGGTTTCTCAGCAGTGAGTGATTTTAGAATGAAAATATCTCTAAAACTATTGAATTAACAGAATAAGTGTACGCAGAAAAAATTATCAGTTTCCGAAGATCTTTCCAAATATGTAACATTTATGTACTTTCATGAGAAAAAAAATACACCGATTTTCCTGTATATTTGTCGGCCATTTTTTTTCGAGGATCGGTGCACGCCCGGAAGAGTTACGGTCATGTGATCCGACTTCTCCCTGTCCCTTTATTAGTATAGATAAATAAATGTGGATAGGAATTTTTTTTGAATTGAATAATGAATAATTTTAACAAATGGTTTATATCTCAATATGCTGCAGTTTTATGATGGTTTATAACTAAATCTGCTTTATGTATAAATATTTTGGAATTTGTATATTAATATTGTAACCATGTTACATAAGGATATTGACGTAATTTGTAAAGCTTTGAAGAAGCAAAAAGCTTCAACGGTCAAGTTATTAGATAAACTACTATTTCAAAATGGAAACACGAGATTAAATCGTAATAGAGTTTTAAATTTTTGTGGCTTTAAATATGAAGTTGGAGATAAAGAGTTTTTAGCTAAAGTGAATGAAATTTCAGAGCAGTTTAAGTTAGCGGAATTGATTAAGATTTGCTATATTTTAAATATTTCGGGGGAAGGTGAAAAAGAGGAAATTACTAAACATATTATTTCGTGCTTATCTAATTTCGAATTTCTTAAAAATTTGATAATTGCAGAGGACATTTCGGAAGACGAAATTAGTCTCGAAACAGAACATGCTGAATTTCAGTCCGGATCCACAAATAAAGTCAATAATGAAAATAGTACTCAAACCGAAACAGGTGGGGTGCAACTTACAGATAATACCGCAAATACTACTCAAACCGAAAACCTTATAAGTAATAACGAAAATGATACCCAAACCGAAACGTTTGGAGTCAAAATGAAAAATAATACAAGTAGAGAACATGAAATCAAAAGCAGTAATGACGAGGAAAACAGTTATTCTAAAATCGAAAATGTCGATAAAAATTCAAAATTGTCAAACATGGGAGAAACAAAAATTATGGTAAACTTCTCTGACATTGAGGCAGTGATTCCTCTCTTTAAGGGAAAAAAACATGAAAATATAGTACAATGGCTTGAAACTTTTGAAAATCATGCTGCATTATTCTCCTTATCTGAGTTTCATAAATTTTTATTCGCAAAACGTTGTCTTAGGGTAAACGCATTTCTGTTCATTCGTAGTGAAACTTCAGTCAATTCTTTTGACAAACTAAAGAAATTATTAATTGAAGAGTTTAAAGTAACATATAATTCGGCGGAAATACATGACATCCTACAAAAACGTAAAATAAAATATAATGAGTCAATGCAAGGATATTTTTTAACCATGAAACAAATTGCTAATCAAAGTAATATAGACAAAGGTGCTTTAATCACTTACATTATTAACGGGATTAATGACACTACACAGAACAAAGCCATTTTATATGGATGTGAGAATTTAGTTGAGTTTAAAAATAAATTGAAAATTTACGAACAAATTCGCAAAGACATGGACAAAGTAAAAGTACCGTTCCATCGGGTACCCTATACGATTGGAAAGACAGAAAAACTTAAACCGGAAATCCGTTGTTTTATTTGTCAACAGCTAGGACACTAATCTTTCCAATGTAGTAAGGACAAGACAATTACACCACGAATGTATAATAATGCAAAACCAGCAAAGGCTCAAACGACGCATGCGGTGCAAGAGTTGTCCCCCAACCCCTGAAAGTTTTGCGCAAACATAGGGATCATGAATTCTTATCATTGGGGATTCTCTTGCATCAATAGACCATCTACGACTGAAATTGCAGCGCCTAAGGCACAACCCGAAAAGTGACAATTAATAGTATCCGGATACACAAAAAACAAAACGTACGTACATAATAAAAGAAAAACAAACAATGAAAATAACTCGAGTTCAAATAATAAGATATGGTTAAATATTGATACTGGATGTACGTTGAATATAATTCCAAGTAAAATTGTTGAAAAATTAAATGTTCCCATTAGAGAAAATAAAGTGATAAACGTGAAACAAACAAAAGGGCTAATACAGCTTAACAAAACATGCAATCTCTACCTTAAAATTCGTAATATTGTTAAATCGGCAGAGTTTTTCATACTTGACACCGATTTACCATATGCCCTCTTGGGTTTAAAGGAGTTGTGTTCATTTTCGTTTGGTAATTAATTGTGCGAACCAAATTGTTGAGCAGGATGGGAGAAAACAGATCACTTTCTCTAGTTCTGAATGCAGCGATTTGTCTTTGCATATCATGCCCGAAAATCATGTTGAGCTAAATGTTAATAACGTTAAAGAGAAAAAGGAAGTAAAGACAAAGTCTAAAAACAAAAACGTTTTAACATTTTCGAATGTTTCCGAGATGGATTCTGGTAATGGGTGCACACATTATCAGAGTACAGTCGAGGAAAAAACGAAAATGAGTGAAAATGTAGGAAGTTCCGAAATAAAAAAACTTTTAGAGGAATATAAAGACATATTTGCGAAAAATAAATATGACGTGGGATCAGTAAGAATAGAACCCCAAAGAGTGATATTGACTTCCGATTTGCCAGTTTCGTTACGCGCATATAAAAATTCACCAAAACAACAAGAAGAAATTGATACTCAAATTGAAGAGTTATTAAAAGCCAATATCATAAAAGAAAGTTCGTCTCCATTTTCGGCACGAGTAACACTTGTTTATAAAAAAGATGAAAACAAAAAGAATAGGTTATGTATTGATTTCAGGAAATTAAATCAGGTGACGAAGTCGGATGCCGAGCCATTACCTCTGGTCGAGACACTGATTGATAAACTAGCTCAAAGTACATATTTTTCAAAATTGGACATGGACTCAGGTTACTGGCATATCCCTATTCACCCAGATGACACAGAAAAACTCGCTTTTGCAACCCATAATGGATTATATGAATGGCTACGTTTACCTTTTGGTTGGCGCAATGCACCCAGCATTTATCAGAGAACAATTCGTAGAATTTTAACTAAATATAAAATTACATTTGCTGCAAATTATTTTGATGATAATTTAATTTTTTCAGATAGCTATTCTAATCATATTGAACACATTCAACAAATTTTTGATATCTGCAGACAGGAAAACTTAAAACTAAAATTTTCTAAATGTTCCTTTTTACAAAAACAAATTCAATTTTTAGGATATGAAATTACCAATGGAACTGTCACTCCGGATAACACCAACATTGAGGTTATTCAAAAGCTAAAACCACCCAATAATGTAAAATCTTTACAAAGATTTCTCGGTTCAATTAATGTGTATCATAAATTTATTGACAAATATGCCACTTTTAGACAGCCACTAAATAACTTGTTAAAAAAAATACACCTTAGCAATAGACTGAGAAATGCCAAGAAGCGTTTGAAATGTTAAAAAGAACTTTAATTTGTAAACCTGTGTTGAAAATTTTTAATCTAAAAGCTGAATGTCATATTTATGTTGATGCCAGTCACACTGGTGTAGGAGTGGTTTTAAAACAAACAGATGCTTCTGGTGTCCTATACCCTGTCGGGTTTCACTCCCGCTCATTAAAAGATTATGAAAAAAATTATTGTATTACTGAGCTGGAATGTCTCGCTATAGTGGATTCTTTAAATAAGTTTCATCATTATCTTTTCGGACAAAAATTTACCATACATACGGACCATGCGGCTTTAGTTTGGCTCAAAAATGTTAATAACTTAAAAGGAAGATTGTTCCGCTGGTATTTGCAGTTAAGTATGTATGAATATGATATTAAATATACAAAGGGCACCACAAACATCGAAGCAGATATGCTCTCTCGTGCTGTAACAGATAACAATGTACACAATGATGTTATTGTAAGCAATGCTGAAACTCAGGTATCACATCTCTTGCAGTTGAGTGAAATTACCGAGGCTAAAAAAAAATGACAATTTAACTGGAAAGTTTGTCGAGATTAACAATGTTTTATGCCTTCGTAAAAAAGGGTTCACAAAGATTGTAGTACCTTTTTCTTTAAGACTGAAATTACTCAAAATTACTCATGAAAAATTTGGCCATCCTGGTATTCAAAAAACAATTAATTTGCTCACCGCTGTTTATTATTGGCAAAATATAACTTCTGATATTAGTTACTTTATTAAACATTGTGATACATGTCAAGTAAATAAAAAACCTCGACAAAAAAGATTTGGACTTTTGCAATCAATGCCTCCGGTTGACAAGTCATTTGACTTGATTGCAATTGATAGTGTGGGTGGCCTTAACCATTACAATTCAACTAAAAAATACCTGACGTTAATTATTGACCATCACACTCGATTTATGTGGGCTTTTGTTTCAAAATCAATTACAACAGAAACTTACACTAACTTCCTAAACCAAATTTTCAAATTCAAGTGCCAAAGAGTATCTTAAGTGATAGAAATCCAGCTTTCACATCTTCTCATTTTAAAAAATTTCTTAAGCATTATAACGTTAAACAACTATTGACTACAGCACACAGACCAGAAACTAATGGGAAAGTGGAGAGATTAGGCCAAACAATAATCACACGTTTAAAATGTAAAATTAATGAATCATCTACAAAAGTTCCATGGCCTAAATTACTAAAGGAAGTAACTCACGAATACAACTTGACCACCCATTCCGTTACTAAATTCCACCAGCCTATTTAATGTATGGCACAATTCCATATACAAATCCGTTAAAGGAAAGTATTTATCCTCCTGTTGAAGAGGCGAGAAAAATAGCAGTTCAGAGAACAAAACATTACCATGAAAGGAATAAAATACATTACGATGCTAGATTTGTGGATATACAATTTACACCTAATGAGTCAGTCATTTATGAAGAATTCAAATACCCTAATATTAGGAAACTGTCTCCAGTTTTCAGTGGTCCTTATAAAATCCTTAACAAAATTTCTGACGTTAATTATGAAATTAATAAGAAAAATACCCACTCTCAAGAATCTTCAGAAGTTGTGCGTGTTTCGAAGTTACGAAAATACCATGTACCAGAAAAATTAAAACTGAGTCATGAATAATGTAAATAAAGTATGTATGTTTGTATATTAATATAGGGTTGTATTTTTTACGTATTGTTGTATTGCAATTTTTTTTTCAGTATTATGATAGTGCATTTGTATTCATTTTATTTGGCTCAGCAGTGAAAGGACAATAATTTCTCTGCAAAAGACTGTATAAGCCAAAAAACAAAACAACCATGGTTGTCACCACGTGTCACCACATGTTTTTCTTCAAGACGTCTTATATGTTTATGTTGTATTGTGCTTGAGAATTCAGAGTCCTGAATGTTAGTTTTGTACACAGAAGAGTTGGTGGATAGGTTCAGTTTTTAAATTGTCAGAATAGGTAAATAATTTTTTCTTTTTGTTTGGCATGGGGAATTTCTTTTTCTTTGAGGGGGGGATGTAATATAAAAATAATTTTTATATTAATTATCTGACTTGTCTATATTCCTATAAAACATAATTTATTCCATTTCTAATGATGAGATAATAGCTCTTAAAGTTTGCAGTAGTTAATAACTTCGTTCCCCTATAGACAGAGAAATATCCTGATAGACTTAGAACAGCCTCTGTCTAGGGAGACTGAACCGATAAGAATCATCGGACACGCCCTAGTCCATGACGTAGCATAGCGTCATAGGGATTATTGCTTACACCAAGTCTTCTGTATGTTCCCGATATAAAATGTAAACACTGCTAAAAGCCGCGCTCTTCATGATAATGATTGTACATAGAATGTATTACAAAGTCTAGCTCCCTTCCTATGGGGAAACTACGTATAAAACGACAATAAAGCTGTGTTAACTCAATCGCTTGTTTACTGCGTCCCAAGAATTCCTTTACAGGTGTTCCAGTCTGCTGTTCCAACGATGCCTATTGCTACGATATTTCAAATATATATATATATATATATATATATATATATATATATATATATATATATATATATATATACACACTGCTAAAAAAAATTAGGGGAGCAAGGAAAGAAGTTAAGAAAACAGTGCGAGACAGTCACGTATTGGCATTAAATGGATAGTACACGCGTATCCATGCGCAATACACAAAAAAAGACGTAAAAATTTTTGTAATTAAGCTTTAATTCTTTGAAAATATGGAAAAAACATGAAAAGGTGATTTAGGGCAGCAATTTTGTTACATGTAAACGATAAAAAAGTATTGTTTAGAAATGATGCAAGATTTTTAATATGGCGTGTGGTTTCCTCGGACAGCTAAGACTGCTGCACACCTGTTTTCCATTGAAAAGATGATGTTATCGATAAGACTTTGGGTAATACTGTTCCACTCCTCAAGAAGGGCAATCTCCAAGTCTCGGAAAGGAAAAGGAGGCCTTGGTCTCGCAGCAATGCGTCGTCCGAGAAAGTCTCAAACATGATCGATTAGATTCAGGTCAGGAGAGCACGCTGGCCATTCCATAGGCTGTATTGTTTCATCTTCAAGCATGATGTCCACAAGTCGAGCTGTATGCGGTCTGGCATTATCATGCTGTAAAACAAAGGAATCTCCAATGGCTGCAGTGTAAGGTTTGACATGAGGTCTCAGTATCTCGTCTGCATACCTTCGGGCCGTCAAAAATACCATTCCGAACGATATGCAGGTCCGTACGTCCACCTATGCTGATTCCACCCCATACCATAAAACCAGCTCGTCTGTATTGTTGCCTTTCACGATCGAATGTGGGGTTATTTCGAGTGCCCCTTTCCCTCCATACCAAAACACGTCGGGTGTCGCACTCCAGACTGAATCGGGACTCGTCTGTAAACAGCACTTGGCTCCAATCATGTTGCTCCCAATCTCGATGTTCAGCAGCCTATCTTCTTCAGGCAGCACGGTGACGTGAGGTCAACGGAATGCAGACCATTGCCCTACGTGCTTAGAGACCTCCCTGATGAAGCCTATTACGTACTGTTTGGCTGGACACCCTTCGTCCTCTTGCTAAGAGCAACTGTCTTTGCAGCTGAGTAGCATTGTCTGTTTTCTTTCGACGAGCTGTTAACAGTATATACCGGTCATCAGATGCTGATGTGGCGCGTGGCCGACCTTGCCCTGGTCGATGTCTAACATTCCCTGTTTCTTGAAATCGATTCCACAGCCTTGCAACGACACTTCTGGCGACTCCAACAGCGTCCGCGACACTAAGTTCTGTTTGTCCGGATTCAAGTTTGCCTATAATACGTCATGCCGTGGATTCCGGTAAATCACGTTGTTTAGACATTTTCAAGTCACCTTTTCTCAAAAAGAATAACTGAGCAATCGAATTTCATAGTTAAGGCAGTGAAACAGACGTTTCTGCAATATCCCGATTTCCACCCTTATGTTCTTTTTCTGGTTTTTGACGTCATGAACTTTGATTTGCATATGAAGTTTTCTTCTTCTGTTTCCTGCTAGGTTTAAATTATGGATGATTTATTTTATGTTACTTATCTTTGTAAGTATTTGCGTAATTTCATTAAAACCATGTGCTCCCCTAATTGTTTTGAGCAGTATATATATATATATATATATATATATATATATATATATATATATATATATATATATATATATATATATATATATATATATATATATAAAGAGGCTGTTCACACATTTTAGACGATGTATATTGTATTCACAAAACTAAAGTACATAAAATTCTTGTGTTTTAAATGTTCTATTTGTCATCCCTTATTCTGAACTATCTTTCGACACCGGAATTTCAAGGATAATAAAGCCTTTTGAAGTGTCAGAAGAGGTATTCTATCACATTCCTCCTGTACAGTTTTCCAGAGTCATGTAAGGGTTTTGGGACGACGTTTGGATAATGCAGATTTTAAAAGTCCGAAAGTACAAATATCCATAGGTGATACATCGTGAGATTTAGTAGGGATATCAGTGAAGGGTATGGCCTTGATGCCAGTTTTTTGTTCCATTTCTTTTAGGAAATTTACAGTGGATTTTGATGTGTGACTGCTAGCTTTGTCCTGATGGAGTCTCGCAGATTGATGACATGTGGGTAAAGCGATGGTATTTCATTCAGAAAAATTGGCGATAAAATATGTTCCTGATAGTATTTGGAGTTAATCTTGACTTTTTTTCCACTCTCTTTATTTTTAACTTGCCATTATAAGAAAAACCAGCAACAATCATGAATCCCTTAGAAAAACTTTCTTTCGATTGTTTGAACCATGTACTTAAATTTTTTTCTCCCCATTTATGATAATAAATGGCTCTTTTTTTGTTGCAATCATTTAAATACACCCATGATTCACCTATTGTGACAATTGTTTTCCATTTTTCTTCGGATAGGTGTTTCTCATATAGAATTCTGCAGCGTGTCCTGCGTTCAGCGATATGATTTGGAAGACGACGATGCACATTGCGTTTTTTCGCGTTCTTAAGATTTAAATCAACGTTTATCATTTTGTTTACAGTGGACACCGAGCATTTTAATGATTTTGCAGCTGTCCTTTGACTAGGGGGATTTTCTTTTAACATTAAACAACGTACCTTTGCAATAGTCGAAGATGTCCGTTTTTTCCTTGGATACTTGTTTGGAATTTTTGTCTCACTTGAGGCTCCAATTTGACGTTTTTTTCCTTTCTTGTTGACGATATTACCTATCGATGCTTTAGATATCACAAAACCATGACTCTCACATCGTTTTTGGATAACGGAGTATGCATATTTCTCTTCGGAAAGAGCATAAATGTAGCCTTCGAACCACTGCTTTGTTAAAAATGCCAATTTGAATACAAACAAAACTTTCAAGCTGCAGACGATAATTTTGACTTTTAAAAAAATAGTACAATTGCAATTATTTCTTTTGCTGCAAACGATTTTTTAATACCGCTTACCAAAATCGTCTAAAAATGTGCGAACAGCCTCTGTATAATGTTAGTTAGTTAGTTAGTTAGTCTTTTAATCCATCATTGGGAATAAAAAACATTCAGAAAATAAAATGAAAATGGAAAATTCAACATTTTCTGTCCTGAAGCAGAAAAATAATGTAAATACTATAGTTTTTTTTTTATCTAAAAACTTAATTTAAAATAATTATTTGTAAAAAAAAACATTTTATTCTCTATTTGTGTAGTATATCATTCCGGTATGGAAAATGAGAAACTCGCAGGAACTTTTAGAACAGGAATTTGGAACGTTGGAAACTGCATTTCGTGATACTTCTTCCTGAAAACCCTCGGGATAGGTTTGTCGAAAGTGCAGTCAATTCATATTTCTAAGGAGAAGATTTTTTTATGGATCAATATACCTTGTCACGTGGTTATGACACATGTCAGAGGCGAGTATATACTCTTTTTATTGTAAAAAGGTGACTGCAATTGAAGAAAACCTCGACAACTTGGGCCTTTTCTAAACTCTCGAGGAAATTATTAGGGATACGTGGATGAGTTTCCTCTTTTTACAGGAAAAATATTGGAAATTTAGTTTTCAGCGGGCATTCAAAGAAAGAACTTAACAATAGAGGAATTGATAGGAATGCATTTTGTCAAGATACCCTAACATATCGAAAAAATATTTAATATGTTCGATGTTTTCTTCTATTGTTTTATTCCTGTTTGGAACTGAAATTCGACAATTCTGGTATAAATAATAATATTGATTTCTTCCATTACAAAAATGCTGAAATTGTATTGTGTTTCTGAACAATTATTTCAAACAATTTTGGTTTAATAAAATATGATATGTACGTATAATATAAATATCTTTAATAAGTTTTAGATTTATGTCGCAAAGTAAGTAATGTGAAGTTAGTTAGGTTTGAACCATTAAAATGAATTTTTATTACAGATATGAGGATAGTACAATCGTGATAAATTAAGGTGTAAAAATTCTCTATTTAAATAATAATTAATTAATACTACACATTTAAACAAAAATTCCGTGAACATACACATAATTTATTTAGATTTATGAATTGACTCTTGAAGTATAAATATTGCATGTGTCATTATTTATTAGTTCGAGGGATATATGTGGCTTATTCAAAACGTAACTTTCATTGCGACTATCCAAATACACTCATGTCCATAAATTAAGGATAATGCCAGCTCCGGCAAATAAAGGTTCAGAAACAAAACAAACGTGACTTATTCATAAAGCCCATTTATTAAAAGAAAGATAAATAAGAAAAAAGATTGTGTAGGTATGATATCATTCATAAAAACTACGAATTTTGCTCCCTGGAGCAATAGTAAAAAATATCTCCTTTACAAAAACTTAATATTACGAGGTTGGTATAATGGTTAATACATTGTATGTTTCCCATGCGATGAAATGTAGTACGTACAACGTCTAGGCATGCTGAGTATCAAATTATTGAGCTGATCTTGGGGACGATTACTTCACTCAGCAAGCAATGCTCTTCCAAGTTCCGGTACACATGTAGGAGATGATTGACGGGCTGCAACTCGTCAGCCAATCATGCCCCACACATGCTCTATCGTCAAGTCAGGTGAGAATGCTGGCCATTCCACACGGGTGATATCCTCAGATTGAAGGCATTCGTTTACGATGTTTGCTCGGTGAGGACGGGCGTTGCCATCCATAAACACAAATTATGCACACATGGCACCCCTAAGCATGTTGTTCCAGAATGATGTCCCGATAAATGTGGCCGTCCATGGGTCAGATTTGAACATGCAGATCTGTTCTGGGGCCCAGTATAATTCCACCCCAAATGAGCAATCCTGCACCTCCGTAACGGTGTCATTCAATGATATTGTCTTGGTAGTAACGGGTACCTGGCGTTCTCCATATGAATGTCCGACGTGAATCAGACTTCAAGCTAAACCTGGACTCGTCCGAAAATATTACACAAGGCCACTGTGACGATGTCCACATTGCATGTTCTCTACTCCAGGCTAATCGATGCCGACAGTGAGTTGCCGTGAGCGGAACACATCTGACAGGCCTGCGAGCATATAGACCAATATTTCCCAAACGTCTGTATACGGTTTGCCCTGAAACTGTGTTACCCGTGGCTGAAGATAGCTGACGAGACAGGTCGGATGCTGTGCTCCGTCTGCTTCTTTTGGCAGTTACTGCCAAATACCGGTCTTCATTCGGCGTTGTAACTCGGGGGCGATCTGTACTGTAACGTCTACTGGCATTTCCATCATCTGGGAATCGTTGTCAAAGCCTAGAGATGACATTTTGGGCAATTCCATCTTCCTCGGATACTTCCATCTGATTACGCCCACATTCCAGGCGGCCGATAATTCTACCACGTAAAAAATCATCTACATGCGTCCTCTGTGTCATAACTATTCGATTATGGCACTGAGCGGCTTACATAACGCTTGTGAACAATTTTACTTCTTTGCCACCATTCCTCATATACCCCTCTCTTATAATCTCGTCATTTTGACGTACTGTCGGCGTCCTCTGGTGGCTTCCTGTAATTTGCATATTTTTCTTGAAGATGTGTGCGATAATTCTACAGATGAAATTTTTACTTTAGAGATCGATTTCCATGTTATTCTGAACTATTCTTAATTTATGGACATGAGTGTAGTTTTTAGAATTCAATTAAAACACAATATACTCTTTATTTTTCTTAAAATCCATTCATTAAATTGGTAAAAAAATTAATTTTGGAGGAAACTTTTGGTCTGTGCGTTGTTCACGCCAGCTTCCCTGTAGATTTTGCCAAGCGGCAATTGGCGCACTAAAAGATTGTTGCAACCCTACTGCCTGCACTTTGCACAGTTTTTGTCTTTCGAATCGCACTCATAAATTCGGAGTTCTTTCAACTTTATAATAAAATTAACATTCGACGTTGATTTTTCGTTTCATTTAATAAGTTCGACAGTCCATTGCAATGCGACCGAACATTGGTCCGTCGAGCCGGAGAAACGGCTAAAATTTGATTAATTTTTATTAATAACTTTCAATTTCGACTTACTTTGTGTTTGCAAGAACTTTGGAACTGTTTTCGATACGTCTGATTCAGATGAACTTTGAACCGTCGAAAAGGTAACTTTAAATCTCGAATTTCGAAATTAAATTCGTTTTTAAATGAAAAGGCTGCATCGGCAGATAGTTATAAGCTGCAGAGCAAGCTCGATGGCGTCAAGGACATTTCCTCTAAGCTAGATGAACTAAAGTTTCGTTACTATGAGCTTTTAGAGGATGAACAGTTAGCGGATATTGATTCTCAATTCGACCTCATGGAAGAAGAGCTAGAGGATATCAAAGTAAGCTTCCAAAAATTCTTATTTGAATTAAAAGAAAATAATCGTTCTAATTTAAGTAATATTAATAAACAAAGTTCTAGTTCTGTAAAATTGCCTGATGTAAGCTTACATGAATTCTTTGGTAATATCGAAAACTGGCATTGTTTTAAGGTCCAGTTTGATAGTTTAATAACGAGTAACTCCTCTTTAACTGATTCTCAGAAGCTGTTTACGTTCTGCTTTGAAAGGTGAAGTAGCCTTTATTGAAACTCCAGGGGATACATTTAATTCTTTAATGAAAGTTTTGATCGATAGATATGAGAATAAACGCTTGATTGTCAATAAACATGTGCAAAATCTTTTGAATATTGAAAAACTTACTACTGAATCAGCTAAACAGCTGCGAAATATTGTTGATGTTGTTAATAAAAACTTGAGAGGTTTAAAATTATTAGAATTAGAAGCAAATGAGTTAACACAACAATTTTTAAGGAATATTATTGTGCAAAAATTAGATAAAGATACATGTAAGCTGTATGAAATGAGTTTAACATCCAATGAAATACCCAAATGGGAACATATTTTGGAATTCATACAAAAACGCTCTCAAGTTCTAGAAAACATGCAAGGAGTTCAGTTACCTTCGGTTAAAACTAAACTTCCTCAAAACAAATCAAGAACTTTTATGATTAAGTCAAGCAATGATTTATCATGTGTCCTGTGTAAAAAGCCGCATGCCATATATCGATGTCCATCGTTCCTAAAATTGACTCCATTACTAATATTTAATATAGTTAAAAGGCATAAGCTTTGCCTAAATTGCTTGACCGATTCGCACAAATTAGCTTCATGCCAGTCAAAATATTGTTGTCGCTTGTGTCAGGCTAAGCACAACTATCTTTTGTGTCGAAATCAAGATAATTCCTCGAATAACATCAATGTAAATAACGATTTCGTGCAAAATTTGCAATATACTGAAAATTCGGCTTTTCAGGCACCACCTCCAGCCACTGGTGTTATAAACGAAACAAATCCTTCGAATGAAAGGAAACCAAAGGTTCATGCACTTTCCTCCCTACAGGAATCTTCAAAGAAATCGGTACTTTTATCCACCGCCATAGTTTGGGTGTGGTCACCCCTGTTAAATAGTTATATACCAGGAAGAGTCATTCTCGACTGCGGAAGTCAGTGTCATTTAATTACCTCACGATTTGCTTCTGAGCTAGGTTTAACAAAACAAAAGGTAAATATGCCCATCTGTGGTTTGAGTGGCAATACTACGAATGTGAAATGGAAAGTCAATTCATTTATTTGTAATGCAAATTCTTCCTTTTCTGCTCTTGCTGAACTCTTAGTAGTAGAAAAAATTGTAGATCCTGTCCCATTATCGGTTATTGACCTTTCCCTGATAAATATTCCAAAACGCTCCACGTTAGCAGATCAATATTTCGATAAACCGTTAAGAATAGACATGATCCTTGGTGCTGAGCCGTTCTTGCAAATAATTAAGGATGGTAAACTAAGAGTTTAAGACAACTTAATATTTCAAAATTCTGTGTTTGGGTTTATTGCCAGTGGTTCAGTTGTGTCAAACAATTCGACAAATTTTTGTGGGTTTATATCTCAAACAGAAAACCTTGACAGTAGTCTTCGTAAATTTTGGGAAATAGTAGAAGTATCCTTTGATCGACCGTTGTGTCACGAAGATAAAATTTGTGAATTACATTTCCAAGACACCCATAAACGAGATCCTGCCGGTAGATTTATGGTTCAAATGCCGATTAAAGAAGAAAAATTAGATACGTTAGGTGATTCAAGAGTTTTAGCTGAGAAAAGATTGCAGCAAACAGTAAAAAGACTAAACAAAAATCTTCAAATGCATCGCCTCTACAGTGATTTTCTTAACGAATACGAATTTTTAAATCACATGGAAAATATCCCTAATGAACCTTCGGCTACTTTTGAGTACTTCTTACCCCATCACGGAGTTTACAAACCCGAAAAATCCTCTACTAAACTTCGAGTAGTATTTAATGCCTCTGCACCTACCACTTCAGGTGTAAGCCTAAATGACCTTTTGCTTGCTGGCGAAGTCAAAGAAGACATTTTTGACATAATGATACGAATTCATAAACACTGTATTGTTTTAACTGCCGATATCAAACAAATGTACCGGCAAATATTAGTAGATCCAGCTCAAATAAATTTGTTGAAGATCTTATGGAAAGCTAAGGAAAATCAAACATCGACCGTTTATAGATTTAACACGGTGACCTATGGCACCAAGTGTGCTCCGTTTCTTGCAACTAGAGTTATCAAACAACTGGCGTTGGACGAATCTGCCAAATATCCATTAGCATCAAAGGTCGCCCTGTCTGACATCTACATGGATGATATTGTCACTGGATGTCAAGATGTTGAATCCGCAAAGCTGTTAAAAGATCAACTCATTACAATGTTTCAAACATGTTGTATGAACTTGAATAAATCGAATTCTAATTGCGAAGAACTCCTAGAAAGTAAAAGGCAAGCCCCACATGAACATTTATTTGATGAAAAATCAGATTCCACAGTAAAAACCTTAGGCATGGTCTGGATATCCAATGAAGACAAATTTACTTTCAAAGTTTCAGTAAAACTAAAACCTGTCTACACTAAAAGAGAAGTTTTATCTACAATTGCAAAATTATATGACCCCTTTGGTTTACTCGGACCGGTCATTTGCAAGGCAAAATTATTTCTCCAAAAACTCTGTTTACAAAAACTTGACTGGGGTGAGGAATTACCGCAACCATTGGCTACTGAATGGCACAATTTCTTTAGTTCATTAAAAGAAATTGAAAGTATTACTATTGGCAGATATATTCTAAATGATGAAGTTAAAGCTTTTGCACTTTTTGGATTTTGCGATGCCTCTTTGTATGCTTATGGAGCGGTGGTTTATCTAATTTGTTTTTCACAATCTGGCTGCTGTACCTCTAAATTACTTGCCAGTAAATCTCGCGTGGCTCCTCTCAAGACTTTATCCATCCCTCGTTTGGAACTTTGCTCTTGTGTGCTTCTCTCAAAACTTGTCAACAAAGTTCTTGTTTGTTTACAAATGCTTATCGACAAAGTCGTTCTATACTCAGACACAACAATTGCTTTGGCTTGGATTAATTCTCCTCTCCATCAATTGGAAACTTTTGTTGGGAATCGAGTTTCTAAAATCCAGTTGCTAACAGAAAACTATCAATGGAGGCATATTGCATCTACAAACAACCCTGCTGATGTTCTCTCTCTTGGCATTGATCCCAACGAGCTTAAAGCCTCCAACGTATGGTGGACTGGACCCCTTCTTGACGAAGTTATGAATCCTCTTGAAGAAACCCAACTGGACACTCCTGATAAAGAACATTATTTGCTTGAACTTAAACTATCACCTAATATAAATTTGTCTCTTACATCAAATATTGAATTTATTAATCAATTTCTTTCTTTAAGTAACAGTTATGTTAAATTAATTCGCATTCTTAGCTTTATTTGCAGATTTTTTATTAATGTGAGGAATCCTTCTCGCAAACTTACTGGCCCACTTTCTGGTCAAGGAGTTACATGATGCAACCTTAATTTTAGTTCGTTGCATCCAGGAACAGGAATTTGGAGTAGATATCAATAACCTTATTAAAGGTAAATACCCAACAGGTAAGATTAGGAATTTAAACCCTTTTCTAGATAAGAATAATATTTTAAGAGTAGGTGGCCGGCTTCAAAATTCTCAGGTAAGTGTATCTGCAAAACATCCTATTATCCTTCCGTCTAATCATAAATTTACTAAATTAATTATTGACCATTTCCATAAAAAATATTTACATATTGGCCCTCAAAATTTACTTTATTGTGTTAGGAGCGAATTTTGGCCTTTAAATGGACGCAATATTTGTAGGAAAATTGTTTATAACTGTGTCACTTGCTTTAGAGCCAAGCCCCGTATTGCAGAACAAATAATGGGAAATCTTCCCAAAGAAAGAGTAAACATAGACTTTGAATTTAATTGCACTGTCCTCGACTTCTGTGGACCTTTTTTAATTAAATATAAAGGTCAAAGAAAAGGAATCTTTCATAAAATATATGTTTGCATATTTATTTGCATGACCACCAAAGCTATACATTTGGAAATTGTAGCTGATTTAACTACCGCAGCTTTCATTGCAACATTAAAGCGATTTTTTGCCCGACGTGGCAAACCGCAAAAAATCTTTAGTGACAACGCTAGCAATTTTGTCGGCGTAAATGCTGAGCTAAAGAGATTGCTTGCTCTAGTCAAAACACCAGACTCCAACCTTGTTGATTATCTGTCATCCGAGGCTATAAATTGGCAATTTATTCCCCCCACCCCACCCCGGACGCCGAACTTTGGCGGCTTGTGGGAAGCTGGAGTGAAACCCTTCAAATATCACTTCACATGTGTTGTTAGTACCTCTAAATTAACGTATGATGAGTTTTTAACCATCGTTTGTCAGATTGAAGGAATTCTGAATTCTCGCCCACTCACCCCATTATCTGGAGATATTGATGATTTAGACGTACTAACATTCCGCACATTTTTTAGTTGGCCGACCATTAACTGTAATCCCAGAACCCAATCTAAACAATTTAAAGGATAATCGATTAAATGTTTGGCAAAAAACCACAAAATTGGTTCAAATTATATGGAAACGTTGGCAAAACAATTATTTGAATACTCTACAACAACGACACAAGTGGATGATAGAAAAACAGAATATTAAGATCGGTGACATGGTAGTTTTAAAAGAAGATAATCTTCCTTGTTGCAAATGGTCGTTAGGAAGAATTTTAAATAGATATTTTGGTGAAGACAAGAAAGTTAGTGTGGTAAAGGTAAAGACTCAAAATGGGATCTACAAAAGACCCGTATCTAAAACTGCTATCTTGCCACTTGAAGAATAACAAAACAAACAACAACAACAAAAAAGTAAAATTTCTTTCTATATATTATACAACTAATGGATGTAAATAACCTTTGTATATAGAATTGTTTGTACATAGTATTTTCTTCTGTCAGATTTCGTTGTTTCAAGTTTGGCACACAAATTGTCTGTTCCTATTGTTGTATTTGTTTGAATCTGAAATTGTTTGAAATTGATATTTCAAGGCGGGCGGTATGTTCGCGCCAGCGTCCTTGTAGATTTTGCCAATCGCCAATTGGCGCAGTAAAATATTGTTGCAACCCTACTGCCTGCACTTCGCACAGTTTTTGTCTTTCGAATCGCACGCATAAATTCGGCGTTCTTTCAGCTTTATAATAAAATTAACATTCGACGTTGATTTTTCGTTTCATTTAATAAGTTCGACAGTCCATTAAAATGCGACCGGACATGCGTTTCTTCTACAAATAAGACTATTCTACATTTTTGATTAATTGAAAATTCAGTATTTAAACTTATTTACCTGAATGGAAAACAAGAGTTGGGTAGACTTCGCAAAAGCGACGAAGCGATTTGCAAGCGCAAAAGATGTATGGTCAAAATCTGCAGAATTTTTTAAAACATCTATATATTTAAGTTGCTAATCTGATTCTTTGGGCAGTCCGTGAGAGAAAACTACTGCATCAATTTACTTCATATTGGTCTTAAACTAAAGATTTGAATCAATAGATTTGTCAAATTTGGTTTTTCTAACCACAATGTCTTCTAATTAGCAATAACTTACAATTAAAAGTTGCTCTCCGCGCATGCTCAGTGATATGTTTAAATCTGGCTATAGATACTTACTAAGCTCGAGGCCGCATAAACAAGTTAATTTGTTTATTCCGAGGAATCCCTCTAGCTCTCTCTCTCTCTCTCTGTCATTTTTATTTTTAATTGTGTTTGAGATATCGATTTAAACCTGACGGAAATTGTGTATTTCGCGCTGTTGAGTAACCCTATTTCTTTTTATTGGGTTCAATAGTAATTTTGTAAAGTGTAATTCTCTATTCTTAATATGTATTATGATTTTCAACATTTTCCAACGATGCATTGAGCAGAATTTGTGTATTAGTATATTTATTTACTATTTAGACGTCATGTTTGGACGGGTACCAATTAGTATCCATTTAAAAATGGCTTCAACCAGTCCTTTTTTTGTCATCAATAAAAATATATCCTCGCATTGCAGCTTCCCATTGGTTCGCACCATACATTCCGAAACTCCAATCACTGACAAAAAAACACCTGACTTACCTAACAGATCTCACAGGAAGCAGACAGCTGAATTCATTTTTATCACCCCCTACAGCATGTTATAAAAGGCCAAAGTAGTCAGTCTATGAGAGAAACTTTTATAATTGGGAAATATTTTAACAGCCTTTCTTGAGAGATTGCGAAAGTCACAAGACTCCAGGACAGGTGGATTTAGTATCAATTGTAAATTTCTCCTAAACATTTTTTTTTTCGTCTATGCATTCTAAGTTTCATTTGAGTCCTTCTAACTTTTCTTATTTTTGAACCCCTTTAAGATTCGCGTAACAGTCTTTGCATGTTGATTCTTTCATCAAATTCGATACATCTAATCGCTCAGAAAAATATTCAATCTATAATGCCACCAAGCTGCCCCGAACTAATCCATACAGACCGAAAATTATTTCACTATTCACTTGAGGAAACCTCTCTGGAACGCTATGTCATCGACAAAGCATATTTTAATTTTCAGCATATTTTAAAACGATAGATAACTGCAAATATTATCTATCGTTTTAAAAGATGCTGAAAATTAATATGAATATATATTAATTTGAGTTGTTATTAAATTGAATTGATGTCTGTTACTTCCCCTACTTGTTGTTTAGTGTCGTGTCGGTTGGAGAGCCTAAATTGAATTATGAACCATAACACAGGTCTAGTAACTTTCAGAAGCAGTTCTGAAAGTTTCTCCAAATATAATTTTTCCTGATGAGGGTCTTCTGTGGCCTTAAGATCTACTAACTTTGCAGAGTATATAAATATATGATTTGGTACAAGCTCAGTCTCGGAACAGTTTCTACAAGAAACTCCTTGGCATTTTTCTTGAACTGATTACGCCATAGTCTCGTTAGCCTACAGATAAAAATTCCCCAAGGACCACCACGTGGAGGTTTACCCTTCTCTTATTAAATTAGCATTAGAACTCCAGATTATTAAAATATACGGAAGTAAGGGAAAATAGGATCCTTTATGGAGATTGTCGGTTGATTTCCTTTAAAAAGTATAACACGCTATGACAATATTTGAAACTTTGAACACTAAAATTCAAAACATTTTTTTTCCTACATCTGTTAATACTGAAATTAAAACGGCATAGAATAGAACGTTATAGTAAACTATCTTACCTCACTTTAATATATTTTAGACACGTTCAACTGCGTTTGGATATCTTAACTAGAACATCACACGAATACGTATTTCGTGCATTAATGCCCTGCGTTCTCTAGATTTCGATTCATATTATGCTGTCAACTATTGAACGGTGATGCACATTCTCGTACGACGTAAGCCTCACATAATAGAACTACTACTATTTGAATATTTGACTGAATATACTAGAAATATTATTCCGTGTCTTAAAATATTTAGAAAAATAAGTGTTTGGATTTAAAGCTTTTTTAACGGAAGATGGGGTCTGGGGAAAATTCCTCCTAGTAGTGATTTATTTAAGATATTATATATGAAAAAGGGATACCTCATGGATAAATTTTAAATTTCATAGTTCAATGTATAAATATTTGAAAAGTTCTTGATTTTTTATATCCGAATCATATTTTGACTAGAAGTAGGGTAAGCATGCCTAATATGAGACCCCAGCTTATAGGACGTATCAAGTACTGCCGCCTGGCGAGTGGAGCGTAAAATAGTAGTCTTTTGCATCATTCGTAACCGGTAAGTCAGTCGAGTGTCTGCAAGCGCACACAAAGCTGCAATATACTTTTTCCCGAATGTGTGCTCGTCGACATTTTTGTATCACCATTTTCATTGGCTGTTTTCACCTTCAAGATAAGACTCTTATTAAAAATGTTAGCATTTGATAGATAGCTATATATGTGGAGTGTAAACACGCCTGTTTGTTTTTAAGATAACGTCAATCCTAACCTAAAAATTTCGTTGGCGTGTTCAACGACATGGTCCTGCCCAATATGAGACCCCAAAGTATGCCTAATATGAGATAGGGTCTCATTTTAGGCATTTTAGTTCTCACTCTCACACCTTTGTTTCCTCTGAAGATCCAGATGCTATGACGCCCAGACGAAATCCCCAACCACGTAGCAGTAGTAACAATGTGGAAGGTTTTGATCAAACAACAATTTCAAACCAGTTCTTAGTGACTCCTGACGAAATATATCCCTTGCCTACGTTACCTGGGAAAAACACCTAGAAACCAAATAGGGCCCATAAAGCCGATATTATCACATCATCGCCCTATAAAAATAAATTGATTGATAGCATTAATAAAAGAACTGCAGCACATTCGAAAACTTTGAGGTCTATACCTTTTTCTCCTCTTGTTTCCTACAAGAAAAAAAAAGAATAGACCTAAAAGTTTAGAAATCAAAGGATAAACAAGGAAAAGGAGATCCAGATAAAAAAGCAAAGGATAAGGAAGAAAAGACAAAGGTGTCTCTACAGGAAGGGGGAAATTAAGGATGGATGAAAATGCAACACTAGTTGAAAAACACAGAATGAATAAGCCTAATTACAGCTATGATGATCTCAGCTCATTTGAAGATGTGGAAACACTTTCTCTCCATGACAGCAGTGATGTTAGCATTGATGAAAACGACGCTGAATGCCTTGTTTGTGGTTGTTTATTTTCAGAAGACTAACGGGGAGAGCAGTGGCGTCAGTATCCCCTTGAGGACCAGCGCGCGGAAAACGAATCGCAGTCACGGGACCGAACGCTCCGAAATGGAGCGTCGCCACCGGCCCACGCATTTTCAGCAGTTAAGCCTAATTTTACAAAAAACAATTCATATAAAATCAGCATTTTAATATAATGACTTCAATTTTAGAAATTATGTATATAATATACTACTTCTTAAAATGTATTAATATAATGAATATAACGTTAATAGAAATAAATGAAACATGCAAAATACTATAATTATACTTAAACACACGGAAACAAATACTGTATACACGAAACCAAAGTTACAAATACGATATTAAAAAAAAAAGAAAATTAAGCAATAATTACCTGTAGATAATGAAATTCCAATTTAAATATTCTGTTGTGCGTGGAATAGTTCAAAACAAGGATCGACACACAGTCCTATGTTGCATATTTTGCACTTATAATACGATGTTTTCTTTCGCTTTTCCTTGTTTTTAGCGCACACAACCCATCGCCTTCTACCTTTATAACCGTTTTTGTCAATTTAAATTTTCAGAAAATGTCTTCCAGATAAACGGAAAGGTTGAGTGCCCGAGGATTTTGGACAATTTTTTAAGTTTCTTTGTTTTGCGAACTGTTCTATTATCTGATTAACAACTCTGGATCTGAATTCCAAAGCGGGTATTTTCTCTCCTTTTACCTTCGAATATATTACATTTGCATTTAGAAGTGCCATATCTAACAAACTAAAAAACAGCTTTTTATGCCATTTCACTGTTTTTCTAAATGCTGGATAGTGATTAATGATAGAATTGCCAGTGTCAACACCTCCCATATTTTAATTACAACACATATTTCACTCTTAGTTGGGTATCTCGGTCTTTTAGCCATGGATAACGGAATGAAACTGAATATAACCCCACACCTTAAATTAATGGCCAGCAGTCTCACGATGTATATACAGGCGATGTATAGACGAAATAACTTTGTCTAGCGACAAAGTGATTTAGTGTTCGAGAAAAAGAAAAAGGAAAAAAAATATCCAAAACATCTACAAAAAACACCCAGAAATGTTTCTCTCTCATACCCTGTAGTAGTCAGTTAGATGCACTTCACCATATTCTCCTAACGAAAAAAGCAAAGCAATAAATGAAAACGCCGGCGTCCCTTTAACACATACGTACACTTTAAAGAGCCGTGATTCACAGTTTGTTTACACCAATAAATCTATCAAATCCAGAAGAACAGAACAGAAAAACAGAAACTAATGCCCGTACATGAAGGTCAAATGCCATATGACTCGACCGTTGTGAAAACTGTTACCATTTAGCGCCATCTACTAGTATTTAAAAAATTCAAATAAATCGTTCCATTTTCAAATTACGCATACGCGACACTGGGCCCCCCGTGATGATCAGAGTTCTTCGCCTATGCGAGACGCTGGTCTGATAACAGTGGAATCGTTGCGTCGCGCATACGGGACGCTGGTCTGATAACAGTGGAATCGTTGCGTCGCGCATACGGGACGCTGGTCGCGAACGGGGTATAGAAGGTGTTTCAGGTGGGCGCATGAAGATTATGGAGCTGGAGAACTTTTTATTTGTAAACAATGTGAAAAGTTTGAATCTAAAAACTAAAAGTAAACAAAACCTGAAGTGTAAACCAACTAATTTGTATAAAATGTCACTTTTCTTTTTCACCTATTAGTGTATATAGGTAACTTTTATCTAATTATTGTGTACAGTTTTGTTTTTACGAACTTTTCAGTGATTCAAATTCATATTTAGAGTTGTAGAATGGGGGTCTCATATTAGGACTACTTATTTCAGACCCCAAAAATTGAAAACTTGTTTTTATAATTTCATACAAGAAAATTGTAATGTAATTCGCAATTATCTGTCATTGTTATATATAGTAAAATATATGTATTAAAATGATATCAAGTTGGTACTATTATCCCTCGCTTAGTTTCCTAGTTATATATGAAAATAAAAAGAGGTCTCATATTCGGCATACTTACTATACGTATTAGTGAGAAAGAAAAAGAAATGAACGGTCGATACATATGTTTTACAAGATTATCTATTTTAACTCAATTTTAATTGAGCAGCCATTTGGCAATGCAGAATTTCGCTATATCCATATAATATTATGTATCATTCAACGTTAATTTTTTATAAACATTTTAACTTGAATTGTCTAGACGCTTCTAGAATCAGTCTAACACCGTAAATGCTCATAACACTATAAGCGTAACAAAAAATTATCTGTAAAGTAACATAAAATTATCATCTTTCGTAGGATAAGCATAGGATAATCAGAAAACGTGCTTGTTAAACATCGGAATTTTAAAATTAGTGATAGAAAGTTTTATAGCTTACTGTCAATACTCCATTACATTGTCTTTCACGTGATCTATTACGACATTAAAACATCACCATCGTAGATAATTTATCTTAATACTGGTCTCATATTATATTTACTTCCAGATATTGTCTGCTTCATCTTAATCGAAGAGAAGTAATTTCAGCGTATCTTAAGGGAATATATATTAGTAAATGCCGTTCTTAGTCTTAATATTGTTCTTTCGGTCCTTGATGATATGAATTGCTACAATAAAAGGTAAAATATTACCTATTTTTTTTAGTAATAAAATTAAGAGTAGAGAACTAATTCCTCCTTTCTTGAATATTCTTTTGTATTAGAGGAGTGAAAAATGTACGTTCTATAAGAGGATTCAGACATAATAAAACAAATTCTCAGTCGCTTTTCTTCTGTTTTATAAGAGTATTTTCTCATTTTGTGCAAAATCTACATAATTCGTGTTTTTTAGGTCTGGAGATTTGAAAAAAAGCTTTAATTTTTCTTTTAAAACCCATAATTTACTGAAAGAAGAGATAATTCAAAATACGTTTTATTTTTATGCATAACAAATGCAAAAAAAACGCGCTTAAAACAAATTCCACAGGTTTATAAAAGAATACATGTTAATAATCGAAAAGAAAACATTAAAGGAAATCAATATAGTCATACATGCATGCCAGTACACACAAACACACACACACATTCACATTAGATGATTGCTGTCTCACCATCTTAAGAATTGAATCTGATGCAGCTAAAACATTTTTGGAAGTTTCTGTCTCTCCTGTCAGTATTTACAACAGCGGTCATCAACCATTTAATACTTACTACCCACTTTTGTATGTATATTGATGGCAAAGTTTCTTTACGTGTGCATATCCGCAGTGACACAATATAGTACAAATGCGAAGTAAATTTTAGACGGGAGGGTTTGCAAAAAAAGTCCTTAAATTTATCTTTTTATTTATACTTTATGTATATGTATATATATATATATATGATTTTAACGTATTTTTTTAACGTAGGATTACGTTCCTCCATAACGGTTCTAAAGAAAGCAAAATTTCAGATGTCCTGCGACGCGAATTATAAGTTTGTCAGTTCACCAAACACAGTCTGTATCGCTTGGGCAAGTAGTAAACAGTTGACTCACACACACACACACACACACACATACATATATATATATATATATATATATATATATATATATATATATATATATATATATATATATATATATATATATATATATATATATATATATATATATATATGTATATATATATATATGTATATATATATATAATATATATATATATATATGTATATATATATAATATATATATATATATATATATATATATATATATATATATATATATATATATGTATATATATATATATATGTATATATATATATATGTATATATATATATGTATATATATATATAATATATATATATATATATATATATATATGTATATATATATAATATATATATATATATATATATATATATATATATATGGCTATAGATGCCTACGGAGCTAATTCGTTGCTTCCTCGTAAACGAGTATACTTCGAGAAATGTCCGGTGAATTATTACCTGTCATCTAAGTTCAGAGATGGAACTCAAAGGTAAATTGCAAAAGCATATTTTAAAAAACTCGCAGATGTGTTAGCAGGGTATTCAATATATAGAGAAAGAACAAAATTTGTAAGAATGGACAAAAATTCCCTCCTCCCACCAGGAAAGCTTGAATCGCCGGGTGGTAGGGACCATGTTGACTACCACTGGTTTAGAACGATGTCCAAATGGCTAGGGCGTTCGCATTCGCTACAAGAGTCTGTGGGTTCGAGGTCTACTCTTGCCATGGCCATTATTAGCCGTTCAGGATAGGCTTTAAGCAGTCGGTACCGGTCTAATGAGCCCCCACGTAAAAAAATAGGACCGTAGCGCCTGCAACCACGCCAAACCTGTCGCTGTTAATAGTTGTAGAATATATATATATATATATATATATATATATATATGTGTGTGTGTGTGTGTGTGTGTGATAATATTATTAACAACCTATAATCACCAATTTTGAATTTTCTCTCTGTTCTGGTAACCCCTTTTCTACTCCTTGGCGAAAACACCTCGCCTTTCCTCACACTCACTTCCTCCTCCAATTATGGCAACCTCTCTGAGCTAATTCTATTTTGGCGCTTTTGCGGTAGACGCTAGACTGACTCGGTGTGAGATGGATGTGTTGCTTTACTCGAAAAATAAATTCGAATGTTCCTGAAGCTGACTGTATTATTTTTCGGCCACGATGCTTATTTCAGAAGACGACCATTCGGGTCATCACACACATATATATATACTTTAGTTGAAACAGAACTATCAATAGCATAACTGCTTGTACAAGTTTTTGATTAAAAATTTCATATGCTGAACACAAAAGTAATTCAAGCTGAAATTTACTACTCGCTTTCTATTTGCTAAATTCAGTTCATTTATGGGTGGTTTTTCGATTATTTCGTTATGCGTTTCCTAATTTCGGTATCTTCATTCACTGTTTAAACCGAAAGTTTGGGATGTCACCCTCTCCCCACATAAAATGCTATCAGTAAGTAGAAAGAGCTTTTACTGATAAGTTCTCCAGAGGGTTACATTTACGTGGGCTATATCTATCATTTTTGGAGGATTTTATCATAATCATTTGCTCATCAACGGAAGGGAAAAAATTCTATATAGCTATTACGCAACATTAAGCATCTAGGTTTTTTGCATAAAGCATTATAACTATAATGTTTTTACCTCTCTACACCATATTCCTGCATGCAATAAGTTATTGGCAATACAAATGATTTACTTCTAGTGCATACATTTTAGAGTAGTAAGTATCCAACATATTTTACAAGAACACGAGGGGGAAAGCTTAATTTTAAACAGAGCAATCTTAAAACGACTCTGATAACTATTTTTAAATATTAATAAATCTACAGACTCAAGGTATGCATTCTACGAAACATAATATTAAAGCAACAATAGAGAAGACAAAAACTTAAAATATTCAATATGAAATACCTATAAAATACAATATCGCAATTAAATGCTTTTTTGCATAATGGGTAATTTATCAGTCGATTCGTGAGGCTAAAAGTAGTTTAAACATCTTAAATCAGAATAGAACATTTAATAATGAGTGGTAAAGCATGTTTTTTAGAGTATCTACATCCCTATCAATAATCGCTTCTTCATAATTTTTCCTTTCAAATTAAATTACGAAATTAAAATTAAAATTATTTAAGCACTTAATTTCAAGTATAACAATTTAAATAATTTAACAAATACATAACTATCGTATCGGAGGGGATGTCGGATTTGTGATTGAAAGGTTTTAAACACCTGAAATGGGGAGAGTGTGAGGGTCTATAAACTGATTAATACACCAAACTTTTTTTCTGACTTCGATCGTCATGACATGGTTATCGAAAATTTCAGGCAAACAAGACAAGGTAGTCTGCAGAAACAAAATGGATACTTTATATGTTTTGTCTATAGATTATTCTTCTGCAGAGAGATTTTTTTGTTGATTTTAGCTGTGGTAAAACTTTTTTATCAATAAATAGCATGAAAAATATTGATCCGTAAGAGCTTAGAGGGCTCCCCATTACTTTACGAACATAAAAAATCGTAACAATGGTTGCATAAGGCCTATTAACAGGAGATTTGAATATCGGACTCTTGAAATTGGGACTTGATCCAATAAAATATGCATTCCTAATTGCTTGTGCCTGAAGCTTACGTCATTAGCGATATTTTCCCATGTACTTTAAATGTATTATCAATCTTTTAATGCTTATATATATAGGCACTCATTCCTGTAAATTCCTGATATCTGAAAATTTGGAATTACTCTTAGGTCTACAAGATTTGTTTTAATATACCATTTTTCATAGTTTCATTCTCTTTCTACAACCCGGTTTCGACATATCCATTAATGGGTAACTTTGTTGATGACATTAGACTTTGCCACGTTTATTCGTATTAAAATGGTATTAATATTTAGAACTGTATTCTTATGAATTAACAGCAAAACATTAAAATCACTGTTAGAAATGTTTGGGAAAATTCAAACGCAGTTATTAATTTGTCCAAACCCTAGTAAATCAGTTACACTCTTTATTCATACTGCTTCAACTTTAAAAAGCATTTTTTTCAATTTTCTTCCGCACAACAAGCTTAATTTTTTTCCAGCACTTAATGAATATTATTAAAAAGGAAAAGTTTTGTTAGTCAATATCTCAAGCAATTATCTCTGAGTCATGGCTATATCTCAGTTGTTAATAAATAATATTTTACATAGCTAAATGCAGCCGTTTTCTGATTACTTTAAGCATCATTCTTGAAATGCAAGAAGGCTACAAGGAATTAATGTTAAAATATCCCTTTGTTTTCTTACAATGGTTTCTTCTACACACAACGACAAAAGGAACATCTTTAATTCTAGGCTTCATATTAAAATTTCTAATGAAGTCGTATGTAAAGGTTTTAAACTTTAGACTAACATATGAATTTTTTTCTAACAGATTTTTTTTTTAAATTTTATCTTAATTGGACGAAATTAATGAAACAGATTGAGTTTCACATGAAAAAATCCCCAAATCAAAGTATTTATTTGCGAAAGTAATGGAAGTAAATCAAAGAAAAAGCTATTAAATTTTTGAAATTACAGTTTATAAAACCCATTTCAACATGTTAGATATATATTTAACGTTTTAAATGTGTAATTATCATATGGACTTGAAATTTTGTTAGATATAATTATTATAAATTAAACACATTTATGTATAATACATCTGTGAGAGTAATGTACTTCATTTCTTTTCTTTTTAATTTTGATAACTGTAGAGTAATTTTCTTTTAAAATCATTAAATGCGGGGAGTGTACAGAAAGTAAAAGGTAATTTACCACAAATATGCATTAGTTTTTTTCTTTTATTTTTAATTATCGAGAACGCTCTGTATATCTATCCCAGTGTTTCAATATTCTGTCATTTTTTTTAAGGAAAAGAAAAGAACAGTCAGATCTTTGGAATTTTTATTTTTAACGTAGGATTACATTCCTCCATAACGGTCCTCCGGAAAGCAAAATTTCAGATGTCCTTCGTCGCGAATTATAATTTTGGGACCGTGCCAAACACAGTCTGTATCGCTTGGGCAAGCAGTAAACAGTTAAACAGAAAAGCATCAAAATTTTGACTGACTGACACACACACACACACACACACACACACATATATATATATATATATATATATATATATATATATATATATATATATATATATATATATATATATATATATATATATATATATATACGTACATATATGTAGATACATATATACATACCAAAGAGGTAAGCAACGATAGGTAATCTTATGTGAATAACCCACGGTAGTTTCGTTAAAAGAGACTACCTGGTTTCTACCCTTTTATCTCCGATTCATCAGTAAATTTTTCTGCTCTGGGATATCTTATGTAGCTTTTTATTATACAAATGACTAGAACTCCACGAGTATCTACATTTCTGAAATACGTCCTCTCCATAGTCTTTTTAGAATTGTAGTCCAAATAAAAGTGGAATGTCGAGTGTAATAGTGAAAGACAAGTGATGTATATTAGTACCGATACCTTCTCTACACCGTACCATTGAAAAAATGTACCTACTATTACATTATAGATGAAATTTAGGATGACGAAAGTAAAAACATTTTGGATTATATGCTACGTTTTTGCATTTCCGGGAAGGATACATTTGTGATTCGTAACTTTAAAAATGTTCCAAATTTAAATGTGTTGTACTTTAAGGCAAAATAAGAAATATATTAATAATTTTAAGAGTGTAATCGTTAATAATTTACTGTAAAACAAAGAAATGATATCAAAGTAAATTCGAAAAAGATGCGTATTTTTCTGAGCACTTCAAAAATAAGATATCCATTCTTAAAAAGAAAAAATAGCTTGAAAATCTATCGCAGTATCTCTAAATAAACTATAAATTAAATTTTTTAACTGATAAGCTTTAACACCAGCCTTTTACCAAAGAACTTATGTAACTATAGGCATCTACAGTGAAACAGCACTAGATGACTGTTGTGTCATCCGTATCAGGGACGATTTAGAATGGCGATATTTTTATTCACTAGTAATAATTATGAGACATTCCGCTTTTGGTATTATTTTCCTCCTATCATACTAATATGGCATACTTATCATACTTAGCCCTGCTATAGAACCAATAACAATGGCTTTACTGTTGATAGACAGTTACCTGTAAAATTTTAAAGTAATTTCCCTTTTAAAAATATTTTCTTCCATTGTACCTGTCGGTAAAACTTTCTTGAGGATCACAACACAAAGAAGAAAAAAATATTCATGGCCTCAAAGTATTCTTAAAATGCCTTTCTCCTTAAAAAGGATCCTTATCAATTTTTATCCTTTGGTGAGTCTTACAATAAACCACGGCTAAACTGCGAGTCATACATTCTGGTGTTCATCTAGATTTTTAAAAAAATCAAGGCAATTAAGTTTTCTTATATAATTATTATATTTCCTGCTTTTTAATAAAGCCTCTAAGAGATCTAATTAATCTAAGATTTGTAAGCAGCTCTTTTTAATTACAATTTTTAAAAAAGTTTGGAGTTTAAAACGATGGAAATAGGAATGGAGTAAAATTCTATAACTAACAATCAGAAATTTTTCTGTGTTTCAAAACACTAGATGTCATTCAAAAGTTTCTAAACGTGCTATATGACGGAATATTTGAAATTTTAAACACTTGCAAAGAGTTAAATAAAAATCATCATGAAAATGAATGAACATCCGTTGTATTTCAAGTCCTTTTTCGATAAGTTTTTATCAATCATAAATTCCTTTTAAACATATTGGTTCTTTCCTTTAAATACATGTAGCAAAATTCACGAACAGAGAAACATATTTCATATATGCCTATTTACTGAGAAATGTATCAAACACCCATGATATCTAGTTCAAATACATCGTTCACCTTCTAAATTAGTACTTAAAAATCATAGAAATTATCCATTCTCCAATTATCTATCCCAGTAAGAAATGTTTGAAATTTATAAGGAAATTCCATCATTTCCGATGTCCTCGTCATTAGAATTCAAATCAGGATTTCTATATCGAACCGCAAATATGTTCATCGATTGTGTTGGAGCCGAGCCGCTCTAAAGATTCTAGGGTTTCTAATCGCTTCGATGCACTTTTAGAAGAGTTAATGTATTTAGTTGACAAATATTCAAATTTAGAGAAAATATCTGATACATCTTGATGTAAGTAGGCAACTCTTGATACTTAATCTTTCATAATTTAAAATTCGTGAACATACAAGCAATTAAGGTGAAATTTAAACTTATCTTCCTTGTGTACTTTTAATGTTGCAAATTATCGCATTTTTGCTGCATTTTGAAAAGTCATCAAGTATTAATAAATCACATATTAATCTGGAGGAATAGTTTTGTAAAGAAGAAATGAGACAAATAGTTGGGTAACCTCAATAAAGTATTCAAATAATTTATATTTTGGGGGTCATATGATTTAAAATTTATTTCAGAATAAGGAAAATGAGTATCTGAAAAACTAAAAGAAAAGTATATCTTTCCGTAATAATATATTTGTGTGAAAAAAATTGACACTCATTACTAAAGATTAAATTCTTAGTCAAATAGTTTTTACAAAATATCTGATATTTGAAGAAAAAGAAAGGTAAGGATTTTGACCTATTTGGGCAATGTACTCTAAAGTAATAACCAGAAAAACATGACTGAGCGGTAAAATCTTATTTTTCCGTGCATTCATTGTATGCAGCTGTTTGAAAGGATTGGACCACTAGTTGGCAAAATGTCTTCAATCCAAAATGGTTTACTGTCACTTTCTTTGATGTTAATTTTAATGTTTTTGGTATCAATTATCATAGTGATGCCCCTAAAGTTGAGAAAAAGAATTTAAAAGCTAAAAAGAAACTAATGAATAGCATAATTTTAATAGAATATTCAGTATTTATTTTTAACTTATTGAATTACATGCTGTAGATCTTTATTAAAATTTATAGTATTTTCATTTATAAAGTTTTATTTATTTTCGCTTTCGCTTGATGAGGCAATTTACTATATACTTAGCTAGGATTCAAACCTATTTTTAAAAAGTAATATTAGGGATTTATAGAAAAAAAACTTTAAAAAATACAAGGATTTTGGTACGTTCGTAGAGTACGTTCTGAGCTATGATGCCTAATATATATTATGCCTTTACTAAACATATTTATTATTCTGTTTTACAAAGCATATCTAATATATTTGACAAGTTTAAATGTTTCAAAATGAACTATTAGAAACACATCATATAGTAACACATCAAGTTTATTGTTATAAATTAATGAATTTTTTAAAACCTAATATCTTTCACATTTTATCGGAATGAAAAAAAAGTAGTAATGTGTAACATTTATTGGCTGGTACGGTATCACATAAAAAATGTTTATCCCCGCTATCCGACCACGACAGGAAATGAAATTTTGTCAATACGCTGCCATAGAGATGAAATCAAGACTTTTTGTTGTCAACAAGAATAAAAATAATATATTAGTTCTTTTTTATTATGTCTTATGGAGGGGTAAAGCAAGAAACCTGTGTATTCTGCTTCTGGAGTATTTGCTAGAGTATTTTCGATGTAAATACTCTAGCTGAACATTTGCAGTAAATTTAAAATCATCTTTTTATGTGATCTATAATTACATTGATTATTCTGAAAAATAATATTAATTAATTAATTAAAAAATTGATATTTTTTTAAATACGAAAATCAAGTTTTATTGGAAGGTGTCTTTAGGATTGTAAAGAGCATTTTCCATGTAAATGCGTAAAGTCGATTAAGAAAAAAGCTAGCACTTGACCAAAAATTTAATTTTTAGTGTGGGAAAAAAATTAAGCAGAGTCTCAAACACAATAATGAATTTTAAGGGTCCTTTAAACTGATACTTAACTTTAGATACTTTAAAAGAATTTAAAAAAATATGCTTAAGCCATTTTGAAAAATATCTGGCTTAGACCCTTAATCTCCCCAAACATTAAATCAGGAATCATTCGACATAAAGTAACACTACTTGGTACAATATGGGATATCCTCAGTCGAAATTGAAATGATTCGAACATTTACTCGTATTTTGGCATGATTCTATTTAATTCACTTCAAATACTGCTAATAAATGTAAGTGAAATGCCACTTTTTATTAAAAATAATATTTGATTTTATAAGTAATGCTGTACATGGTACTTTCAATACTTTCTATTTTGAATATTTTAATCAGAATATAGCCTAACATTAAGTCAGTCCATCAGTCATTCAGTAAGTGTCTCTTTATATTTTTTTCTTTCTGTTTATCTCAGTCTCTGTCTGTCTGTTTGACTCGGTCTATTTCTTTGTCTCTTTCTCTGTCTGTCTGTTTGACTCGGTCTATTTCTTTGTCTCTTTCTCTGTCTGTCTGTTTGACTCTCTCTCTGTATTTCTATTTGTCTGTCCGTCTGTCTGACTCTTTTGCAACGGTGCTTCAGTGATCCATTAATCAGCCCTTAACTTATTTAATTAAGTTTATTTCACACCTATTTACATATCTACAAGATTTAATAAACTGAGGGCGTTAATTATTAGGCAACCCCAATCCTTACATAACCTACATTTCCATTCGCCTGCCACAGACTGCCGGAAACACGAAAAACATACATTTCGTGCGGTGCTCACACAGCACCCTCTCGCGGACAAAGGGAGGAATCCGCAACAGACTCTCTTCATGTCTATTTCTTTGACTCATTCTCTTTCTGTCAGTTTGACTCTGTGTCTGTCTCTCTGTCTGTCTCTTTGTCTGTCTCTTTGTCTCTTTCTCTATCTGTCTGTTTGACTCTCCCTCTCTCTGTATTTCTCTGTATTTGTCCGTCCGTCTTCCTCTCTCTTTCTCTTTCAGACTGTCAGTAAGTTAAAAAGTCCATATCTTATCTTATTATTAGTAGCATAAATATTAGGATAAAATGCGAAATTCAAACTGTAGCAGAATAGTTAAAATTATCTTTCATGTAAACACTCAGTATTCCATTCTTGATTTCATGCTGGTCTCGAAGACTTCACAAAATTTATAAAAGTATTGTAAGAATCGTATTAGTTTCGTAACAGTAGGTATTCCAATAACAATTTATTATTTGTGGACATTTCTAGAATTTTATTTATTATTTATTTTTCATTTGGTTTAAGGTTAGTTTTTACCCCCTCTGTAATGTCATATAAAATGTTAGTATCGCTAAAGATTAAAATAAGCAACGGCCTGCAAAATTATAAAATACGAAGCAAAATTTCTTTTTTGAATGTAATTTGGGAATGAATTTGTAGCACATGTATGGGATTTCCAAAGGTCAAATTCTGTGAAGACAGTTGCAAGTGTAAACAAAAACTTTAATTTCATAAAAAATAAAGCAATTAAGAAGCAAGGAAAAGAGAATAAATTATCAGTAGATAAGTAAAAATATAAGGGCACGTAATCTCCTGTACAGAATTTGTAGGGGTAAGATGATACACTGTCATATACCTTTTTTTAAAAATTTCTTTAAGCAAAACTTTATTACCATTATATTCTAAGTTACTGTGGGAGACAACTGATTATCTCGCGTTTGCAAGATTCATTGTTCAAATATATGCGTTTAAAAGCGCACCCTATGCAGATTTTCAGGTACAATTTTCTACCTAGAAGTAAACATATATTTCTGATGTTCCCCCTTTTATGTAGGAATAAATGACGTATTATTGGGTCACATGCAAAACATCATAAAGTTTGAATATCGTACTAAGATTTTCAAAGATGAAGTCTTTTTATACTCATTCAACGACTGATATAAAAAAATATATATATATATACACAAATAGTATATACACAAAAGGAATGAAAATTCTGTGAAGACAGTTGCAAGTGTAAACAAAAACTTTAATTTTATAAAAAAAAAGCAATTAAGAAGCAAGGAAAAGAGAATAAATTATCAGTAGATAAGTAAAAATATAAGGGCACGTAATCTCCTGTACAGAAGGTGTACAGGAGATAAAAATGTTTGACTGTCAAGTTAAACAATAATTTGTATAGTAATATATTTGAACAATGAATCTTGCAAACGCGAGATAATCAGTTGTCTCCCACAGTAACTTAGAATATAATGGTAATAAAGTTACATACCCATTGTAAGAAAGAGTAGTTTTATTCCAAGAAAGAATTTTCATTTTAATAATTAATGTCTACATTATTTTTCTACTTAAAAATTTTACTTTTACCTACAAAATTCTGCTTAATAATTCTTGTTTGTTATAATACGGATAGCTTCCAGCTCCCAAGCGTGTAGCTGGGTACTGAAGTTTTACCAAGAAGCTTTAAATAAGGTTTAAATTGCATTTGGTTTAATACATGGCTCTTAAAAATTAATGTAATATTTACTTTATGCTTAATGGACCCTACGTTTTTACTTTTGCATTTATTTTGAAAATTTATACTCGCATAAAAATCTTTATCAATTTAGAGATAAGTTAATTTCTATGCCCCCATAACAATTTTAAAGATACATTTTTATTTTATATTTATACCGTTGTTACTAAAAAAATGTTCTGCCAGCTATTTCTAAATATCTCAAAAATATTTTAAGAGAATATTTAGCGTTATGGGAAAGGCATGAAAGCTGTATAATAATTACTGAAAAATGAAATTTACTGAAAATATAATTTAATAATATTTTTTTTTTACTTATAAAAATTATCACATTTCTAACACTCTCGTGTGCCATCATTTCTTTCGTATCCAAGATATGAAAGCTTGAAAAATTAATTTTAAAACTAAATTATAGGGTGTTTCAAATAATAAATATTCATTATCATGTTACTTAATTTTCAATTTTTTTCATTCATTTCTACCAAAGAAAAAAAGTATCAGATTCGTCGTACTGACATTGAAAAAATATAACTTTCTTATCACTTTTAAAAAAATAATACTGAAATACTAGAAATTTCATTCATTGAGGGGTATAAAATATTCTTCATTACTACAATCAGTGGTAACTTTGAATGTCTACATAAATTCTTATTTAAGTTTTTAAGTAATTCTTATTTAAGTAATGTATTTCCTTCCCTAGATATTTTAATAGTTATCTATAAATTTATATGGATAAAAATATCAATTATTTTGTTTACTGAAAGCAACATTTATTTAGGGAAATAAATTTCATGAGGAACTCATGTGGGAATTCGAACCTGCAGGAAAAATTAAAATAATTTATTTTTCATTTTTCAATCCCTAAAGGAAAAAAATTAAGTATTTATTAATCATTTGGCTATAAAATGAAAAAAAAATGTACAAAATCTATTTCAATCTAGATTAAAAATGCAAAAGGAAAATCGTTAATGAACTTGCAGTGGCTATTTATTTTAATCGTTATCGCATACCTTCTATGTAGATTTATTTAATTTTATCAAGAAATATTTGTTTTGATATTTGCATCCAAGATAATGGAACCTAGATTCAAATGAAGATCAAAGATTATAGGGGCGTATTATTTTAACTATTAATATTTAAATTTTATTCAAACAATTCTGAACTGTAACAGGCATAAAATTCTTCTACGTTATACAATTATAATGGAAAATTTTAATAATGACAAAACATATTTAATCTCCTAATATTTTAAACGTGAGTCATTTATCGTTTGATTAATCAGGGTACTTAACCGGTAAAATTTAATTTCTGGAATTCTAGAACAGGAATATAATCATCCGAAGCAAAACAGAAATATTGACTTTCGAAGTAAAACAGGAGTATTATTTTTCGAAGCATTTTCATTCGTGTGATATTATTCTTAAGCAAGGAAATGTTCAGGGTTTTATTGAATTAAAGAAACAGTCTTAAGATATTTATAGCCGTTTGTTTCAATTACAAATATTATTAAGAAAAATTGGTCACAAGTTTATGTTTTGATTTCTTTATTCAATTCACATTGAAGTACACACGTACAAAATACTTTTTCATCTGCTCAGAAATCCTCTACAGACCACAACCAAACTACTGCTCCCTTTGTCTAGAAATACTTATTCTAAGCCTATGGCAAAAATATTTATTTTTTTGTATGGCAAGAATGTTTGTTTTCTTTCAATATCTATTCAGTATAAAAATAAAAAATATCAAAACAAAAATAATGCATTTATAAAACTGAACCAAAATTTTATATGTAAAAAAATTGAAAATAAATAGGGCATATTTGCATAAAGAAACCAATATTTCTTATTTCGTAAAATTAATTTCTATTTATTTTCACCTCGAATTGTTTATATACTGCACTGGTGTAACATAAATTATATATAACTACTGATACTGAATCTTTTTGCTCATACATATAAAGTATGTTGCATGATAAATAAATCTTGTAACTACTAATTCTTATGCCCAAATGTTTAACTGATCTTTAATTTAAATTTTTGAAATACATAGTATTCAAAGAAAAGGATTTTGTTTTACAGTAGAAATTTTACAGTAGCAAATCTAACATACTATAACGAAATTAAATTCATGAGTAAAATGAGCATTTATGAGTGAAATTTTGAAACAATAAATGGCCATTGCTCACACTCCAAAAAGATACTTTGTATTAATATGTCGATTATCCTAGCTGTACAATGAGTAAATAAAGCGAAACTGCTTCGAAAAGCGTTTGACACTGAAAAGGATTATAAATACATTATCACGTTTCAAATTTGACTTTCCGTGACATTTCTCTTTTAAGAGAAAAACAATTACTATCACATATGACGGGCGTGTCAGAGAAAGCAACAATGTATCAGACAAAACTTTTAGTGGGAACTCAGTTCTACATTTATTTTTTCTTCTTTTCATGCAATTACTGGGAGCGAAAGGAGTTGAGATCATTTTAGATAAACACAAATTTTTATTGTTTTCTGGGATGAAAGAAGCACATTCAACAAAAAAAGACAATAATTATTAAAAGAAATAATTCCTATTCGTAACATTTTATAAACCTAACACCAGTTAGTCAATAAATCTAAAAGTACAATATTTCCTAAGAGAATTCCTTATATGCAAAATTTCTGGTAATATACTGTTAGTACTCTTCTTAGTATTGTTACTATTGCTTCATGCTATTACTGTTAATAATTGTTTCTCAGAATTAGAAAAAAATTCAACTAAAATATTTCGTAAAACCTGGCGATTGTAAACATTCAATACGCGAATGTACAAGAAATGAAATTATTGTTGCTACTGATACATTACAAAATAACGAACGTTTTCTGAAAACAAAACTAGCAATACTTATTCATATAAGTAGCTCTAGGTTTTATATTATTTGAAAGCAAGATCATGACAAACTAACATCCATTTCTATGCTTAAAATATTATACGGAAAATTGCAGGTATCGTAAAATAAAAGTATAATTTAAACTGGCTTGGATCTTGCTGATGCATTAAAATGCTTTTCTAACTAAGACTTTGTAAACAATCAAAAGTTGCAAATTTTAATATGCATTGATCCTTTATCCAAACTAGATAATATATACTAGTACAAGTTGAATACACGTGCTTCGATACGGACTATATTTAAGGATGATTACAATGAAAAAATAAGTAAATTGCTTTTTAGAGGATTTCCTTATAAACAATATTTTTTGTTTCTTTATTGGGAGAACTAATGTTACCAGGCTCGTCCGTGAATTTCCACGTGAGCAAGCTACGTAAAACTTACCGTGGTAGAAACAATTTTCTCTTAAATCTACGCCAACGTATTTTAAAGTTTGGCCTTGAGATTATTTATCGTCATGGGAAAGCATACTTTGAGGGGAAATTGCAGTTTTTTATATAGGTTTAATTTTATATCCATAAAGCATACTAATTTGAATCAAATCCTTTAAAAAGTTCCATCTCAATTAATCTAGTGGTTAAATTTCATCTTTTACTGTATTTTAATATTTTTTGTCACCTTATTTCGTTGTTATGCACGTGACGTAAAATAAATTTGAAATATCACAAAAAGAAAAGAAATATCGCGATGAGCATTTAATAAATTAAATTCTAAAAATTAATCTTTAAATATCCTCCAAAAATCAGAAAATGGAAGTAAAGATTAAAAAAGATTTATTTTAAAGGAATTTTTATGATCTTTCTCGTGATATAAATTTTTTAACCCTCAAATTATTATTTTAAATGCCAAGTTAAAAAAAAATATTACAAAAACAGCTTACAAATTTAATTTAAAAAATCAAAGAGAAATTTTTCAAAAATCTTTCTTAGTGCACCCCTACACTATAAGAAGAATCGCCATGCAAAGTTTCAGCCCTTTAGGTCCAGTGGTTTGGTCTGTTCTTCATCTGTCAGTGAGTCAATCAGTCAGTCAGTCAGTTACTAAACTGCTATATATATATATATATATATATATATATATATATATATATATATATATATATATATATATATATATATATATATATATATAATATATATATATATATATATATATATATATGGATAGATATAGATATATAGATAGATAATTAGAAACATTGAGCCTTTTCTTCTTGTTACTGCTAGTTGTAATGCCGTGTCTACTAGTCACCAGTAACGGATTCAACTAATATATCAAAGTACACGGGGTTTTTAATAATCACTGTGTAAAGACCAACAGAGGCTTGTGAAAGTCGCTCTCTGAATTCCAACATTAGAGAGGACATAATTTCGATCGGGGTGTCCTTAGTATTCACCTGAAGCTTGCCAGAGACACAAAAACAGAACTGACATTACTGATGTAAGTAGGATAATCTCTAACAGGTCAGTAGGATAGTCGAAAGGACAAGCATAATTAACAATTATTCATGATAAAGAGCAAGTCATTAGTCGATTCTCTATTCAAGAATTAATGTTGTACCAAACAACAAGGTACCGAGGTAGACTTGGTAAAATTCATCTACAAAAATAAAATAAACTGTGGATTATTAATTTTCAAGTAAATTACCTAAAATTGCTTATTTAAACTAACATTTTACCAAGCATTTCAGTAAACAGTAGGGATCGCACTGATGTCGTCTTTTAATTCCTCAAAAGAAAAAAAAAATAAAGTTCACAAGGTCAGCGATTGTGTGAATTACCGAAGAATGCTCTTGCATTTATATAGTATCTGGAAGGAACTCATGTGCATTACATCTTACTGATAGGTACGTCCCTTCTCTATTTGTCCTAAGGCCAACTTTTATGTACCAGAAACAACACCCAGCTTCTTAATATGCGCTACAGAAAAATTAGGTTGGGGGCAAGAACTATAGTTTCGAGCTTTGTTAATTGTTCATCATCAAACCGAGGACAATAAAATGTGTCTTTACGGACAATTCACTAATACGAGGATTCTCACTCTGACATAAATAGCTGAAACAGGAGAAAATTCTGGCAGAATGTTGGTGAAAGCGGCGTCACAAGTAAACAGATGATAGGGGAGACGTGCGAAAGACGAAACGAGTATGGGGAATTCGGTGATCACCAGCCCACGCAACGGAGAGACCCGTTTACAGAGCGAACAATTTAATCGTGAATTCGTGAAAGAGGGAGAATAGAGCAGTGAAGATAACATTATAAAAAGGAATCAAGAAAAGAAATAATCACAAATGATTAGTTAAAATGATGAATACCTGGAAAATAGAAAGGGTCATTCACGTGCAAATATTTTACTTGGTGGAGATAAAGACAACTTAGATATGTCCTAGACAAGAATAGGTCAGTTAGTATATATTGCAAAGTTTATGAAGACCAATTAATTAGTTTCCGAAATTAATTGGCACCTCAATATTTTATTGTTGATCTTAAGAAGATGTGTGTTATTGATAAACGTTTTCAACACGTTTCTGTCCCCCTGATTTTTTTCGTTTAATGCCAAAAGTCTATGCAGGGCCCAGTTTAAAAAAAAAAAAAAGATCGGATTTTTTAAAATCTAATCTGAAGGAACTTTTCGTGAGACGTTCGCCATTACACCACCACGAAGTCTTGTATGCAACTTTATGATGGGAACACCATAGATAACAATATAATTCTAAATGCATAGTTCTAAATGTTCCGGAAACTAGATCAGAGCTATTTAACAGTCAATTTAACTTGTATTATAAATCTGTATCTTTAGAAAAAGCCATGCATTTTAATTCAAACATAACAATCGTTGAATTTTAATATTGCTTACGTGTTTCATACAACGCTGTGAATAGTGAAGCAATAACATTTTTTTGGATCATTAAGAAAAATTATATTTTTTAGTCACTTGAGTTACTTGCTACGTCCTAAATTATCAACAATAAAAATAACCTTAAATAATTTATATCGAAATCTCAGACCACACCATCTTAAGTTATAAAAAAGAGATGCAATATACCGAAAGACAGAATAATGCTTTAAACTTCATTAAATTCTTCTAATATTACTTATACCGCCAAGAGACGTAAAATACAATTGAACTTAGTTTTTTTTATCTTAGAAAACTGTCTTCGCAGATTAATATTGCACATTGATATATCGTGTTTCTTTTTCCTTAGATACAAAATAATAAAAAATGCTATAGAAAATTAAGAAAAATATTACTGAATTAAATTACACCGAAGAGTTGTTTAAATTAATTTAGACACCAAAACAATTACTTATATGCGTTTTTTATTAAATATATTTTTAAAATATTTTTCTATTGCACAGAAATTTTATTTTAATTTAATTTAGCTATCGTCGAAATAACGGTTTCCTTTTACATCCAAATAATTTCTTAAAAGTATTTTTGAAATAGTATTCGGATTCATTTTATTATAAATAACAATTTTGTATGAACGAATTAGTGAAGGTGGACTTAATCATAATGTATATCGTATATATATATATATATATATATATACCGGGTGGCCATAATTAAACTGACAGTGCTCACAGTGTTCTGTAGCGCGATCTATTTGCGAGAATGACGCCACATTTTGTAGGAAGATTAAACAAGACGGGGGACGCAGGATTCCGCGAAAAAATAAATTAGTTCCAAAAGTGACCGCTAGGGGAATATTTGGCACTGTGTAATAGAAAATAGAGTGTTAACAAATGCAAATCAATACGGAAATTACCTTTTATTTTGCATTAAAATGAGGTTCAATGTGGCTGCCGTTGTTGTGGACCACATATTGCATTCTGTGCACAGTATGCACAGCAGCAGAAAGTAACATGTCTGCAGGAATCTCCCGTACAGTCCGTGATATGTTATCCTTCAACGTAGCCAGGTCCTGGACCACTCCTTGATAGACCTTGGACTTAAGGTAACCCCATAGCCAGAAGTCGCATGGGGTAAGATCAGGCGACCGAGGTGGCCATGCAGTTGGAAAGTAGCGGCTAATGACTCTTTCTGTTGGGAATTTCTGTCGTAGCAGCTGTTGCACCCGTACAGCAACGTGTGGAGGGGCTCCATCTTGCATGAAAATGAATTCCCCCAGGCATTGTCTTTGCTGAAGTGCCGGAATGACAAAGCTGTTCAACATGTGACGATATTTCTCTCCGGTAACAGAACAGGTTTCCGGGCCTGTCGGGGTAATGTTCTCATAGAAGAATGGACCTACGATAAATTCCGCTGTGAACCCACACCAAACAGTTACCTTTGGTGAATGTAAGGGAATTTCTGTGACTGCATGTGGTGATTTGTCATCCCAAATTCGGCAGTTCTGGGTATTCACAGTTCCATGCAGGTAAAAGTGGGCCTCGTCTCCCCATAAGATTTTCCACGGCCAAGCATCATCCACCTCCATTCTGGCAAGAAAGGTGAGAGCAAAAGTCAATCGCTTATCATGGTCGGGGTACAGTAACTCCTGTACACGGCTAATCTTGTACGGATAGAAGTTGGTAATCTTTCCTAAGATTTTCCATACCGTACTGTAAGGCATATCCATATTCCGATCTAATCCACGAGCTCTAGAGGTGGCAGCAATATTGTCTGGTCCTCTGTCGACAGTCGCCGTGGCAACTGCTTCGATTGTATCCTGTGGTACAGGTTTTCGTCCTCTGCCTGACTGAACCTTCAGAGAACCTGTTTTCTCAAACGTCGCAACCATTGCTTTTAGCCCATTAACTGACACAGGACCGTTACCTTTACGCATTTTTTGTGTGTTCTAAAAGCACGAAGAGCGGCTGACGCGTTGCACTAGTTGAGGTAAAAGAATTTGACCAGTAACGCACGCTCGACTAAAGAAGGAGACATTGCACATAAAGTTTCAATCCGATTGATTCGAAACGTAACACATTGCCTTTTAAAACCCAAGCAGCTGGCACTGTGCCAATGTATGTAACGTGAAATTTGAATAAAGAACTTCTTCTGTTCAGCGTACGTGATATTGCAGATCACGAGACTTTATAGGTGTTTATGTATATTTTACGCTTTTTTAAAAGTGTTGCCATATTGCACTTGAACTAAATAAGAAAATGTGCATAATAAAAGGTAATTTTATTCCGTATTAATTTGCATTTGTTAACACTCTATTTTCTATTACACAGCGCCAAATAGACCCCTAGTGGTGACTTTTGGAACTAATTTATTTTTTCGCGGAATCCTTCGTCCCCCGTCTTGTTTAATCTTCCTACAAAATGTGGCGTCATTCTCGCAAATAGATCGCGCTACAGAACACCGTGAGCACTGTCAGTTTAATTATGGCCACCCGGTATATATATATATATATATATATATATATATATATATATATATATATATATATATATATATATATATATATATATATATATATATTAATTACAAATGTAAATAGTGAATTTTAATAATTAATGTAAAAAGCTAACTAAATATGAGAAAATAAAATTTAGGAACCAAAAAGCTCACAAAATTTTTACATAATATTAGATACTTGAAAATTAACAATGGGGACTGATGCGACCATTTAATACTATAATCACATATATCAATAATGGAAACAGAATAATACTAAAACAGACTGGAAATGTAGGCGTTATAGTTGATGACTAGGGGGGGGGGGTGACCCCCCTACCCAGGTTAAACAGGTTTTGCATTCGGATAACACTCCTGGAGGTCGGCCACAACACCAAAACCTTATATATCATTTAAAGTGAAAAAACGATTAAAGTGAACCAAACATATTGAACCAGAGATTATCATTAAATAATAAAACTAATTACAGCTCTAAAAAACTAAATAAATATGAACGTAAAATATATGAATACATCTAATACATACCACTTCACCAAGCTAGTGTCAAGACACACCAACACACACACTTTTATAATCAAAATAGGGAATTTATGTTGCCAACTATAAGATGAAACTTTGCTTGCATACAGTATTATTTAAATTGAAAAACTGGGTTAAGATTGACGTAAGAAATTGAACAGGAAAACCCTGTTCAGAAACTATTTTTATGAATTTTTTCATTCTAATATCCATGTTTATTACACCATTACGTTTCATATTTTTGTGACACAAAATTCATAAAAATAGCTTCTGAACAAATTATATATATATATATAATTTGTTCAGAAGCTATTTTTATGGATTTGTGTGTCTCTCTCTCTGTGTGTGTGTGTGTGTGTGTGTGTGTGTATGTGTATGTGTATGTGGCAAATATCTTGCCCTGCAATCATGTATCCAGTGCCATGTATCCAGTGGCAAGGCGAAAGAGATTATAAAGGAACTATGAAATAAAAACAGATGACAGAAGTATTTTCCTTAGGAACTTTCTGGCTTGCCAATATCTCGACACCTTTGTAGATCAGCGAAGAGCCCCACATCGGAGCAGGTGGCTTACTCTCTTTCAACTTTTTAAAGCTGTACGAGTCTGAATGTCCCGTAAGAAATTAGATGTAAATAAATATTCCAGAAACAGTTTTACTTACTTGTAGGAAGTAGCTGTATTTGGATGTTGTAGTGAGTTGGCACCTCTTTTTGCAAGAAAGTTCGCTTGTTCATTACCCTAAAGACCACAATGGCCAGGAACCGATTGAAGAGCGATTTGTTTTCCCTTTAGGGTTAGAGTTCTCAGAAGTTATTGGCACTGGGAAATCTCAGGTGTCAATGGGAGCTGAACAGAGCAAATTGATTGGATTTGAGAGTCTAAGAGGAGGACTGCATTATATATAGAGGAGAAGGCCCAAATATGGGCTACAGGTTTCATTTTGCGGTCAGGCCAGCTATATGTTAATTATTTTCCAGATGTTAATGTGTTAATACTACCTATAATATGTAAGAATCTAGATAGGAAGGTAAAAGAAAGTTACAATATTCTCTGTTTTTTACAATAAATTTAATTGAAAAAGTTGGGAAATTAGTAGTTTTTCGAATGGTGGTTCGAATGGTACAACATTTTCTGCCCCACACTTTCTGTGTGTGCCCGCATTAGACACTGAAAACATTGCAGCCACGTTTCTCCTCTTGTGTCATCTGAAAAAAAGTCCTTTACAAAATATGCAAGCTACATAGCTGTCATCAAGGTAATTTCCTGGTGGAGAATCCAGGTTGCTGTCACTATCATCAAACATGGTTTTATCGTGTTCTTCCTTGGAGTCGGAAGGCTGATTATTTGTAGCCCTCTTTTTACCACTTCTAGTTTGCCAATTTTTAGGTTTAGATCTTTTGGTTTTTGCGACTTCTACTTTACTTATAGACCCTTGAATCAGCTTTTTCTTTGTTTTGTTTAGTGCTGATTTGTACAATCATCGAGTGAACCCGTTCCAGTAGTGTATGCCCGTCACAAGACATGCCTTTGAGGATTTGCGAAATAATTACAGAAAGTAAAATATCAACACCCAAAGATAATTTTTAAAAATAGTATATAATTTAAACAAATACTTTAGATTTAAAATATAAAGTCAAAAAATTATAAAAATATATGTTATAAGTGAGAAAGTGTTATACGTGGTTTAAATATGGGCTAGCCCATTTTTAGACCGCATCTGCTAGCCCATTTTTAGACCAACAGTTTGTTCAACTTTTACTGAAAGGAAGCCGTTATCAGTTAAAGATATCCCTTGATTAATTATCTCAAAACGTAGCTTACTATTTTTTCAGTAACATTGTAACAACAAAACATGCAATGGTTAAGGATTAAAATGTACAGAAATTCGAATACACTTACATGATAAAATATCGAAGTCTGAAAATATATGATTTTCAAAAAGAATAACAACTGCTTTATACGCAAACGGCAAAGATGTATCATCTGTTTAATATCTTCTTCCTTACCAAAATGGGATTGCTTGATGACCTCGCAGCCATATGGCAGAACCCTCTTGTATGTAATTCAACAACTAGCCCATTTTTTGGACCCTAGCCTGTATTGGACCTTCTCCCCTCTCTCTCTCTCTCTCTCTCTCTCTCTCTATATATATATATATATATATATATATATATATATATATATATATATATATATATATACAGGGGGTTATCAAAATAATGGAAACACTAAGAAACTTTTATTAATACGGCGTAGGATCACCTTTGTCATCTAATACCACCTGATTAACTTTGGAATTGAATTATACAAGTCATGAATAGTGGTTAAGAATATATTATACCATTCTTCAGGGAAAAATCATGAAAGTCCGTGTATTGATGCAGTGGTGGATATCGATACCTGGCTCTATCCGCTTATACAGATCACAGTGGTTCGATGATATATAGTAGGGGGGATTGTACAGGGCAAGATATTTGACTTCTTTTTTATGCTCTTCAAACCAATGCTTGATATATTTAGCTGTATGTATAGGGGAATTATCATCCTGGAGAACGCCATCTCCTGAAAGAAACAATGTTTGCACCGTAGGATGGACTAGTGAGCTAAAATTTCGACATAGTCCTTCCCATTCAATCTCCCTTTTAGGGTTACAATAGGGCTTGAAGAAAACCATGAGATGTCATCCCAAACCCTGATATATCTACCTCTATGATTGACAGTTGAGATGAGAAAGCCAGAATCGTACGCTTTTGTAGGTGTTCTCGAGACATATGCATGCCCTGTTGCTAGGAACAATTTGACCAATGATTCGTCGAACCAATTACCGTGTTTCGACATAGTAATTGACCAGGATTTCCGCTCGTGGCACCATTGAGGACGATATTTTGTATTGGCATCTATTACAAGTGGATTGTAAATAGCTACTCTTCCGTAAAGTATTTATTTGTAAAGTTCCCTTCTACGTCTAATGGTTGATACCGAAATAGGCAGATGCAGATTGATCTCTTCCGTCATTTTGATTGCAGTTGTTTTCTTTTTTCATATCACATTCTGCTTCAATACCTCGTCCGCCTCTATCAAGACGTCCTCGTCCGCCTCGATGGTATCAAGGGAAACCATTCGGAGACGACTTGCCGACTCAGGCATAAAGAGCCGACGTTCATTAAGACGCCTACCAAAAACTCCACATCATAGGCAGTGTCGATTGGATTTTTCCAGACCTCGGGCAATCTGGAGTGTGACCAAGTGGAGGCGTGTGATCTTCAGCGATGAATCTCGATTGAGTCTCACTGCTGATGCCCCCTCGCATACGCGTGTGGAGGCGACCAGGTCACAAGTTCGATCCGGCAAGGTACACGGCGATTACACAAGGTGTGACAGTGTGGGGGGCGATTTGTTTGGACACACGATCACCTCTAGTCGTCCTTCAACGAACTTTGACGGCCCGCAGTTACGTGGAAGAGATTTTAACTCCAGTTGTAATGTCTACGCTATCATGTCCCCCAGGTGTCATTTATCAGCAAGACAATGCTTGTCCGCATGTTTCGAGAATCTTGTCTTAAAATATATGACATACTCCAATGACCTGCCAGGTCACCACACCTCTCGCCAATAGAGCACGCCTCGGATGTGCTTGGAAAGCAACTGTAGACGTTCCGGAATACTGGTGAGTTAACTACCCTGTTGCAAAGATTATGGCATGATCTTCCGCAGGAGGTCATGGGTGACCTCATTGATTCGATGCCACGTCGTGTTTCGGCTTCTATGGCTGCCAAAGGTGGATTTACTACTTACTGATTTGTAACCTTTATCATGTTATATCTTCTTAATAAACCGGTCTGTTTTTCTGAATTTGTAATAATTTGCTTATCTCCTCATACACTACATACATGTTAAATTTCGAAATAGTAGCTCGTTTCCTTATGGGTGCATATATTTTTTGTGACAGTGTACATATACACTTACACTTATATATATATATATATATATATATATATATATATATATATATATATATATATATATATATATATATATATATATATATATAAAAATATATATATATATATATATATATATATATATATATATATATATATATATATATATATATATATATATATATATATACCGGGTGCGTCATAAATTCGTGCAAAGTTAAAAAATTCGTAATAAAAGAAATAATATGCTCGGAAAAATTTTCTGTTTGCGCCAGTAGAGTCAGAAGAACATTGGATTTTTTTTCCATGTAAAAAAAAACCGAGTTCCAAAAGTAACCGGGTACACACGAGACTTTAAGAATCCCCACAACCAATGTAGCCCACGTAGCAAAGTTTTGTCTTGCATCTGTGTCTGCCGGTAATAACTGGTGAAGTGCCTAGATTTTGTACGAATACAGATTCAGCATTCCGTGAGAATACGTCGAATCGACGGTTCCGGAATCCCCGTTCTTCTCCCAGCTTCGCAAGCACTGCTAATCCCCGTTGATGTCTTGACTGCCAAATTTTCCATGACAATTTCTGCAACATGGACGCGGTCCGCGCTGAAGGATAGTCTGCCACTTCGTGGATGATCCTCCAAATTCCCCGTTTCCTTAAAACTTCACACTAAATTCAGTATCCCATTCAATGAAATAGGGATTTTTTGCGCCTTCAGTCATTTCTCCGTGCAAAACTTTCGCAAATTCAACATTTGTGGATTCAGCATTCTTGTAGAAAAGTTCAACCACCAACGCTCGATCTGGTAAAGAAAGCGTGCTGTCGGGTTCGAATGACGGATCCATTTCTCATCAGATATTTTATTGATAGCCTGATTTCCATAAAACGTCTCAGTATGACGTGTAAGCGCCCTCTTTCGGTTAATTTTGGAAACTTTTTTTTACGTGGAAAAAAAAGTCCAATGTCCCTGTCATCCTTATGGCGCAAACAGAAAATTTTTCCGAGCATTTCTACTTTTATTACGAATTTTTGAACTTTGCACCCGATATATATATATATATATATATATATATATATATATATATATATATATATATATATATATATATATATATATATGTGACATTATAAGTTGAATCTTGACATTATAAGTTGAATCTCGTCTATTTCTATAATTCGGGTCCCACATCTGTTAAGAGAGGACCCTTCCTCTCAGAAATAGCCCACCCAAAAGCAAGTGAACATCTGCAAATTCCAGTGGGGAAAATAACACAATAAATTCTTTTCAGTTGATAGGATTATTAGCCATGCCGCCCAGAAGGAGTAACTAAACCCCGTCTCTAGTCATCTAAAATCCGCAGTTCACAATATCTCAGAGATAATGGCTGCAGGTGCCAGAGATAAAGGATCAAAAGTGTCAAACAATATCATAAAGATAAAACGCACCCAATGTTCTTCTTAGTAGTATCACCACCCACGAAAAACATCTGTGTTGATGTAAACAGTCGCTGATTTTTGGTACAGACCCTGACTAAGAGAGCAGGCAGTCTGCGATTGTCTGTCTTTGTAAGCACTTGTATGTTTCGCGTCATGCTAGAAAGACGCTCTGATATCCGCTCCCAACGCGTGTGAAATAAAGGACTGCAGTTTTATAGAACTTTGCCTCGTTTTTTGTGCTTATTGAATGTGTTATGGAATCAGGGGGTGAAATGTCACAAGTCGACAGGATAATACTTTGCGAAGGAACACCTAATGGATTTTAATAAGAAGAAATCAAATTGATTAAAAGAACTTATATGCATTTTTAAGGCAATAGAAGACAAGAAGGACAAACATGGCGGACGAGCCCTGCTTTCCAATTCCCCACACCGAACCGAGGAGGGTGTCATATTGCACCCACGTTACGAAGGAAGACAGTGCTGTAATAGCTCACTGGTGTTGCAGTGGAAAGACAGTTTCGTTTTCATTCGTATACAAGATGGAAGGAGTTCGGTGATAATCAGAGGTCATTGACACTAGCTTCGGACAAACTAAGTAAGGGGAGAAAGTGAACTTTCTCTGCAGCCTAAGACTAGAGGGGCTGACAAGAGATCGGGACTAAACCCATTTGAGAGTGGCAATGTTTCTCCGATATTCAGAAGAAAAGTATTCGTGTCAGAAAGCTGTACAGTGTTATGTGGTGAGTCCTCGAGATGCAGTTTACCTGGACAGAATGTGGCAGAACAAGAGAGTAATGAATGAGCACAGAAATTTATTACTGATTAGAGAGACCCTGCCGACTTCACAGATCCAATTAGGTTTTGTAAAAATGAAATATAGATCAGTGTGATTATGTGTGCACTTCAAGTATTATTTATGACGGGCAGTGCGATTGTCAAAGGTTCGGATTAGCCTTTGATGTGGCCCTAAGTGTCATCTAGCGGCGAAGTGTTATTTTAGTGTTTTGTGTGTGCATTTGTGATCACGTTGAGTGATGTGCTCATCTCATAGATTCTTGATGCAAAACTTTAGTGAAATGCATAGTAACCAACTATGGTGTTTAGAGAACCCGGAACATAGTGATTATAACGGACAATTCATAAAAACAGTGTTACCGCTAACAGTGCAACAAACGCAAGGTAAGATTGTTATTGATAAAATTATCAGTGTATAAACTACTATAGGTTTTCTAACTAAACTATTAAGGTGTATGTTATACAGTAGATACCCAGTTGAGTCATATATTATTATCTTTACATATGAAGCTATTTAACCTGAACATTAAATTAAGTGATTGTAGTATCATCTTTACGTCTATTGGATTCCGTTAGCAGTATGTTTTATTATTATTATTAACTTAAATTTGTGAGTAAGTGTTGATTTACTATTTTTCATGCTTATGGGTAGTATATGTTTAGTGTGTTTGTATATAATTGTTTAAGTGACATTTTATTAATTTCAATTTGTGAGTAGAGGTTAATTCAATACTTTTCATATGTGTAATTAGTAATTGCGTAGTGTATTGGTATATAATTGTTTAATTGGTATTTTGTTAATTTGAATTAGGTGTCACGTGTATTGATATGTAGGTCGAGTAAAATGATAAATGAATATTCTGATGATACTAACTGTGCTAAATTATATTATGGTCGTGTTTAAAATAACTGTGATGATATAATGCTAACGAATGGCAATGGAGAACATGAGCATCCAAAAACGTCTATGCAAATCAGGAATACACTTGATTTGACTGAAGACTATAAGACTCAGAATGCCATTCAGGATAAATTACCTGAATTTGCGAACATGAGTCTACCGTCGGAGCTCATTCCTCTATTGTCATCGTTTATTGGTATATTTCCTAAAAGTAAATATGATATTGTGAGAGTAAAAATGGAGCCTGCTAGAAATTATTACAACGTCAGAACTACCTGTAACATTGAGGCCTTATAGAGCGTGCTAGGAGTAACAGTGTGAACCCGACCCCACCCAACAGAAGTAGGTCAAACGACGAGTAACGAAGTAGTGTTTTAGAGGGGGAGGTGAAAGAGCGAGTCCCCGATGTAAAAGAGCGAGTCCCCGATTCCTTTGAGTGTGTAAAAAGAGACGAATAATAATTATACCTTAACCAAACTAGCTGAAGTTGTCAGAATTATTTTATTATTTTTTTAATTATGAAGTTAAGGGAAAAAATGGAAGGAGGAAATTTGTACCTTTCAGTAGAATCTTAAATTCATTTAAATAGGACAGGCTTATTCAAAGACAAGCTATCATGAGAAATTAGTACTCTGATTAGCAGATGTCATCATAAGTCAGAACACTACAGTTAGGCTTGAAGGATAAGGTAATTGAAAAATTGAGCTTGAGAGAGATGAATACTGGAAGGGTAAAAGGATTAATTTTCGCTCAATGTAGAGATCTAAAAGAGTATAGGAAAGAGATGAATAATCTAATAATTGTAAAAAGCATTGTGTTCATATGATATATTTGTGTCTTAGTAAGGATTTTATTATGTTACATCACCTGTTATTTCTTTTTCATTATTACGCACTACTATCATATTATCAATTTTATGATCATACTGGCATTATTGTAATTGTATAAATAGTAATTATTATCTGAGTAAACCAGTGCTCTAGAAGTGTAAATAGTATTGAGTTATATTTTTCTGAATTGAACTAATTTAGTACGTGATTGTCAATATGTTTTCCTATTTAATTAATGTTGAGTTACGTTTACCTGAATTGAAGTATTTAATGTATGATTTCTGTGTATTGATTTAGCATTGATTTACAAGTATCAGAATTGAATTGTTTTTGTGTATGATTTCATGTAGATTACTATTGAATTAGAACTGATTTTCGGTATAATGTATCTGCATGGAGATTCAATTAAGCCATATCCATTACCATGTCTATGTTATTCTTTTCATGGCTATACTAGTATATTATCCTATTATTTATTTTATTATCCCACTAATATTGTTATAATTATGTACTTTTAATTACTATTAGACTATTGTTGTAATTGTGCACATATTAATTTGAGGCCGAGTAATTGTATTGTTATGGTATTGAACACGATGACTGGAGATGGAGGAATTTAGATAGGTGGAGAACTTCTCCAGAGATGCGGAAAGATTTATAATTCCAGCTAACGTATGTCGATATAACGGGCTTGATACTGCAGATCAAGAGTTTTATATCGATTATGACTTAACTTAAAAAATTGAAGTAGTAAAACTTATAATGTTGATCTTGCAGAGTGAATTAGGTGAGGTCCCAACATACTCACACTCAGGTGTCTCTCACCCTATGCAGGCATAGGATGATAGCCTCTTGGGAGGGGGGATGTGACATTATAAGTTGAATCTTGACATTATAAGTTGAATCTCGTCTATTTCTATAATTCGGGTCCCACATCTGTTAAGAGAGGACCCTTCCTCTCAGAAATAGCCCACACAAAAGCAAGTGAACATCTGCAAATTCCAGTGGGGAAAATAACACAATAAATTCTTTTCAGTTGATAGGATTATTAGCCATGCCGCCCAGAAGGAGTAACTAAACCCCGTCTCTAGTCATCTAAAATCCGCAGTTCACAATATCTCAGAGATAATGGCTGCAGGTGCCAGAGATAAAGGATCAAAAGTGTCAAACAATATCATAAAGATAAAACGCACCCAATGTTCTTCTTAGTAGTATCACCACCCACGAAAAACATCTGTGTTGATGTAAACAGTCGCTGATTTTTGGTACAGACCCTGACTAAGAGAGCAGGCAGTCTGCGATTGTCTGTCTTTGTAAGCACTTGTATGTTTCGCGTCATGCTAGAAAGACGCTCTGATATCCGCTCCCAACGCGTGTGAAATAAAGGACTGCAGTTTTATAGAACTTTGCCTCGTTTTTTGTGCTTATTGAATGTGTTATGGAATCAGGGGGTGAAATGTCACACACATATATATATATATATATATATATATATATATACACTCATGGACAAAACAATTAGCGCACCAAGAAGGAGTCGTCAAAATGAAACGAAATTTTACATACGTAATGACTACTTTGATATAAGTAAATGATAAGAAAATCAAAGAAAAAGGATAATTTATTTCAGAGAAAAAGGCAAAAGAACGGAGGAGTTAATACTCCGATGGACCCCCTCTAGCGCGAATGCACGATGCGATACGATCGGCCATTGAGTCATTCAAGTTCTGTATGATGTCTTCAGACATTTCGTTCCATATTTGCTGTAACCTTGCCTCTAGTTCGTTCAAACTCGTGGGATGCCCAACTCGTCGTCCGAAATGATCCCAGATATGCTCGATTGGAGACAAATCTGGGGATCGGGCAGGCAAAGGATGGGTAGTAACAGTGCGGAGGCAGTCTTGTGACACCCTTGCCGTATGAGGCCGAGCATTGTCTTGTTGAAAAATGGTTCCTGGGAGCCGTTGCATGAGTGGCAACACATGTGGCTGCAGGATTTCATGAACATACCGCTAGGCTGTCATGGTGCCATTGAACAATTCTAGGGGTGACCGTGTATTGTAGGCAATGGCACCCCATACCATCACACCAGCTGTGGGAGCGATGTGTCGCTGTACAGCAAAGGTAGGATTTAAGCGTTCACCACGAGCTCTCCACACACGAACACGATTGTCATCACTGCCGAGATTGAATCTGGATTCGTCGCTAAAGACGACCTGGTTTCATTCCGCCGCAGTCCAGTTTCCTCGTGCGCGGCAAAACTCCAAACGGAGGCTTCGATGGGTGGGCGTCAAGGTCAGCACACGTAATGGGCGCCGCGATACCAACTGTCCTTTAGCCAGGCGCCTTCGTATGGTTCGAGAAGACACAGAGGCCCCTAGTGAAGGTGCTACCTGTGCCTGGATGGCGGCCGATGAAGCAGTTGTCTGTACGCGTGCATTTCTTACGATGTGGCGGTCTTCTCGACGACTGGTCTGTCGCGGGCGTCCTGAGCCTGGTCTTCGTGTACATGACATCTCTCGGGTCCACTGGTCCCAACACCTCCTCACAACACAATCAGAGCGGCTTAATTGACGAGCTACTCGCCTAGCTGACCACCCAGCTTCCTTCATCCCGACGATTCTCCCCCTCTCAAACTGCGACAACTGCTTATATTGTCTTCGAAAACGGCGTAACGGCATGTCTATCTCAGGTCTTCCTTTGTAAATGATTCAGCACACTCAAACAAGCTTTGGTTACCTGTTTTATACTCCACAGAGTACGATGTTCAACGCCCTCTACAGGCTATACGTAATGCGTAATCACGCTGCATTTCTAATCATTTTCATATCTCCCCAACATGTACCTTCATTGCAAGTTTCGTTACGATCCCGCAATTATTTCTTGGTGCGCTAATTTTTTTGTCCATGAGTGTATATATATATATATATATATATATATATATATATATATATATATATATATATATATATATATATATATATAAAATGACCCAAATTGGGTCATCTCATGAATTAACACAATCGAGGCCGAAAGAATACAATTTAAAATCATAAAGAATAATTGAAGTTTATTTCATGAGAACAACGACATAACATCTAATTCGCTTCGAGTCAGTCCAGCGTCTACCGCAAAGAGCGCCAAAATAGAATTAGATCAGAGAGATTGCCAGAATTGGCGGAGGAAGTTAGTATGTGGGAAGGCGAAGCGTTTACGCCAAGACAAGAAGGATGGGTTACCAGGATAGGGATGAAGCACTGAATGGGCGATTATAGGTAGTTAGTAATATTATCACATATATATACCGTGGAATCTCGATCTATCGTTTTTCAAGGGACCGATTGAAATGAACGATAAATGCGGGAAAACGATAGATGCGGAAACATAACAAAGCAATATGATCTCTGGGACTGGATAAAATGAACGACACATACGGAAAAACGATGGATCCGAAAAAGATCGATCGAGATTCCACTGTGTATATATATATATATATATATATATATATATATATATATATATATATATATATATATATATATATATATATATATATATATATGTGTGTGTGTGTGTGTGTGTGTGTATTTGTTTCTTTAAATGTATATATTTGACATTATTGGCCTTATTGTAATCACACACACAAACATAGCGGGAATTTCATTTTTTGATACATATATTTAAAATTAAATTTAAATTTTCATTAAAAGTTTTTCTTCTGGTAATATTATATTACATTGAACTGGATAATTATGACATCAAGAAAACCACGACGATGGTATAAAGTATTAAAATAAAATTATTATCAGCAGTGCATATTCATATATTTTGTTTTAAAAATTGAACTTATAACTATTTAATATCTTAAGACAATATAACTTTTGTCAAAGAAATTTTCTCTCCGCTCTGTCTATTTTTATGGAACACAATTTCATGTCAAACGGAGTCTTTTATAAAGAATGATAAGAACAAATATAAAAATGTTCACTTCTTGCAAAAATAGTCACGTACTGTTTGTTCCCTTCACCTCCATAACAAAAGAACCTGATCGATACAGAAGACTGAACCTTTGCAAAAATATCTTATTTATAACATCAAAAAATTTTGATTTTTAGCCAAGGATAATTTATTTTACGTTATAGTATACTGCTAGTAGTAATTACAATGTAACGAACTTCATTTAACAAAATTATGTATTTGATGAAATTTTCTGCGAAACATTGTCAAACAATGGGAAGTTAATTTCTGTGTAACGAAATGTTTATTTTTTTATCCAATAAAAATTTTAAAATTTTTGATAATTCTTTTGTGAGTATAAGATGCTATTCATAAACTTAAAATTGTAAATATTTGTATGAAAGTAATGCGTTCTTAAAAAAGAGAAACGTAAGCTAAAAGTTCTTTTCATATTTGAAGAAAGTATGTATAATTTGAAAAATCTTATTCTTTACAATTGTTGTTAGAAAATTTTAGAAACAGCGTTTTATTATTCTAAAATTGATTTTTCCATGTATTTTATTTGATGAAAGAAAGATGAAAGAGTTTTTTTTAACATAAGCCTATGTTACATTGATTATATATATTATGAATTTATTTAATGAGATAAAAAAAATTCTTTTAGTTTCAAATATCTGAAAACTTTTAAACGGAAGCAAAAAAAGTATTTTCCTTTCTTTAATACCTTTTTAAAAAGGTTTTTGAATAAAATTTATTCGATTAAGCTGCGTGTAATATCTCTTATTTTATACGTTTTGGGTTATTTAGGTATAAACTCTTTTACACTAATGTGAAATTAATTTACTTCGGTTTAATTTCAGTAGAAACTTATTTGACTTGTAAACACTAATTAAGTATATAAATGGAGCTAGTTTGTTTTTAACGCATCTTCTTTACAACAAAGTAACAGAGCTTATCATAAGAATGATGAATCTCTATTAATAAGGGACTTGTTTTTAAAGGTTTCTGCACATTAATTTTTTTTTGTATTTATTCAGGACACTCATATGTTTCTTATTCTTAAATACGTAGATAGATTCCGAGAGAGAATGAATAAATTGTAGAAATATTAATAGCACTGGTTGTTTCAGAAGTTTCTATTAGGTTGCAATATCATCTTGACTTATAGAATATTAGACGTTAGTCATTGTTTATTAGTAAACATTTTTCATTCGTTAGTCATTTTTTATTAGTAAATAATACGTCTTGCTTCCTCGTCTTCACAATAAACCAGCTTTTCTTGCGTTATGCTCTATTTGCCTGATGATGATAAGTTTTTATGTCTGCATCAACGAATCAAGAAGGTTTGTAAAATGTAAAACGTGCCTGAGCTATTGGAAATCTCTTCAGAAGGAATGTAGGTTCTGAAAATTATAATAAAACAAAATTTCTGCTTTGTTCCCTGGCCTGAATTTCCAAACCAGACCCATACAGGCTTTGCGAGGAGTGGGGTTTAGGTGTACAATAGCACGACAAGGATCGACATTAGTCTTAGCTGGTTGCCCCCTGAATTTCGACCGAGCACCCCCAGGGGTGACATCTGGGTGGTTCGTACCCTCTCCCACCCTTTCCGACCTCATAGGGGGACTTTACGCTTTATGGATTTCGCGAGCCTATATCGAGTTTAAATAGGAAGGTATTTAATGACTCTTATCGGGAATCGAACCGAGCACCTTCGACGCTGCAAAGCCGATGCTCTACAACTATGTGTTCCTACCGTCTAGAAAAGTGTTCATGAAGAAAGAAAGTGCTTAATTGCACCTGTAGCATAATTAATAAGAGTTTGCGGGAATATTGTTTCGCTTACAAAAGAATTGCAATATAAGCGGAACAGTATACCCACAAACTTCGTTATATCTGCTACAGACGCAGCTAAGCACATTATTTATTCACGAACAGTTTTCTATAAGGTAGGAAAATAGATAATGATGAAATCTAGGTCGAGATTCTAAGTCAATGAACAACAAACACCGTTTTATCGACTCATTATCTTTGAAGTTTAACTTCAAGTGGAACACAAATATTAGCGTATTTGGGTACGTATGTATGTATGCACGTACTTATGTGCGTTCTAATTTTAAAGAAATGCATTTTCTGTAGTACCTTTTCATTGGTGTTCAATTCAGATATAATTTACATTTCTAATTATTATTCTAACTAGTTCCAGATTTATTGATTTCCAATAATATTCCTCTTTTATCTGGAATTTCCATGTCTGTCACAAGAGCCTTCTCTGTTTCTTTGGTCAAATTGTCCGCTGTATACTTAATATTATACCACTATTTTTTTATATTAAAGAGATCAAAGGGTCTGCTTGAAAATTTTAACACATTCGCTGCAATCACACGGTCATTAGGTATTTTTTAGGGGTCATACAGGAATAATATATATTGATAATTATAAATCGCATATTACACTTAGGAAATGCACAAAAATGCATATTTAAAAAAATAAACCTGAGAACAGAAAGTAACTTACCAGTACTGTACATGGCCTCCAGATGATGTGACATCCATTATGAGCCACGTGCATCACCAACGGTCAGAGATAAAATAAAAGAAAATTAATGTATATTCGTAAAAAAAAATCAAATATAAAAACACTAAACTTATGTTGCCGTATGGTTGCACTTTTTTTGTTGTTTTTTTCTGGCATTTTCTGTTCCCTTTTCTTTTTTTTATGTTTTCAAAACTGCCCTACACTTATTTTTTTTTCTTTCGATGTTGATACGTTGCCTCCTGGATTTCTATTTGTACATGATTATCTTTGACCACTTCATTTTTTCTTTTCTATGGGTAAGCATGCGTAAAATATTCGCTGCCGCGGGACACACCGGTGATGCAATCAGCACACAGCTAAAAATTTCAACATGCGTCACCGGTGTATTTCATGGCAGCAAAGGTGTTGAATATCCGTGGTGTATTGAAAGTTGTTGTGGTCATATTAATCTCCAGTTCACGAATGGGACTCCTTAAGGGGACAGTGGACTTTCAAACCAAACTTTTTTTGCTTTGAATGGATTTCCTTGAAATTTGAATATGGGATTAGTACCATAGATATGTAAAAGTGGTTAAAATTTAATGATGAAATATTAATAATTTATGAATTATGAATTAATAATTATATCAATAATTGGCCTAATTAAAAATGTCCCGTGCGCATTTCTTTTGCATATAATACGGCAATTTTTATTTTCAGGATACCTTATAGAACTAACAATGAAACTTATTGCCTATTTTAAGCATTCATTAAAAACATAAAGAGAAAAAAATAATAATAGTAAAAACACCCTTTTTATTAGGCAAAATACCTATAAATCATCTTTTCACGTACAGAATTTAGAAATTCTGAGCTACGAAGCATATTTTTTTTAAATAAGATTTATTTTATATACAGTTAAGTATATAAAACTTAAATTTCAAAGGAATACGATAATTATAAATACCCATGGGACTTTTTAATTAGGCCAATTATTGATATAATTCATAATTCATAATTCATAAATTATTAATATTTCATAAATAAATTTTAACCACTTTTGCATATCTATGGTAATAATCACATATTGAAATTTCAAGTAAATCCATTCAAAACAAAAAAGTTAGGTTTGAAAGTCCACTGTCCCCTTAATAATTGCAACGCAGTAACTTTGCTGACGGACAGCACGAATAACCGCACTTACTTCTTAGTCTTCGAGGTAGCGCATTGGGGTTGGAATTCGTGGTGCTCGGTTCGGGTCTCGGCGATGATCGGAAAGTTCTTCTATAAGGCCAAAGAGGGTGGGAGGTGGTAGGATCCCCAAGATGTCGACCCTGGGTGTGTTCCTTCAAAATTAAAGTGGCAGCAGGGGATGGTGCTAAAACAACTATAAAGTGCCCTCATTGAAAGCCACCGACGGCTCTTGTGGATTATTTGGGAATAACTTATTGACCAGGTGCCCAACATCGGCAAACAACTTTTTACTTCTAGTATGTTTAAATAATATTTCATGACATGGAAATTTTTGAGGACAGAGATGAAATAACACGGTTGATTAGCAGTTTATAGTACGCTTATGAATTCTGCGTGATGATGTGAATATATGTTTATCTATCCGCAAGACATGCAGTGTGCATATATGTATTTGTATAGTAACATTATATAATATAAACGTCGTCGAAGATTTATGCAGTATTTCCTGTCGCTGCTCTCGTTTGACTTTTGTTAATGTTTTGTTTAACTCTATAAATAAAACAAAAGGTTCGCATCAGTTATTCATATATGTTGTTATAAACACAAGCAAGTTTCCAAACGCAAGCATGTATAGTTAAACAGATGAAGCCAATTCTATGAGAATACATATGAATATGTGCATAAATAAGGATTTGGGTTTCCATATGCTTATAAATGCATTTCACTTGACGGAAAGTTACTTTTTACACAATATTAGAGCTAAGTTTAGGTTCTTTACAGTTCATTTGAATCCCGCTGAGAATAAATTGCTATAATACAGACATATTATCTGATAGTTTATTGTAATGGAAACTTTCTGAATATTCCAACTTTTGCAAAAAAAACATATATACATACAGCAAAATTTTCCTGTACATCCATACCTCATGCCATTTATATATATATATATATATATATATATATATATATATATATATATATATATATATATATATACATATATAATTTCATTAATTTCTCAATTATTTAAAAGCCAACGTAGAATATTAAATCCTCTCATTCGAGAACACACTTCATGAATAAATTCTCGAATTTCAGAGAATGTTCTGATTTTTTAAATAATTTTACCCATTTATTTCACCGAGCGACAGATCTATACGAATAATGCTACATGCACCTTAAAACTTCATAATTATTAATGACAACACGTCTCATTTTTATATATTATTATTGGCAACACGTATCATTAGAAACAACAGCTTTCGTGATATTTATCTTAATTACAATTTTCGGTTCGAAAGAAAAGATATTAAATGTTCAATTAATTCTATTAATAAAATTTTCCTTCATTGTGTCAAAATATTAGGGCTTTGACGGTGTTAGAGAAATGTGTTACTTCTGAAGGCTACCTCTCGAAAAGTACTTTTTTTCGTTACATTGTAAACTTTTAATTTAATGCTTTAATCCTGTTTTGTAAGTAAAAGAATTTCAAATTTTGAAGTGAGAATGACATAAGATGTTCAAAGTTCTGGTTTAAGGAAAATGATTAATAACTTTGTCCTCGATTAGGTGGTATTGAAAATTATTTCCAATATTACAGATAAGGTTATCTTTAATAAATTAATTAGTTTCCTCTTCCTTTTAAGGAATTAACTTAATTACTACACTAACTTAAAAATTAATTTTGAATGGTTAACAACCGAGTAATAATGTCAAGCAATGATGAATGTCTTCGGAACTTGAAAGCGTGGAAAAATTACAGTGTTTGATTAACGGGAAAGTGTATCATGTTGTAGTACAAAAGTTAAACGAATATTTTTCTTTATATTCCCTATATTATTAATAAAAAACAGACTAAGCTTGGCCACTAGTAACCTATTGGATCACATACTATTTATTTGTTATGAAATTTTCTGTATGTTTTTAATATTGCACAGAAATAGCAATTTTTTTTTATAGTTTTAGAAATTCAATGACATCAGATTATTCCTTTTTCCTGAATTGGAATTTCTTATTTCCCCCTAACTCGTAACTTTTGTAATAAACAGGAAATAATTTAGATTACATTTTTGTTTTGCTAATTTATACATTTAAAAATATATTTCACACATTAAATTTCTCTTTTCTTCTGCTTAATGCCCGACTGAACTAGCATTGTAGCTTTCTTAATGAAAAAACAATTTTACAATACACGACTCTTTTTTTACCGGTAATTGTCAACAATAGATTCTTGATCCTGACATAATTTAACTCAATAACTTTAAGAAAACTTGAATATATTTCTCTCGTTTGACATGAATAGTTTTTTTTACAGATATTGTAATATTTGTAATTAAACCTTTTTTTCTACATATAACGGAAGACCTTCTAACTACGAATTTTAGTATTTCATAAATTAAAATTTAACATCCTCTCATGCATAAATATAAAGCTAAATAAAAAAAATTATCGAGCATATCTTCTTTTTAATTACATTTTATATGAATTTTTTTTCATATATGAAGGCAAATACATTATTCAAATTTCTGTACTCCGGCTCAATACCTTTTCAGCAGTTTGTTTCGTTTAAAACCTTGTGTTTATTAAATTCCGATGCGTTTGATACTTAAAATGTAAGCATGCAGTAGTAGTTAATTCTGCATAAGGCGACTACAGAATTGCAGAAATATCGAAATATCTGCAAGATTTCTCTTTCCGATCATTTATCAGCACTGAAAAGGATATCTTTTCTTTCAGATGAATACACTTGTTACTTGATACATAGAAATGGGGAAAATTAACTCATCCCTACTCAGATATATTGCCCTCTGCTCAAACGAAGATCAACAAAGCGAAATAAACATTTCTGAGTGAAGCGTGAAGTGATATTTCAATATACTTGAAAAGCATTCCGAGGTCTCAATGATAATTCTTTCTCAAACAATGTATAACAATAGTCAGTTATGTATTGCGACAAGATACGTTCTTTCAGTCTGAATTTTGATAAATTGATGCCTGAGATTTGCATGTTATTTTGCTTTAAATAGTCAAATTGTGTTCCAGATGGAGTCTTTGGATTAATAGGGAGGTGGTGAATAACTCTGAGATAATTTTGTCCCTCGTTTCCTTTAAAAGACTTCATTTCTACTCCAAAACATTTATTCAATAGACAAACATTTGACATTCTGCGAAATATGTGCTATTCATATTTCCTTCTATTGATTCTATGAAATACCATTTCAAGGCTTAAAGTGAAGTTAAGGGATATATTAAACCTAATACTTGGAAATTCTAGAAGCGGTGATTTCTGCAGAAATTTGATTGCAATGCTTCGATCTTAATGATTTTTCTTAAGCTGACATTCTCATCTATACTTCGACGTTAATGTATGGACTTGTAGTTAACTGTTGTGATAGTATACCAGAGTGGACTCTACCTATCAACCCTTTCGCCAACCAATTTGAGAATTTCCGTAAAAGCAATCACACTTAATCATCCGAGTCGTGCTGATGACCTATGTTAATTACCTCGAAATACACGTTCAAAAATTAAAGATAATACCATCCGAGTTAAATCCCGTGCTAAGCAAAGTGCCTACAAGCACAAAAGAATATTCCTTAATCTATGTGAAATAAAATAAGAATACTCACGAACTTAGAAGGACTATTGGATACTAAAGAAATGTAATAACTGTTTAAGTGAAGACTTTGAAGATTTTATTTTTGTTTTGTAGCGATTTTTGTATGACTGTGAAAATTTACCTAACAGGGAAAGTGCCTATCCTTAGCCTTTATGCACAGCACACAACGTGCAGCCATGCTTTATAGAAACATGTCCAAGATATCCTATAGCAATGAGTCCCGATTGTTCCCTAGAACATATCTTACCTTTTAACTGGGATGCAATGGAACGTTTCAAAGCATCCCAAGGATGATATTTTGTATAAATATCTCTACAGGCATTACCATCTTTAGAATAAAACACGGACCATCTGCACCTCAGAATTGGCGCACATATTTATGCGCAATAGCATTCTAGTTTACCTAACCGATCACAGTTCCTCTATAAAATACGTGAAGAGGGGCACGGTGTCCTATCACAATCCCTCCTCAAATTATAAGATCAGAACCTCCAAAGTGTCGTTCGACCCTATTCTCTGGATGTACTCGCGTCGCAAATTGGTCTATTGGCTAAATGAGAATTTATCACTGAACAAAACGTTACCCTGGTTTTGTAAGCTCCATTGCCGATTCTCAATGCATCTGAGTGTAATAAGCAGGATGTGAATGTGCGGTGATCTAAATTGATAGGAGAACCACCCAGCCTAAGGTGACAACCGATTTATGGATGCGACGCTTTACGGCGTCAATGAATGAGGCTTGGCTCCGCGTTGAACAACACGGGCCATAAAACGTCAAAATTAAGAAACATAAATAATAAATTTAATGTAAGGGGTCAAGAAGCATGTGGTTGTCCGGAAGAAGTTTCCCAGACAACGAGAGGCGTCCAAAATAATTAGAATGCAAGATACATTTAAGAAGCAGCCAATGCGAGTAAAAACATAAAACATGAACCAACCTATAAACAAGGTGGCTCGTCTCCCAGCCCAATTAAGGGGTGGGGCGAGCGAATAGGAAGCCAATAAGTCAAGAACCAATCACAAAAAAAGAAAAGAAATATATATAAATGGTGTGAAGCATGTTATAGGGACCCTTTTACTAAAAAATGAAAGAAAAGTAATCTAGCTAATACACGGCTGACGAGCATTCCTAAAAAAAAACTACGAAAAGATTGAATGCCCAGAGAAGGCTCGCAATTCACGACGAAGTCGACTTGATACCAAAGAAATGCAAAAACGGATAGAATGAAATTACCTCCGCATAGCCACTCTATGAACGAGCGCATATTGAGTCTCCGAAGTGCCCATCGATCAAAGAATCTACAAGTGTGGAGCCAATTTACCGACTGACGCAACGTGACTTACTTCGAGGTGCCGAGAGGAACGTGATGACGACGAGGACCAATGCTAACGGACCCGCATATCTACAGAGTGTATCCGAATAATACTTCAGAAGGATCATCGACTTTTGATATCCAGAACTCTTTTTAGTATGAGATCCAGAACGTCGCCGTATCGGAATATAGTACTATGTTGATGAACTTAGTGTGCAAGGACTAACTAACATACCACAAATTTGGGCGAGTACCAGTGATAAAAATATAGTAAGCGACAGTACCGGCAGCCATGGGTGAGCAATGATATTAAATATAAATTCATATCACATCCCTTTGCTTATTACATACTCGCCACTTACTCTACAAGGGTTGGCATTGCCTAAGTTGTGAAGAATAATATGTTTTATAATTATAATTGCATATCCATATATTTATATTGGTTGATTCTGTGTTTGGATAGAGTTGAATATTTAGCATGATACTATTTAATGAATCTGTAAATAAATGTGTGTAAATAAATTGTATATATATATAATAAGTGTGTCTTTCCTGAGAGTTGTAACCCTTTACTTAGTTGTGTGCTGAAACAGATTTGGTCGCAACTCGACGTTAATTGTACGTATACGATCACAGTCTAATAACCCCAATTGGGTTATTAAGCTGAGTAAGCTGCTTTTGCAGTAAGTAGGAGTCAGAGGAATAACCGTATTTAGCTTTCTTCCGTTAGGTTTACATTCATTCAATCTTCTCTACACTGTTTGTCTGGGTACGGCAGCTCCTGATGCAGAAAAGGTTTCTCGCAAGCACTACTTCACTGACCCGGGTGCATCTTGCTGTTCAGGTCTGATATATGTCTTCATTTGCGAATGCGAAATGTGGGTGACATACTGAAGCGTTTTATAACAGCAAATTGTGTCAATTATTTTTTCTTCCCTCTTCTCTGTACTTTCAATTACATTCACAATAAAATATTACACTTCGAAAATTCTGAAACAAGCGGGGTATTATCAGAATATTTAAGACATTGGTAGTTTCTGTTAAACTTTTTTATTAATAACTGAAGGCCCACCTTGAAAAACAGCAATACGGCATGGGATGCGGCATGGGATACGGCAGTGATATAAGCCCTGTACATAAGATAGGATTTTAGAATTGTGTACTATTCATCCTGCAACGTATACCCTCATTATTCCAAGGAAGTTGGGGCGAAAGAGCATTATCGAATCTTTTAGTAAATTTTCCTTCAAATGTTTAACAATGTCTGGTGATTCAAATGACCAGAGTAAATGATATACGTCATCCATATCAAACCATATGTAGACACTGTCAGACTCACGTCCGACATTCTTAATTGGGACCATGGACATATCATTTAGAATGATTAGTGAAGACAGTTAGCGGCATTCAACAAAGCGTATGCCGACGGTGGTTTAATTTGTCATATGTGGTCCACGTAGAATGGAACCGGACGACGGGGGTACGAGGTGTCGAAAGGTCTAGATTGTTCGAGAAAGACAGAAAAAGAGATAAATAGAGGTGACCGCGAGAAAAAGAATAGACTAGACTTAGACTTTGCCGAAACGACTCCGGCGAGCGGAGAGAATGGAGAGACAGGGTCTCTATATCGTACTGATTTATGAACTCCGTGCCTTTGAATCGATGCATGATGGTTCTTCGGAACAAACGTGTATATATTAATATTAGTCTAGATATAGATTTTATGATAAACAAGATGTAAATAGACATGCATTAGTGTCTACATTAATATTACGAGTGGGTTATACATCGGATCACGAAAATCAAGTTAACAGACACGTTTTGCGGGATGCCGTTATCCTGTTAGAGATACGGACAGTCATTAAGTATAACCGTCTTCATATCAAGAGGTTTGCGGTCTACCCGAATAGTTTCGCCGACTTCCGATGTCACAAGACGCTGAAGAAAACGATCAATGGTTCAGGGTAATGTAACCCACAACATCAGAGAGCCAATGCCAGAGGGCCAACAGTTGGGACAAAATGATTCTTAAAAGCTACTTATCAAATGTATTCCAGTGGCAGGAAATGTGAACCTTGATTTATCTGACTCGATGACACGTTGCCAGTTTTTTTAATTATGATGGTGACATCATCTAACACATATTTTAAACTGGTTTCAGTACTGAGTGGCTTTTGGATTACAGCAGGACCATAAATACCAGATTTATGCAGTACCCAAACACTCTTATTACAGGAACCGGATCTTAACAACTTATATTACTCACTATTGTTGTTTACAGTATTTAAGTCTGCGGTTATCGTTGTACAACCCGTACCATATGTTGCATTTCCCTCGCTGCCTTCTTCATGCTACGTCCGCACTTTTTGCATTTGGAAGCAAAACCTTGTCATTTTTTTCTGTACCGTGTAATAATCTTTGACACTATACTCCGTGTTGTACCGGTAAATTATGTCGTTGAATTTAGATACAAACAATAGTGTTACACAAACTGCCGTAAGTCTTCAAGTCACTCAGACCCGACTTGAAGACTTACGGCAGAAATCTTCGTAAGAACGGCAGAAATTACGGCAGAAATTACTCAGAAATAAATGTGCACATTTATTTCTGAATTGCTGATTCTACATCAATTGTATTAACACTTCGGGATAGATGGTACTCTTAATTCGTGGTATTATGTACATCTCTTCGACAATTACGTTGCCGTGATTTGAATACGCTACAGCACACGTCCTTTTTAAAAGCAATGTCTTCTTTATTTTGAAAATATCCTGAAAGTATTCGATATTCAGAAGCTGTACGCGCCGATTACACGGGGTTAAAATAAAGTAACTAAATTCTAAAACTTTTATCTTTTCTCTTAAGTATTCTTTTAGACTCTTTCTCCAAATTGGCCAAGGATGTGAATAAACATTGAATCACAATAGTAATCTCTTCAGCCGAAATCTAAAGAGCTATCCGTTTATCAGAAATAAATGGACATACTTCAAAAATAAGCTGGTAGTATGTTAATGTCTTCTATTTTAGTTATGGTTCTCCACGTAGTTGAATTATCGTATTTTAAGGTAGTTGAACCATACGATTTTGGATTTAAAAAAAAAAAAATTGTTGTTTATTAATTTTATCCCTTATATAAAAAACCCCAAAAAATATTCATTGGTTAGTAAATAAAATATTTATTATTATTATAAAAGCTGCTTGGCTACATAAAATTCCCACATAGAGATATTCCACTTGATCTGAAGTTTATCTTATTTCATTTTATCATAAAGTTATTGATTATATGACTTACAAATAAAAGTAAATAAATTTACGACTTGTGAATAAAATTTTATATGTTTCATAAATAAAAGTAATTTCACAGTAAACATGTTTTCATTACTTTTTTACATAGTGTTATTTACGACAAAATTTAAATAATGCAATAGCAAAGTAGCAAATTTTATCGAACACATTTTTTTTAAAAACTAAACTTAGATAATTTAAACTTTTATGCAACAGCTAAAATAATATGAAAGAACATCTTTAGAAGCATTTTTTTTCATATGTGAATATGTAAAAAAAAAGTTAAATGTTTTAATATTGTGTTTGGCACCAAATATGATTATATATGCATCATCATGTTTCATATTTGATTTTCCATGACATTTCACTCTTAACAGGGAAACAATTACTCTCACATGTGACGTTGATGTCCGTGAATGCTCCTTTGTGTTAGCCGGAACTTTTGAAAGAAATTTTATATACTTTTTACATCTCTACTACTGTGATAAATTACCAAGATCGTTAAAGCTCCCAACTCCTTGTAGATAAACATAATTTGTCATAATTGTTACGGTATAAGGGTAGTTTTTATTTCAAAAAAATGATGTATACGTATAAAAAGAACATTAAATGATGTATTTTATGTTAAGAAAACGTGTTGCAAAGTAAATAAGGAAATAATATACATCCGTGTGGAAACAAATACTTTTAACAGTATCTTACCGTAGATGTTTCTTTATATTTCCTTTTCCATATATCATACTATAAATTAATGTCACTAGAAATTTGTATAATATCACTACAAGAAAATAATTTCTGTCTCATTACACAAAAAAGTGAATCTAAAATCAGATTGTCTTGTAAACATATTTAACACTGGGTTCAGTCATAAAAGAAAAATTAAAACGTTCATGGTAGGAATATTCGACCTAGACCCGTATCCGTCATTTTTACAAAAGCAATGTCACCGATGATTTTTACCCTTTTTACTCGCATATTCTGTTTCTGCACGAAAATTAATGAGACATTATACGGATTACCAAAAAGTGACAAATTTAAAATGATTATTTGGATTATTTATGATTATTTTATTTAGTAAAATAACCATGAGATTAAATCTTTTATGAACGCAATTATTAGATCAAATCTATTATAAAAGTATTTATGAGATCAAATATTTTATGAAAGTAATTTTCAGACTAAATCATCATTGAAAAGCAATTATCACATTAATTCCTTTATTAAAATAATTATCACATAAATTCCTTTATTAAAATAATTACAGATCAAATCCTTAATGAAAATATTTATCAGGTCAAATCATTAATCAAAATAATTTATCAGATCAAATCATTAATGAAAATAATTTATCATTTAAAACTTTAGTGGAAATAATTTATCAGACCATATCATTAATGAAAATAATTCATCAGTTCAAATCATTATTGGAAATAATTTAGCACACCATATCATTAATGAAAATAATTCATCAGATCAAATCACTCATGAACATAATTTATCATTTCAAATCATTTATGAAACTAAATTTTAGATCCTTCTTTAATTCTTCTAAAAAAAAATACTTTATAAAATATTTAAGGAAGTTTGGCAAAAATATAATTTTCCCAGAATCATTTGATAGCTTATTGTGAGATTTTTGTTTGCGTTATACTGATTTGGGAATAGGTAAATCTTCCGATCTTCCAACACTCTTGTATTCAGTATATCTACAAGACGCCATATCAAAATTCTCTAATTTTTATAGGAATCTACAACATAGTGTAAGAGGTTTACAATATCTACCAGTCATTTGTTCCTGATGGCATTTCAGTTTGGCTCATACTGACTTCGACATAGGTCGACAAAAAACTTTCGAACTTTCAACGGTCCTCCATTTAGAATTTCCACATGGCATTTTATTTAAAACGCTTGATTTTTAGGAATATGTAATGTAGATGTAAAAAGTATTAACCAATCATGCTGATAGACGTAGTATAGAAAAAATAGAATTCACATATGAAAAGTATCAATAATATTAACACTTTCCAGCTTCCACAGAATATGTAACTATGTATTTATTCCTTGCTAAAAGAATTTCAGTTAATGGTGCTGAAAATGTCTAATTGTTTTGTATATTTTTCTTCTAAACAAAGTTTCTGAGAGCTAAAACTAACAATGGAAAGGATATTTAAAGACTAAACTCATTTATATATAAATCTCTATCGTATGCGCAGTTCCATTATTATCAGAGGAAATGGTGCGTATTTATTTTACAAATGGTGAACGTGATGTTTAATAGTTATATATGTCTTTTTTATATCCAATGAATCCGTTTGTGTATATTTTATGTAACACTAAAGACATGATGTATAAAAAAAATTTACTGATATTTTAATTTGTACTAATAAGACTATGTAATAAAACGTTAAAACAAACAGCTACAAACGCTTTTCTTTGGACCCTGAATCTATCATCGTGTCTCTTTTCACTTGCTTTGATTAACACTCTGAAACCAGAAATGTAATTATATTCAGCTTTCACTACATTCAGTAGCAAATTGGTGTGAAACAAAGATTGAATTAAAAACTAAAAGGGAACTTTAAAATTTCCACTTCAACACCAGAATGCATCTTCTGATTTACGGTTGAACACAATACCTATTCGATTTTCGGCAGCTTTTTAATAATAATTAACTTACTCTATTTAAATACTACGCCCTAGTTGGTTGGAAACGAAATTCACTGGACTGGAATCAACGTTTAACTCAAAGGCGGGAACAACCCTTTCCTTATACGCTTAAAAATATATCGTTAACTTTGTTATTTACCTCTACAATCAAATGGTTCTTCGCTGCAAAAACTCTATCCAGAAAGGGTGAACAAATTTTTGGTTTTTGAGCTTTATAAATTGTCTCAAGTTTATCGCTCATTTTCATTTTATGAATTTTCTTCCATGAGACGCGGGCTTGGATTATTATCAAGTAATTTTCAAGAATATATTATTGAATCATAAGGACTATTTATTTTATTATATTTTGGCATAAAATATTTTATGTCTCTTAAAAGTGTTAAGTGGTAAGCTTCGTGGAGATGCATGATGGTTAACACTAAATCTACCACGGCGTTGGCGCTTCTCTTTGATGAGTGACCGATTCCCATTCTAGTAATGACTGCAACGGTAGTGCAGACATTCTGGAAAAGAAAGGCACGAATGTTTTTAAGCCCAGAACTTAAATGGCTTATAAGTAAACCAAATTTAGATAAATTTAGTATTTATTAAGTTTCATAAATATTCTATGGCCAAAAAGGGTAAGGGCCAGACAGGGCATTCATTGTCTCATGAATTTAAGTTTTTTCAGCCGAAATTTTTCCAAGCAGTACCACTGTTGCCTTGTTTTGTCCTACCTGGACGCGATTGTCTTAATTCTGATCTCCTTCGCATTTGGCTGAAAAGCTCCTCGGGCAACTCAGGACATCCGGTGGATCTCAGGAGCGTCGAACATTTGGATACTTGTCCTACATTAAATAATGTTAATTTTGCTGCTCAAAATTATTGGTATACAAGACGGCTAATGGTGTAAGTATCAACAGCCGGGTATTTGTAAATAAATAATATTTTATTTATTAGAATGTGGAAAGAAAATATTATGTTTGTTTTAATGTTACGAAAATAAGAAATTTTGCGTAAAATGAAATATTTGGACTAAAAATATAACATAATTGAAATGTCTAGTCCTATATATAATAGCCGTTGTCTCTGTATGACACTACCGGGCTGTACTCATCTTTCAATTGAAGCCCTCAGTAAACAAACCGCCGGTTAGGCCTAATTTCAATTTCAGATGTGGATCAGAATTTTTTCTTACCTAAAAACTAATATCTTCTCCATCAAATCACGTTTGTTCAGCCTATTTTTCTATAAAACATTCAGAACTAAAAAAAATTGGATGCTTTTAGCTGTATATTTAACAGTTTTTAAAAATCTGTTTACTTTTGCGATGAATTCTGAAAGTAAACAAACTTGAATGTGAATGAATCGCGTAGTGATCTGTAAAAAAATGGATGGCAGTCTACTACTCCAATCGCATGAAAAACTAAATAAATAAAAAATAATGATAGGGTTTGCTTTTACAAGGTGTGGATTAAATGCAATATTGTTAGATAATTCGGGATATTTTTTAACATTCATATACTTTTTCCATTGGCTACATGAGTTAATATTTCGATTAATTTTACATATACTTTTTCTATTGGCAACATGAGTTAATATTTTGATTTGACAATCCAAGAACGTTATTTACATTCTCAACTATTTATTCAGAGAATAGATTAGCAAACTTATTTCAAATTTAAGTTATATAATAACAGTATTGTGATTAATGTGTGCCATGGGATTTAATGGGATAAAAATGTGTGTCAGTGGAAAAGGAGAGTAAAATTTGGAAAAATAATTGGTAGATTATGTAAACCACCGTACTGATCCAAAGACGCAATGTCAGATATTCACAAGTTTCCGAGCGGTTTATTCTTTCAATCTCCGAGCATGGAGCAGTTGATATGTAAAAAATCACCCGCCTAAGTTAATGGGGCGATATCCTTTTTTGGGTTCCACATGCAGTGAGGGTGTTGACTCGGTTTCACAAGATTCTTTTCAAATTGAATATTCCAAACTTAAAAACAAACTTTCTTTATTTAAAACAAACAAATTCACAAGAACACCAAAGCACTATTACAACCTCTTCTCCCCGAGTATATCGTATATCTCAAAAACTCAGCAATATCTATCGAAGTTGCCACTTCAGTACTTGTAACATAACCAAAAAATAAAATGAAAACCAAGCATGCAAATGACATTACGTCACACTGAAAAATAGTAATTTATATGAATGCCGGCATGTTGGATAAAATATAACAATTATCACATAATATTGGTGAAACGTGCAAAGCTCAACTGTTCTCGCGGGCACGTTTCCTGGACGTTACAGATTATTTAATGTTACACCATCTGAAACATAAAGATACCATCTTCGATTATTATTGCTTCATGTTACGGATGCCATAAGTTTTGTAGATATTAAGGACATATAAAGGAATTGCAACATGGTTTACTTCTGGATGATTCAGAATGGATACGTTGTTTGAAGGAAGCTTCCGTTTTTCAAATGCCTTTTCAAATGCGGCAGTTATTTTCTTACATTTGCATATTTAAACAGCCAAATGATGTATTACATCTATGGAATGCAAAATAAGAGGAATTAGAATTTGCAGGCTTTCTACTTAAAATTGGGAATTGAAAGAATGGTGAATATCCATCTATAAATGAGGAAGAAAACAATACAATTGAATTGCCATCCTATATATAATAGCCGTTGTCTCTGTATGACACTTCCGGGCTGTACTCATCTTTCAATTGAAGCCCTCAGTAAACAAACAGCCGGTTAGGCTTAATTTCAATTTCAGATGTGGTTCAGAATTTTTTCTTACCTAAAAACTAATATCTTCTCCATCAAATCACGTTTGTTCAGCCTATTTTTCTATAAAACATTCAGAACTAAAAAAATTGGATGTTTTTAGCTGTATATTTAACAGTTTTTAAAAATCTGTTTACTTTTGCGATGAATTCTGAAAGTAAACAAACTTGAATGTGAATGAATCAAGTAGCTCAAGTATTCATATCGCGTAGTGAGCTGTAAAAAACTGGATGGCAGTCTACTACTCCAATCGCATGAAAAATTAAATAAATAAAAAATAATGAAAGGGTTTGCTTTTACAAGGTGTAGATTAAACGCAATATTGTTAGATAATTCGGGATATTTTTTAACTTTCATATACTTTTTCTATTATGACGTCATTATTAGTATTATGACGTCAAAAGGACGGGTTGGATGGCAGTGTACTACTCCAATCGCATGAAAAACTAAATAAATAAAATATAATGAAAGGGTTTGCTTTTACAAGGGGTGGAATAAATGCAATATTGTTAGATAATTCGGGATATTTTTTAACTTTCATATACTTTTTCCATTATGACGTCATTATTAGTATTATGACGTCAAAATGACGGGTTACCTTCTAGTAATTTAAGATTCAGCGTCGATGAACAAGGAAACCTATTCCTTAAAGGCACTTATATAAATATTTTCCCCAATTATAAAGCTGTTTTCCATGTTGTCTGATTAGTCTATTCTATATGTTCTAATACTTTGTATCGTATAAAACAAATTTTATCAGTTATTATAAATTAAGCATCCTACACTTAAACTATAGGAAGTGTTTTCGAAGAGCTGATGGAATGAAACACCGAAACGCAGCATCTTCACAGTGCAGCAGGTTTTCAATTCCTTGTCGTATACTCTTTTGTAATTAAATTTTCTTTTCATAAGGCATGCTGCACAACAAGATATAATTTCAAATCTAACACATCAGAAGGTTTTAATGTGCAAGTACAAGACATAAATTTTTAATTTATTTCCTCTTTTAATTTGATTCGAAATTTTCTTCTTTACTTATTCTCTCAGTAATATATTTTTTCATTTAATTAAAATCTCTTTAGAATAGAAACATTGAAACTTAACTAACTTACATTTAAAACTTACCTATGACATAACTGTAGCAGTTTTCTTTTTTTAAAATCACGGTTAGGTGTAAAATTTGAGTAATATACTTTTCCAATGAAAGATAGGAATGTAAAAACATATACATCATTTAAGAATTTATTCACTGTATTTAATCTATCGTAAAATAAATAAAACTGTACATAAAATCAAATGTTTATCACTTAAATTTAAGAGCATAAAAACAAACAACAGAATATTTTGAGTCAATGTATAATTGCAGTAGTATATAAGGTGTTATAATAGGTGTCCTATCGTATTACTAAGACTTTTTACAACACGTATTACAAACTGCTTCTTATCAGTGACGATGGCCTCTGTCACAAGGTTACACACGTTCCACGTTCTAGGATGACACGTCAACGATTTAACGCAATGTATAGAACATCCACGGGAGATTTTGCAGGAACAGAATATTGCATATCTATATCCTGTCGAGGCTACATCTACACAGTGACTTAGCTCGTACATACACATGAGTGTATGTGTTTATATTTTTTGTCTTTGTTGAATTCTTCCTATTTTCAGGCACTTTTAATAGTCTTGCAACATTTTAAATTTACGCTTCTTATCACTAGTGTCCTCTGGGTATTATATTTCCTATTTGTGTCATGACTATATCAAAATTAAATTACACTTTAAACGTAGAAGTAAAACATATTTAGCAGTATTATAGATCAGCTGCACATTTAATAAACTCGAAAATCAAACAACTACAAGAGCTTGAACTGAAAGAATTTGCCAAAGGAAAATCATGGCACCTCCCAATCCTTCAGTTACCTGAACGCCGAAGAGACTGGACTGTCGCAGCTTTTAGACTGACGACGGGGCATGGCTGTCTCGCCGCTCATCCTCATCGAATCAACATACTGAATAGCCCCATGTGCCCCCTCTGCAGCAGCGACGAACTTATGATCGCTGACCACCTTCTCAAATGTCCCGGCTCTTCTTGGTTCTTTTTTTTTTTACCCGTTATTGGGTTACTAGAGAATTTTTGTCTGCTTGTATATAATGTTGTATTTAATTTTGTATTGTGTCTTTTGTATTATGTATTCTGTACTATGCTTTTGGCCAAGGATAATGTCTCTGTGCCTGCTGTATTGGAAATATATAAAAAACGCATATTTAGCGTACTTTACCCTCTGAGCTTTTAACCCTTTTTCTGCCACTTTCTTTCTGATGGAAAGCGCCAAAACTGTGCCTTTTAAGAATCTTCTGAACGCCAAATTGAGGGAGGAATTATCTGTCACAAACTCTTTTCAAGTTTAAAGTGTGTGAAGGAAAAACATGTCACAAATGCTTAGAGACTAATTAAACATTGCCGTTTGAGCCAACCTAATGATTATAAAAACGAACATCTGATATACAAGCGTAAAATGGTCTGTAAAAGAAACTTATTTTTTTGTTATCTGCAAACATTTTGAAGCGAAAATTTTCCCTTAACTTAGTAATTAAAGTTTAGCAAACATATAAATAATACTTTAACAATTTCCACTTTTCTTTAAATTAGTTATGAATTCAGAGTACATTATGTTTTTGATATAGCTGCGAAAACATTATTATAAATTTGCATAGCTTTTTTTCCCTCCATCATGAATAGGAAAATAATTAAAAATAAATAACAATTTCACATAACGATATTATACATGGAAGTTTTAATCCCTTTAAAGTATAAAAATAATACTTTCTAGGGGAACATATTTTCTTTGGGGAATATACTATAAAAAATTTTATCTGAGTCAAAAATCCAAAAGGGAGTTTATTAAAAATATAACAAGGGATATTCATAGAAAAATTCATGGATAGTTTGTAGGGTATTTTAGGTATATTTTATCAAAGATGGGAAATCATGAAAAATTTCCTTCAAAGATAAATTAACTTAAAGTATGTACAGAAGCGTTAGCACAGACAATATAAAATAGGAATTTTGTATTTCGCAAAGTAGTCATCGTAGAAAAGTGCTGCTTGAGTCACACTTTTTAGTAGCTTTTTAGAATTTTTTTTGCCGGTAAAATTTTTATTTTTTCGACCCCTTTTAACACAAAAAACCTTCATTTTGATTATAAAAAACAAACAACTTTAAGGACAAAAAAATTCCTGTTAGTTTTTTTTCCTTTACTAAGTGAGTAAAAATCGCACTCCTCACACATTTCCCTTATTAAAGTATTTTAGAGGCATTTTGCTAATTTTTTTTCTGTCAGCTAACTATTAATTAAATATTTTCCAAAGTACCTTATCCGATCGATATCGAAGTAAACGACAGGTACGTGCTGCACCAAATTTCATAAGTTTTCAAGGTAAAGGAAGCGAATGAAGCTTGTCATACGTCTTGTCCATATGGTGCAGATGTATTGATCTGCACAAGTGTTATGTCATTAGCACTGACTCGCCGATAAATGGATTATTTACAGCAAAAATACCACTGAAAACCATCAATGTGCCAAGAACTATCTTCGAGTGCTGACGGTCTTATATGACATGTTAAGAACGTGGTTACATGGCATGAAAGTTGATTTATACTTTGACAATGATGATATTAAAGAAAAAATATTTCTGGAGTTCTTTTTTTATTATTAAATTTGTATTGCTATTACTGTGCCCTTTGAGGCAGGCTTTAAGAGGCTTGTTCCATGTGACCTTTTAATGTTCTTATTTTTAAAGCCAATGATATTTTATTTCCTGGAAACCCTTTTGTCCACAAAAATTTAATTTTAAAAAGAAAATAAATATTTTAAATGTTGATTGAACAGCTTGAATTCTCTGAAAACTATCACTGTTCCGAGAACTATCTCTAGAAGTTTGATGGTTTTATATGACATGTAAAGAAAGGGATGACATGGTAAGAAAGAGGATTTATAATTTGGCAATCATAATATTGAAGAAAACATGTGTGTATTGCGTTCTTTTCCCTTAAATTTCCACTCAGAACTTTGAAGCATACTTTAAGATGCATGATGCTTGTGTCATTTTCATATTCATAGTGCTTCTGCTACTAGTAATATTCAAATTGCTTCTGAATAAATAATTCTTGAAAATTTAGGAAACTATCATTTTTTATACACTTGCATTTTTGAAGTTTTTTTTTAGATTCTTATTGATACAATCCTTACAAAATAATAACATATAGTTATAGTAATATATATATATATATATATATATATATATATATATATATATATATACATAAGATTATACTTTGTGTATTCCATTGCTTTGATAGAATAAACTATCTACAATGACGTTTAAGTAAACGAAAGGGAATCCTTCAGTTATGTACAGAAATTTAATTTGCAGAACTAGATGCTACAAATTTGAACAATAAATAGGCAGGTTAGAATTCTCTGTTACTAACTATTTTTCTTTTATCATCTAGGGTATAACACGTACACAAATGATCTTAAAGATACAAGTTTGCTTCAAAATGGAATATTTATGAAAATGTATTTCCTACTTTGGCGTTTCAGAATGGGATATAGTTATGATATTTATTTAACTACGTACTGGATGCATTGTAAATAGTTTTAGTTTACTGAAATGCTTCTGCAGTATTTTATACAACACGTAAGATATGACAAATCTTAAGAGCTTTCAAATACAGGAATAGGGAATTTAATGTACAAGAATGTCATATGAATTTCATAGGCATATCATTTCGTTTAAAACTCAGTACATTTAATGCGCTGTTTATTTCTCATTTTTGATGGTATTTTTTAACGGCATTTACTTAGTCATATTTAATACAGTTCGTTTAGTTAAAAAATTATTCTAGTTTTGAGAAAGGATATTTATCGATAACTTATTGTTTTTTATTGTATTTCTTGCCATCTTTAAATACCTGTATAGTGATGAATTTTCTACACGGTACCATATATTCTATGGAGGGAATTCACACAGGGCACAAAGTTTTTAAAAGAACAAAGTTTGTAAAAAAAGTTAATAATATGGAGATGTGTTATACTATCGTGAAGAACTAGTAGGTGGACGTTTTAAATACATGAAAGCTGTACAATTGTCTTTGTACTGGAGAAATGTTCTGTACTAAAGAATCTGTATAATTTAAACACAATGGGATGATGAAGAAAAAGCCGTTCTTAAGAATTGAAGTTGACGAACAGAAGTCCGTTGCATGTACAGGTTAACGATAATGGCAGTGATCTGAAGTGGAACATAAAAGTTCGTTTCGCCCATGCGTAGAATTCAAAGTTTCTACAGCAATCAAGCTGAAGATTCACCCAGAAATGTAGTCCGTAAAATGTATTGGCGAAATGTTGACATTAATTCGTTGTGCCGCATTGCAACTTGGTTCAAGATTGCTACTATCACTAACTGGATAAAAAAAATCAATGCTTCTCATTAATAGATGACAAACTAGGCTTGTTGAATTAGATCTAATTTTATTTTAGCTAAACATATTTCAAAAAGGTATTCTGGAATATCATAATGAAGCAGTATATATACAAGCGTTTGCAGTCTAGCATATCAGGAGCTAAAGGTTGATATAACCATTCAGATCTGAAGCTGGTAGCATAAAAAATACGAGCTTACACATACACTCAGAATCAAGAAATATTAATCAGTTCCCCGCACCAAGTTCCGGCCCGAAAGCCGTACCCCTGGTTTGGGGACCAGCAAAAAATACCAACCAGCAGGTAGCAAAAAAATTCAAAATCCATCTGAGTATCTTTTTTTTTTCAAGCCCTGTATAGCGTTAGGAGAGATAAGTGTTGTAATATCTTTACAAACCCGCCAAACGCCAAACGCGTGGAGAGAGAAGAGAGCTAAAATATCTTAACCGCGCCAACGACATTATGTCCAAAAAATAAAAACGCATAAACATTGCCAAAAAGGAAGCCCCAACGGTGCCAACTTGATCGCGTAGAAGTCGGATAGAAGTTGAACAGGACCCCTATTGGCTATTGCTGACCAATCAGAGAACCGCTATCAGGAGCGATCTTCAACCTAGGAGAGAAATTTTCCCATGGGTTTCGGAAACTCAAATTGTCAGGAGAGTAACAAAACATTCTTCCCACGCAATAGGAGATATGGGGAAATGATTTTATCTTGAGACAGGATGCTCCTCTGAGCTAAGTCCAAGAAATTTGTACACAGAGTAAGCTTTCCGTGTACAATACGGTCGAGGGGGAGATAAGGTTTCTATTTTCTGGACACAACAGCAGGCAATTAAACTGGGCACATGAAAAGGAAGAGGAATTTTTACGACAGTTTTAACGTTCCGTCCAGATGTTTAACATCAATAGCTGTTCGATATAAGAAGTAGAACCTAGCAGGATTTTAAGACCTCCCACGAAACCGAGGGCAGATGTAAAAATGAAACTGTTAAAGACTAAGGAATTAAGAGTTAACCTGCAGGACTGAATTTAGTTCAAGAATTAAAATTAATATTAAAATAACTATTAAAGTTTTGATTACAGAATTGAATTTAGCAAAGTTAACATAAATAAAAGAACCTGTAACGAAAGTCCTAGTTACAACCTGGTCTAACGACATAGTGTTGTAATAGATTTCATCTCAATTAGCCAAATACAAAAAAAATTATGTCTGCACCCGTGCTTAAAGTAAAGAATTTCTGTGCAAGAAATGTTCTGTTATCCAAATTTTTGCGTTGAAGGATTAAATATTCTTCAATTTTAGTACTCATTACTGAGACAATTAAAGGCCTTATTTGAATAGTGGTCCAACTCCACTTTAAAAAATATGGAGTTAGCATCACTTTCATGTTTATACAAGTCATTTCTATCTTATTTTTAAACTGGTACATCTCCAGCTTATTTCTGCTGCCAACATTGAGCATTACAAATAAGACTTCAGTAGTCATTTCTTAGCACCCATTACACTTTAACTCTCTGTATCTCAAAAGGAACAAGAATGGAGTTGGATCAGTGTTCAAATAAGGCCTTCAATTGTATCTAAAACTCATTAAACTAAGAAAAGGCTATATTTCGTTACTCCAATATACTTGAAAGAGGAGATCGTTAAGAGGATATTATTTAAGATGAGAGCATTTTTTTTTAAAGTTTTGTTGTGGTGCTGTTGCTAATGTCCAGTGGCAGAAAGTTCCAGACCAGGTTCATATAAGCTTTGCGGGCTTTGAAGTGCGACTCCAGTTTACAATAGCACTACAAGGGTTAGATTCCAACTTGTCTCGATACCACAATTTGGACCGAGTACCCACAGGGAGGACATTTAGGGGATCATACATTCTCCCACCCTCTCTCACCTCTTAGAAGGACTTTCAGTATACAGACTTAACAAGTCCGTATCCGGCACAGACGCGGACGCGTTACCATTAGACTACCTGACGCCCTTTTTTATTTTGATAATTTATTTATTTTTTAATGTGGAGTACACACGTTCAAAGTAATTCGCATTTTATCTGCGAGAATAGTTGATTGTTTTTAATAGGGACGTCGTATATTGAACCAAACTGAAGGATTAGTACCTTCCCTCATCCCTTTTACAACATTTAAAGTAGATTTTACTCTTCTTGCATTAGTTGGGATGGCATTGTTGCGAAAAATATGTTTCTACTAATTCTAAGATAATACAAATCTACAAAAAGTAATTCCATATTTTTACAGAAACGTTATCGTTAACATATGGGTATAATTTTATTTACTTATTTATTTTAACTTTTAATGAATCTGTTCATTTCGTTTTTATATTGAACAACGTGCGTGTACATAATCATACTTATTTTATCAGAATAAAGAGAAATAAAAGGTTTTGAACGAAAAAAATTAAATTATGTTTTTCTATCGTAATAATAGTTCTTTCTCGGCATACAGCAAAAATCTCGGCAAAAATCAATCACTTTTTTAGTTAACCTTTTCTTATATGCTTTCAAAAGAATTCCCTTAAAAATATAGCATCTAGAGAAATCTGGTTATATATATAATATAATGTTTGTGTAATAAGCAGAATTCAGTTTAATCCTTTAGTAAAATTTCTTCATTTATGATACAATTCCCATTAATATATTCAAGACAGGTGCATTATCCTCCACAATACTTTAATTATAATCTTATTTAAACTTGTTTCCCCCGTTTCAAACAACTATGGTTGGGAAGAATTTTTTTAAAAGATATTCTTGTATACTGAAATTTTATTTTCGCGTCTACTACCATTCATGTTGGTAAATTAAACTTTACACAATCGAACATCATGAATGCTTCAGTTCATTCGAATCATGATTTTAAGAGACTTTTATTGTTATTTACACGTGTATTTAGTTGTCAACAAATCAAAATAGATAGATCGTATGTGCATTCATTCGAAAGCCAAATGTCAGAGGAATTTGCTATAAATGTTTGCTTGAAAATGAATTATATCGATGAAATTATTTCTGGTATTAAATATAATAAATGATAACTGCAAATTAATTTAAAAGTTTGCTATTATAACTAAAAAAGTCACTTATTAATATTAATATATATATATATATATATATATATATATATATATATATATATATATATATATATATATGTGCGTGAGTGTGTGTGTGTGCGTGTGTGTGTGTTGCCCACAAGGTGTAGTGGATAGCGTGCTCCCCTTTCATGGCGTGGGCTTCGGATTGAATTCCGAATAAAGCTTGGTCGTTACCGTGATGTTCCTTCATAGGGAGCAATGATGGCTCACCTAAAATGGTGCTCCTATATATATATATGTGTGTGTGTGTGTGTGTGTGTAAAGAATGAATTAAGAAAAGAAAAATAATTAAGTGGAAATTTAAAGGGGGTTTCAAGATAGATAATTTCGTGGCGCAAAACGCCACTAATTTCGCAGAGCATAGAACGAGCGCACCGTGATTCAAAGGGAATTTCCCCGTTTTCATTAGATGACCTCGATTTGCTCGAATGGTCGGGCAAACTAATCTATTTTTAGATAAGGTACCGGCGTTACGCGGAGTAAAAGTATGGCGTCATTAGAATAGAGGCTTCTCGAATGTTCCATAAACATAACAGAGCATGCGCGAAAGTTTTGCACCTAAGTTTAACAAAGGGTTAATTGCAGAGCGTTTTCGGATTACGGATTGAACGGAGCGCTTGTCACGGGGTGAGAGATTGAAACATTGGCTCGGATTGAATCAGGTTAATTAATAGTATTTTAAATAAAGGATTTAGATGTAAACTAGTTGTATTTAATTCCACAGGCCTACGTTTACTGACTGCATAGATTTAGAATAAGTATTATGGGAACAAGTTAAGAAGGAGTACGAGTTTTAGGGCTCGTCATATATATATATATATATATCTGTGTATGTGTGTGTGTGTGTGTAAGTAAGTAATAGAGATTAACTCAATATATTAGTAATAAATCTTAGAATCTCGATAAAGCTTGTAAAATTCCCATTTCAAATTTAAGCATTCTTTGTACTTAAAAATAGAATAAAAATGTAAATAAATGGATAATATTTTCCAACTCATTCAATCGTTTATACAGCATTTTATCTACAATCAAGGTTGTACAACTCTTTGAATTTTAGAAATATTGGATTTATTGCTGTAGTCTCATGTCTGTTGACAAGAATTGATCTGCCGAATGTTTGGTTGGTTGGTTGAGAGGGCTGATGTAAACCTTAGCTACACAGGGGCTAATTAAATCTTCATAATTTCTTAGAAAAATCCCGGCCAAAATTGTATAAAATTGAAATTCTCGTAATTCTTACAGTGATGTAGAAAGGAGAGCTTCAAAAATATTTTACGCCTGTAGTACACCAAAGCTTTGTATTCCCAATTCAATGCATCAAAAGTGATGCATGGCAGTCCAATTTTTATGAATGCGTGATTTCTTTGATACCAGTAGAAATCCAGTAAATTAAGTTCTTTTAATTTCATTCTTAGTTTTCAGGTGATTCTAGTTTATTTTATAGCATATGTAGTTCTATTTTATAGAATATGTATGTTTTAAAGAATTTAGACGCCATATTCGGGTTCGATAAAATTCCTCTGGTTTCGTGTATCTACGGATAGAATGATCTTTTGTTTACATAATAATAATTTTTTTCTTAATAATACTGCCAACACACTTATCTTGTATTTTGTAGCAAAACGAAAAAAAAATCCGAAAAAAATATTAATCCGAAAAAACTGAATTTTTTCTTTTATTTATTAATTTTTGAACTGAGGTAAATTAACCAAGTATATTGTCATCAAATGCGTTCCTTGTTGAAAAAGATACGCTACTTATGAAAACAATGAAGAACTTTTGGAATTCTTGTGTTTGGAATAACATCAGTAAAATGATAAAATTTCAATTAACATGTATTTTATTTTAGCATAAATTCCCCTTTCAAATCATAGTGGCTTCATATATATATATATATATATCTTATTAATAAAAGAGAGTGTTTGCGTTCGTGCGTGTATGTGTGTGTGTATGAGGCCCCTAGGCGAATCTGTGAAACTTACAGCCGTGAAATTTGGCACACGGGTAGTGCAGACTATGGGAAGGTGCACCTCGAAGCCCGCATTTTAAATTTTATGCTACAAATTTTTTTTTTTATGTTTTGTTCGATATTTTATGTTTTTTTAACTTCAGATTACGATATCTCGGCAAAAAATGATCGTAGAATTTTGATCTTTTTAGAATCTAAGACTACAGACGTTTCTCCTTCAAACAAGACCTCATTTGTTTAAAAATAATTTAAAACAGACTAATATTTTCATCAAAATATTAAAACCACTTTTTCGATAAATTTACACCCTTTTGAGCATCTACGGTCGATGCTCTTCGTGTTTTTATCTTACAAAGAAAATATTTACATCATCTGGAAGATGAAAGCTTTCTGATTCATATGAACCTCATTTCAAGTCTCTATCTTAAAATTTCGACTTTTAATTGAATTTTAAAGAACGATGCTTCAACACAAATTTTGCTGCGCGGATTTTCAAATGCGGTTTGGATGAAGAACCATTTTTTCACCCATAGGCGGGGGGGGGAGCCTCGAAGAAAGAATTTTTCGCCCATTCGTGGAGGGTTGAACTGAAAGAAATTTCTCGCCGGGGGGGGGGGGATTTTTCTTCTGGCTGCGACAGTTAGCAGGACGTGGAATACGTAGCCACAAAATTTAGATACCTTGATTCGTTGTTTTTTAGTGTTTCCATTCTCTGACAATGATTGTTGAATGGAGCGGGTCCCTAAACCGACCGGCTAGAAGGGCGAAGCCCGTGTCATCGGTTATGTCACAGTATAAATAACATAGAAAATGTCAATTTTTTCTGTGTTATTTACACTTTGTTAATTTTTAAATTGATTTTGGTTAACAAACATTCTTAAAATCCCGGGAAACTCCATTTATAATTAGGAATACCTCAAGCTTTTCCTTTCTTACAGAACAAAACTCATTTCGATAGTTTCATTGAAGGTAAAACGAGCAATTTATGTTGTGGCATCTAAAAAGGTATTTTAAGTAAACAATTAAACTTTGAAGAGTATTCCCATCTTTAACATTACAGTAATAAGCATTACATCTTATTAATAAAAGCGAATGTTTGCGCGCATGTCTGTGTGTGTGTGTGGGCGGCCCCCAGGTGAATCTGTAAAACTTACAGCCGTGAAATTTGGCACACGGGTAGTGCAGACTGTGGGAAAGTGCACCTCGAAGAACGAATTTTAAATTTTATTCTAGAAAATTTTTTATTTTATGTTTTGTGGGATATTTTATGTTTTTTAACTTCAGATTACGATATCTCGGCAAAAAATAATTGTAGAATTTTGATCGTTTTACAATCTAAGACTACAGACATTTCTCCTTCATACAAGACCTCATTTGTTTAAAAATAATTTAAAACAGACTAATATTTCCATCAAAATATTAAACCCACTTTTTCGAGAAATTTACGCAATTTCGACGATCTACGGTCGATGCTCTTCGAGTTTTTATCTTACAAAGAAAATATTTACATCATCTGGAAGATGAAAGCTTTCTCATTCATATAAACCTCATTTCAAGTCTCTATCTTAAAATTTCGATTTTTAATTGAATTTTAAAGAACGATGCTTCAACACAAATTTTATACGCGATTCTTCGAACGCGGTACTCTAGGCGTTGGAATCAATCATTCATAAGAACTGCGCATGCGCACAAGGAAACGTTTTATTTACTTTTGCCGGTGTTCACTTTTTCTGTATTCTGTCAATTTTTGTTTAATTTAGTTACTTTTTTACATATTCTTTCTTTTTATGCTTCTGTCTGAAACTCTGGAATATTTTTTATTATCATTCTAATTCTTCGAAACTTAACAATGTTTACCAGGGGTGTTTTAAAACAACTGTTAATTATGTTTGTGTTTAGCTTTGAGAAAAAATAATTTTGTAAAGGTTTTTTTGGTCTTTTATGCTAAAATAGCACTTAAAAATCAAAAAAAAGAAACAAAAACTTACCTGTAAATAGCATACCTTTTTTATAAATTGATCAATTTGAAGTAATTTTTAATGAAATTTAGCTAAAACACCTATCATTCTGCACAAAATCCTAAAGATAATATTTTAAACTAATTTTAGCTTTTGATTGTGGAAATTTTTCATGTTAAAACATGTTAGCAATGTATTACATATGCATTATTTTGTACGTCCAATATAGTTGCACATTAATTTTATAGAAATTTGTGGTGTGACTTTCTTAAGTAGCATAATTTATTTTTACTCGATGATATCTTTTTCTTAATTGTCATATTTTGAGAACATAACTTTTTTAAATTAAAAAAAACACAAATGACAGTTTAGGTTAACAAGAATTTTTCTCAAGAATTATATTTCACATGATTGGACAAGCCACAGGTCAAAAAGTGTTGAAATTAATGGAGGTAAGGTTAATTTTTTTTACATGCAGTAATTTTTTCATGTCCTGATAAATGATTCATAAATTAGAATCGATAGCTGATTTATATCTTATTTATATTTTTAGAATTTAACTTCTTACTTCTGTTTTAACTTTCCTTTCTATTTTACCATCATGTTTTGTTTTGCCATAATTGAAGTGTGTAAAATATTTTTCATTGCTTACTACGATTTAAAAATTTTTTTTGTATTATTGGCCTGAGCATATCTGCCCGCAGCCTGTACTTTTTATTCATACTGTGTTATTTATACTGTTATTTTTTCTACGTTATTTAAACTGTATTTAGTTTTTAAATTGATTTGGTATTGTTTACTTTTCAGCTTTTCCCGAATGATTTTCCGAATCTTTACCCCGCAAAGAGAAAGCGAGACTGGAAGAAATCAGACAACAACAGCAAAGAATAGTTGGACAAAATCCGCAGGATCGTCATGATTTTTTAGCAAGAGTGTTTCATCAAAAACAAAAATCACTTATGAGTCTCATCACAAAGACAAAGTATTTTGGAGAAGTTAGGTGTCATATGTATACCATAATTGCAGTTTTGGCTGATTTAAACTCTGTATTCTCACATTTTGATGGCCCTGTAGCAGTAGTGGATTACATGGTTAACTGGAGTTACTCATTTTGTTCCATTTTAAAAAGGAATTAGGCTGTGGTTCATATGGGAATGGCGTTTAAAAACATACGGCATATGAGGCAGATATTACGGATCAAATAATAGCCAAAGATGACACCACTTCAGTCAGTTGTCACAAAACAACTGTCTCTGTCCACATGTTGCAGAAGCCTCCTCTACACGATTTCTTCATTCGGGAGTGGCGTTTAGAAACATACGGCATATGAGGCAGATATTACGGATCAAATAATAGCCAAAGATAGCAAGTGTCTATAGACAATACGTGGATTGTCCCGTATTACCCTCTACTAACCACAATTTTCAATACCCATATAAACGTAGAGAACTGTAATTCAGTTTTATAGTGTTGCGTGTGAGTGGAACACTGGTGTGTGGTTTTCAAATGATTTTAGCTTTTACTGGAAATTAGCAGAACATTAGCATCCAAAGCAGTAATCGTTTGGAAAGTTTTTATTTATATACACAACTCACTACCATAATACTCTTAAAATTTATATTTTAACGCATTTTGGTTACTACTGTTGTTTGTAAGCACACGATCTTCATTGCCATGCTCATTTCAGAAATTTCTCATTGAGATGATGCTCATTTAATGCGTGTTTTCAAAAGTGAAATATACCATGTTCTTTAAATGTTCCCGAAAATATTTCTATACTGGAGATGTAGACAGATTAAAGAATTTAAGTAAACTTTTGTGTAATTTATACATTTGTGTGTGTTTAATTATTTAAATTAATAGATTTATATTTTTTATACGTTTTATTCTTGCATTCTTTTAGGGGTTTATAGCGTTGCGTGTGAGTGGAACACTGGTGTGTGGTTTTCAAATGATTTTAGCTTTTACTGGAAATTAGCAGAACATTAGTTTCAAAACAGTAATCGTTTGGAAAGTTTTGAATTTAAATTATTAAATGCTGATAACGAGATTTCTTTACTTTTTGTGATACTTTAAATTAATTTTGCGTCACGTGCATAACAACGAAATTAATTGACAAAGAAAATATTAAAATACAGTAAAAGATAAAATTTAACCACTAGACTAATTGAGATGAAAATTTTTAAAAATTTAATTCAAATTAGTATGTTTCATGAATATTAAATCAAATCTATATATAAAACTGTAATTTCCTCTCAAAATATGCTTCGCCATGACGATAAATAAGTCCCAAGGCCAAACTTTAAAATATGCTGGAGGACATTTACGAGAAAATTGTTTCTCGCATGGTCAGTTTTACGTAACTTGCTCACGCGTAAGTTCGCAGACGAGCCTGGTAATATTAGTTCCACCCAATGAAGAAATAAAATATATTGTTTATAAGAAAATCCTCTAAAAAGCAATTTCACTACTTTTTCATTGTAATTATCCTAAAATGTACCCCGTAGCGAAACACGGGTATTCAGCTAGTATATATATATATATATATATATATATATATATATATATATATATATATATATATATATATATATATATATATATGACAACCAGCGCGTTTTGCTCCTGTGTAAGACGATGTTATGCAGTCAATACGTATTTTAAAATAAATGGGCGAGTGGCGAGGCCAATAATGAAGTAATCCAATTCGTGATAAATCCAGGTATATTGAAATTCATAAGTTAACCACTCTCCATGTTGATTACCACGCTTCGCCATTTTGATAACTTATTCGGCACGCCGTCCAATCTGCCGCCAAAACCCGATTTCCTCCGAGCTCCCTGCTGCACGCGCATGTGCAGACCTCAGCTTTTATCATCTGGACTTTTAAAATCACTGATCTTGTAATTTAACTTCGCGCCCAAAACCTTTACACTTCTAAAAATAAATCCTCTCCTAGAATTATTCGCTTTGCGCTCAAGTCGCTTCTAAAAGATAATTTTCCCCACTGCAAAATACGCGCGATTTGTAAATGAAATATTAGATTCTTATTATTTTAAGCCCCCTTTCCCTGTACTTCTCAACTATATTTTGACAGTTCAGTTATATTTTGACAACTTTTCCCCCGTCCCTCTGAAGGCGTGCACACAAAGAGTAGGTAATTCTCTGCACACGTCTTCAGAAGAGAAAAACAACTAAAGTTAACTTAATTAATCACAACTGAAAATTGTTGTGCAGGGCGGTACCTTCCCCACACAACAACCCAGAGAAACCCAACAGCATTATTCTTAAATTTTTCCTCTGAAATCCTTACATTACTCTTATTTCTATTCATGATGACCTGTAGCAGTGGTTTTGTAAAAATATAGTGCATATTCATAACAATTTTACATCGAAATGGTCTTGAGTCTTGAAAAAAATGTATGTACTCGTTGGTTAATAGAAACGATAGGAAAAATAAAGGTATTATCTGAAAAATCTCACTTAACATACAAAAATATATCACACAAACATACTAAAATATTATTCACAAGTTTCACTGATCACTTGGACGGTTATTATAGTTTATTTATTATTATTATTATTATTATTATTATTATTATTATTATTATTATTATATGAAATCAATAGCATAAAAATGTTAACCATTAACGTGGATTGTCAGTAGTAATTTACAATATAAAGTCCATGCTTTAATATTTTCATCAAATTCTTTGAGTGGTAATGAAATCGACAGTCCTGTAAGCTGTCCACTCACCTTCTATTTTACAACAGTTCCAGTTTAAATTTCTACAACATGTAATTTATTTACACAAATTATGGTATTATAAATGGACGTAAAATGAAAAGAACAATTAAATATGAAAGACAAAAATAAAATGTGGTCAACCGTTGTTGTGAAGGATCCACAATTTGGACATTTTGAACTCCTTCCAACGTCATAGTCATTTTGTTTTTCCAACACGATTATGGGGCATAAAACGGCCACAATGGAAAAAGGGGGAACTGCACCAATTTTCCAAGAAACATCGCACCCCCTGAGTTCCTTAGGACGGGAGAAAGAAATTCCAAATATATGTTACGAGGGGGTACCAGAGATACCCCTTTGCGTTGTTTAAATTAGGGAGGTGAACTCCAAGGGAACTATGAGTTTATAAATAAAAATAACAACATTTATTATACAATATATTACAAGAAAAGGTCAGGTCTACATATTATATTTAAGATCTTTGTTAGACATATTTTAACAGAATTAGGGCATACTTCATCAGCTTCCTGCGGCAGAACAATTACGGGTCGAATGAAATAAAGTCATATTTCTCGTAATCTCTCAAAAAGGCATGAGCACTATTGAAAGGGGAAGAAATGACCAACCTGGGGAGCTTTGATGAAACAGAAGGGCAAGGCATGGAACACTTATATCGGAGGAGGCTTTAGGTATCGGGCTAAAAATCACGTGGCCCTTCACTGGCGGAGGCAGCAGGATTCGGCGCTGGCGGTTGAACACGGACATCTCGACATTTTACGGGGTCGTCTTTTCTTCCCAGGCTTTCTTCGCAGCTCGCTACCTCAATCTCTCTCTCTGACCCTCTCCTCCGATTCTCGTTTTTTTCCACACTCGGTGTTCATTTTTCCCCATTTGGATTATGACTCCTCCCCAGGTCAGTTATTCACGTAAATGTATTGCTTCTTCGAGTTTTTTATTGAGGGCAGGATGCTCCGACATCCCCACGGTTGACCCACGTGGTACTCTTATTTCCAAGAAAATTGTATGTCCGTTGAATTTCCTGGAATTTCTTTCTCCCGTCCTGAGGAATTCAGGGGGTGCGATGTTTCTTGGAAAATTGGTGTAGTTCCCCCTTTTTCCAATATGGCCGTTTTATGCCCCGTAATCGTGTTAGTAAAACAAAATGGCTATGACGATGGAAGGAGTTCAAAACATCCAAATTGTGGATCCTTCACAACAACCATCTTGCTTGGAGGCCTCCTTGACATGGTTGTCCCTGTAAAAACATACTCAGAGAAACAACATATTAATAATTGACAAAGAAAGAGAAATTTTATCAATTACCCATGGGAATTACTCATTTACATCTATTTACTGAATATCACAAAATTGTTTACATCTATTCAACTATAACTTATTTTGCATTTAGAGCTCTTTTATACCTTCGACTTATATTAGATATGAAATTCAAAATATTCTACATATTATTATAATTCACATATTTTTTATAACACAAAAACTTTGATTCAAATTTATCACAATTCAAATTTATCAAAACATTTTATAATTTGCACTTCATTCACCTTAATATTTCACAATGATAGATTCATTATGTTAAAAACACGTTATACTTCTGATTAGTTGTGCATAGTTGGGTCAGAGGAGACCAGGTTCAAATTTTTCCCACAGTCTTAACCACAAAAATAGCCTAAGTAACAAATTCTTTGCTGTCACATTCGGTTTTTGGCTCAGAAGATCCAAAACATCACATACAATTGTTCTCTAGTAGAACTATTTAGACTCTAGTAGAACTATTTAGACTTATTTGATCTCTAGTAGAACGTTTAACCAAGATAGCCTTTTTTATATTTTATTTAATTTAAATTAAGACAACACACAAAGTTTCAAAAAAAGTGTTAGGCATCCAACAAGAAGTTTGGTCATATTCGGGAAAATGTAAACACAGTTCAGCACATTATACAAACAAGACATTGCAAAAATGGTAACAAAACATTTCAAAATAATTCAAAAATTAGGTTTAGCCAAGTTCTTTCATTAGTTACTAAATTTGAATACAAAATACACAATTGTTAAAACCCAACAAATTCAATACAAAGTATATTCTAGTTTAACTTCACAATATCATCAATTCCAGTTTTATTATTTATTTTACTCATTAACATTCATAATTTTATAATTTCAATTTTTCACTTGTGATTCATGCCAAAACTTCTCTTCATTTCCCCCCCCCCCCCTCCCCAAGAAAAATGTACATGAAACAAAATTATTTTAATTTAAACTCATTCTGTGGATGAAAATGCCTTAATCTATTTGAGTGCACAATTTCACTCTTTTTCCCAGTGTATTGGTTTGCTTTATCAATTTCGAAATTAACATTAGAGAGTTGGCTTAAAATTTTATAAGGGCCTGAATAAGGTGGATCTAATTTTCTTGAATTTGGGTATTTAAATTCTTCGTACATCACTAAGTCCCCAATTTTGAAGTTTGACTGTACAAAATGTCTATCATATCTCTGTTTATTAATTCTATGGTCAAGAATGGTTCTTTGTACTGCAATCTTTCTTGCATCTTCAGCTGGCGGATAATTTAATGAAGTTGTTTAAGGAAATGGTGAGTCATATCGTAATGTCCAAATAAAAGGTAATTCGGGGGGATTCCAGTGACACTATGGGGTTTGTTATTATTTCAGATGATACTTGCTCTAAACTTTTGGTCCATGGAATCTTTTTAGAAGAGGTATTTACTTTACATCTTAATTTTTACACAATAGTTTGATTACATCTTTCATTTTTACCGTTACACTGAGGCCTATGGGCTGACGTGCGTAACTGTTGTGTTTTGTGGTGTTTCAGGAATTTTTTAAACATTCAGGAGTAAATACAGCATTTCTGTCTCTTAATAATTGTTGGGAACTTAAATTTTGAAAATTTGCTTTAAGCGGTTAGTATATGTCTCACATGTCACACTTTTAGAAGGAAAAGTCCAAATATATTTTTTCCCATGATCAATCACCAGATGAAGATATTTTTTGTCCAGTTATAATAATTAAAACCTCCAATGGTATCAACTGAAATTAGGTCAAACGGTTCATGGGCAACTGGCACCTGCTCCATCAGACCAAATTTTTTCTGTGTTGATTTTTTGTTTTTCTGACATATTTCACAACAACGAACAAAATGTGCAATATCTATTATTATATCTTGCGAATAGTAAATCGAGGAAATTAATTGTAACATTTTTTTCACACCCGGATGTCCAATTTTTCATGTGCAGAAGTTAATAATTTTAGTCTTAATGATGGCGGAACTACAATTTTGACTAATTTTTTCTTTCACTGTTAAAACTCCATTATATTTTTTGTACTTTATATTGTTTACATTATAATTTAATTGTCCTTGAATAATTTCATCTGTGCTTAAAAAATAACAATATTGGATACAAAGTGGCTATATGATTTCTTGAGAGCATATCAGCTTCATAATTATATTTACCTTTTATGTGTATTATCTCTAATCATACATGGAGAGTTTTAAAGACCATCTAAACAGTCGTCCCGTTAAATATTTTACATTTTGAGCCATTGCAGGGCTGAATGATCCGAATGAATTGTGAATTTTTTCCCATGAAAGTAACAATGGTATTTATCAATAGAGTCAATTATAGTCAAACTTTCAAGTTCAGTGATAATATAGTTTTTTTTCATGTTTCTTTAATTGCCTGGAATGAAAAGCAATTGGGTGTAGTTGACCATCAGGATGTTTTTGTCTTAAGACAGCAGCAACTGCTTCTTGACTCGCGTCTACAAAAAGGTGGCATGGATAATCTGGGTTAAATAACGTTAAATTGGTTTTGAAATGAGCTCATCTTTTAATTTCTCATATGAATTTGACATTCCGGGACCAATCACACTTTACATCCTTGTTTAACAATTTGTTTAGGGGGAGTCTTAATTTTGCATAGTCTTGTATAAATTTTTGGTAAACATTTATTGAGCCTAAAAATCTTTGCAATTCTTTTACATTTCTTGGCGGTAAAAATTTTCTTATAGTTTCAATGTTTTTATTATGTGGGGAATATTTTCCTTGTGTTATCTCATAACCTAAGAATTTGATTTCATTTTGTGCAAATTGGCATTTAGCTTTATTTAAGTTAATGTTTTCCTACTGACAAATTTTGAATTTTTTTTCTAAGTGTCCTATGTGTTCAAGAAAAGTGTTTGAGAAAATTATTATATCATCGAAGTAGTTAAGGGCAAAATTTATTTGGTGTTGATTTAAAATTTGTCGTATTGCTCTTTGGAAGACACTAGGTGCATTTTCCCACCCAAATGGTAATCGTTTCCACTCGTACAGTCCAAAATTAGTCGTAAATGCAAGTTTTTCAGTGTCATGGTCATGTATTTCAATATGCCAATAGCCTGAAGTCAAATCTAAAGTGGTGAAATAATTTGCATGAGCTAATTGGTCTAAAAGGTCATCAATTCGTGGAATAGGTTCTGAATCTGTTTTCGTTATAACATTTAATTTCCTGTAATCGATACATAATCTAGTTTTTCCCTCATTTGTTTCATTGAAAAGGTGACAGGTGCGCTAAATGGAGAACTTGATGGTTTTATATATCCTGCCTTTAAAAGTTCATCTATTCTGTCGTTTAATCTCAGCATTCTACTTGAGATTGCACGATATGGCCTCTGCGATACTGGTAATTCTGACGTTAAAACAATTTTTTTTGGTGGTTCTAATCTAATCTTTCCAACATCGTATTTGCTTTCGAAAAAATGTGTTCGAAATTTTTAAAAATTTTGTCTAGTTGGGTCCAGTTCTCAGGTATTTGTTCTGGTGGCTTTGAGTCCAAAACATCACCGGGCTCTTTAAAAAGAGTGTTCAGCGTATCATCGGGGATACTTGATGTCTCCTTATAATTTAGAACATCACAATCATTATTTTTTACACTTTGAGAATTTTCAAATTTGACATTAGATTTGTTCATACTCTTGCTTTGGTCATAAATCGGTGTGCCACATATATTAACTAAAACAGTCTCAATACCTTGGTTTACACAATTTCTCTTTTTTTACATTTCTAGGATTAAGCTCAAGTGAGTGATTATGTTTAAAATTTATCCTCTTTTCAAAATTACTTCTTTCTAGAATTTTTTTTACATTATTAGAATTCTTAGTACCATAAAATTACTACCTTTATACCACATTCTATTGGACCCTTCTTAATTTATACATACAATTATCAGCATAATACTTATTTTCATAATACAAATTTTCACCATAATTTTTAAAGTTCTTATTTTGAACATGAAAAGCAATAGGGACTTAAAAATTTATAATCATCATACAACTTTATCTCATCACCAAATTGACTACACTCTTAAATTTCTAAAATTAACATCTAATTTAAATACTGAATATGTTGTAAACTCAATAACAAATATGGCTAACTCACTATCATGATCATAATTTCAATGTTTTCTGTCAACACTTCCTATTTTTACTACACATTCTATTAAATTTTGCACAAATTACATTACCAACAGTCTGCTTTATTAATACATTATTACTTTTTTTTCATTAAATTTTGTCACTAAATTAGCAATTTTGAACTTAAAATAGTTTACCGTCGAACCACTGTCTAAAAGACATGGAAAAATTTTGTCACTCACCCGAGCTTCGATTATCAGTCATCTTCGGTCATTTGTGTTAATCCCTTCTCGTCCGGTAGCTGTTTTGGTAACTGTTCGAGTTCTGATGCCGTTGGTTACTGAATCTCTCATGTCCATCATGAAATTGATTACGTCTGTGATGAAAATCCCCTCGTCGGTTAAATCTTGGTTCACTGTAGTATCCATCGCCGTCGATCATAGTATGGTTCCATCGTTTCTGATTTGTCGATTCGTCGAAATGTAGCTAATATCTCGCAGGTGAATTGGAGTATCCTTTTCTTCTTTCATTTCGTTAGGAATTGTTGTCGGCAGGTGAATCTTCTTAACAATTTCCAGCCATTCTACTGGAGTTTGTATATTCTGCAGGGTCAGGAGAGTTCGCAGGTGTGGTGGTGAATCATGGTGTGAGTATTTCTACTAATTCACTGTCTTCTTTTGAAGCGATCTGCCTAATTCGATCTTGTTTTATAATAACTGAAAAGATTCACTTGGGCTTGACAATTTTAAATTTCTGTATCTTGCAATTTGTCCTCTCTACTTTTTGAAAAAATGCTATTAGTGTTCTTATGACTTCATAATCTCCCCTATACAACTGAGTCGAAATAATTAATTCTTGAATTTCCTTACTACATAGTTCATTATATTTTCTTTCTTCACTCGTTATTAAGTCAACGCTCGGCATTTCTCATCGTATAAATTTTTTCCAAGGGATAATATTTTAATCTTCTTATTGTCGTACGTCGGAATTAATAGTTTTATTTCAGTTCGTCTTGTCTCTTCATTTCGTCTTTTCCACCCATCATTGTTTGGGTACTTTCTGCATGTAATTTCTTGCCATTCTCCTCTTTTCTATTTTTCCCCGACTTCGTTTCTTCTCCATCAAGAATATCTTGCTGTTGCACATAGCTGTCGTCTAAGTGCATCTTGACGCTTTTTAGATCAGTCTCTGGGTTATTTGTAGTCATTGTACATATCGTTTTTATTCTTTTGAACAAAATGTCCCATCGCCAAAAGTCACAATTAATATAATTTATTTTCTTCTTTTCCGGAGCGTTTATCCAGGGGTTTTGTTTTTTTTCGCCCGCGACGTCGATCCTAGCGCGGCTTCTGACAGGCAGCGCGTTTGCTCCTGTGTAAGACGATGTTATGCAGTCAATACGTATTTAAAAAATGGGCAAGTGGCGAAGCCATTAAGGAAGTAATCCAATTCGTGATAAATCCAGGTTTATTGAAATTCATAAGTACCCCACCTCCAGGTTGATTATCGCGCTTCCCGCCATTTTGATAACTTATTCGGCACGCAGCCGCGAGCTTCCACTCTAAGCGAGATTATCCTCCAATCTGCCGCCAAAACCCGATTTCCCCTCTGAGCAACCTGCTACACGCGCGTGTTGCAGCCCTCAGCTTGGCATCTGGACTTTCAAAATAGCTGATCTTGTAATTTAACTTCCCGCCCAAAACCTTTACAATTCTAAAATAAATCCTCTCGCCTAGAATTATTCGCTTTGGCGGCCAAGTGACTTCTAAAACATGATTTTTCCCCACAACAAAATTGTAAGCTTTGTAATTGAAATATTAGATTCGTATTATTTTAAGCCCAATTTCCCGGTACTTCTCAACTATATTTTGACAGTTCAGTTATATATATATATATATGTATCTTGGTGTGGCGGCCTTGGGCACAGTGGCTGGTTTTCGGTGATGAGGTGCTCGGATCGAATCCTGGCGAAGCGCTACTAAAATGCTTCCGTTCTGTGTCGTCCCTTCATAGAGGGCAATGCTGGTCTGCCCTTATGGTGCCCCCATAACCAAATGGCCAGCAAAAACTGCGGTGAGTTACAGGTTGATGTCTTCGCGACAAGTGCATCCGCATTTGAAAAAAAAATAATATATATATATTATATATATATATAATATATATATATATAGATATTATATAATATAATATATATATATAATGTACTATATATATATATAATATATATATATATACATATATGTGATTGTGTAATAAATTTTAAGATAATAACTAAGATTTATCAAATTAGTGATTTTCGCGTAGCAACAAATTTAACATAGCAGATTTCCACTCAGTTTCTATTGTTGGCGGTAAGTTGTTCCAATCTCCGAGTTAGTGTAAAAATGGCCAAGAATATAGGATATAACTGGTTAGAAGTATGTGCAATTCCTCTTGGAATATTGTATAATTGTACATATTTAAGTTAACGAAGAACTAATAAATGTTTATATATAATATATATATACTCGTACTATCAATAAATTCGGTGACTTTATTTACAGGCAACAACATCCACATGTTGGATATCCAAATGTGTGGACTTTTACCACGGATTGCCTCCCAGAGACGACGAAGAACCTGTACATACCATTTCTTGGACGATGTTACCTTGTGTTTTGGTGCAGCTTGGTCCTTTCTGTACATTGCGCCCATAAACTTCAACCAACCAACCACTGTCTACCTTGGATGTTCGCCCTCCGTTGTGGGGTCACTGGCCATCCACTTCACGGATCATCTGCAACAGCGTCTCTTCCCATTTTTAAACAAGCTGTACTCCTTTAAAAACTTTCGATCTGCACATGCTTCGTCTCGATACGCTTTTTTTGCAGTAACCGTAACGTTTCTCGCATTTGTTTTTCCTAATTTGTAGCAGAATTTGGAACGTTGCTCCAAAAAGAACATTTTGCTACATCGACATCGTAGGCTGACAGTCTGCAGCCAAATGTGCAAAGCGTCAGTGCAAAGCGTTGCAAAGCGTCATGTGACGTCTCACGCGTACGCAGATATCCAGACTTGCAAACCACATCGTTATTTCAGTTCCGCAACACACCGGGCATAAGGGGGGAGGGTAGTCCCCGAACTTATTGACTATACGAGTATATATATAGTTGTCGTGTTGCTTCATCCTGCTTTAGTTGGTTGGGCGTGTATCGTAATTTATTTAGGGTTAGTACTTATATTTTAAAAAATGGATTAGTTGGGTGCGTTGTGTTTTAAATTATTTTTTGAATACTACCCAAAGCTCTGGATGTCAAATTTAGCAAACGAACAACTGTTTTGTCAGAACCAATCAATTAAACTACTCTCGTTTGATCATGTAAATTAACACCAAAACTCCCAAATAGTCAAACCAGTAAATTTCAAAATAAAACTTAGTTTATTTACACATGCTTAATATTTACAATACTCAAATATTCTTAATATTTACAATATTCATGCTTAATATTACAATTCTTTCATTTTTCATTTTGATGCACAATATACTATCTCTCACAAGGTATTCTCTACTGCTTTGCAAAAGTTAGGGAGCATCCCGAGCAAAAAATCAAAGAAACTTATATATTACTTTATCACTAATCACTATCTCACTAAACTCTCACCCGTATAATAAATCAAATTTACCGAGCTAAAACTGGAACTGAACAGATCAAAATCAGATTCAACACTCACCCAGATTCACTTCGTCTAGTTGTTTGCTAACTCGGTTTGCTCGCCTCGCTGGGGGTTTGAGGTCAGAGAGCTTCCTTGGCATGGGGCTGCTTGGCTCGAGATGGGAAACACGCTATGTCGTAATGCTGGGCTTCTGTTACTCCTTGTCGTGGAACTCTCACTATTTCTTTCGTGATAGGGGATCACATCTCGTCGTTGCACTGGACGTCAGTCTCTCCTTCAACTTCTGACAATGCGCTTTGGCCTTCGACTGGGTCTGCTCACTTTACGGAAATTCAAATGCGGGGCTCTCTGTGTCATTTAGCCGTCGTAGGCGTTTTCTAAAAGCTATTTTCAGGAATATGGGGAGCTCTTCTCTCCACCCAACCTGTCGCCGGAACCGGTGTACGTGGAACCCTCAGGTCCACTCAAATAACTTCAAAGTACTGCTGGGGATGGGGGACCTACAGCTTCCCTGATCAAGACTCTTCTCCCTTCTTTCCCAAAAACCTCTTCCATATATTTTATCTTCATCCCCTCTTTCACCATTGACTCCACCCTCTCACAAAATTCTCCAGCCATTCCGAACACAAGAATATTTTCATTTGCTTTTACTCCTCTCTCAATTTCTTATTGGCTTCTGAACCCAATTACATTACGCCCTCATTGCCTGCCCTTGTGACCACCCAGGTTTTCCACGTGGTTATTTTACAATCCATACTGCTATAAATATAACACAAAGGCTTTTGTAAAATAACGTCACCTTTCGGTTCCAGTCATAATGTCTGTATTTCAATCTCAGACCTTCAAATATTCAAGCCTCATAAAACTGTCTTACAACGGGCTATGTCCTAAATAACACCTCTCTACCCTATAGTTATTTGTAGGCGTTAAATTCGATTCCGACTTCTATCACAAACATGTAATAAAGCCAGTTTTTTTAAGCGCTTTACTACAATGGTATTTTTTATAAAAAAATAGGTGGGTATAAATTCCTGGTAGATTTGCATGAAAGTCACACATCATATTACATATTATATTATTGATCATAAATAATGGGTCACCAAAAGTCTCATAAAAACCTTGAATAATAAAACGTTATAAAACATTTTCAAGTTTATAACATTTTCGTTAATATTTAATTTTTACTTATATATTTTCCTTTGTTTAAATTGTCAGGACATATAATTTACCCTTTCACTTCATTCTTCAAATAACATTCTGTCAATAGAATGCTTGAACTTGTCATTAACAAATAGGCTTAAACTTATGTATATTTTGCAGTATCACCTGGACGAACTCGAACGGTATAAACCATAAGTTTTATATGAATAACAACATGTATGATTGATGAGGTCACGATTTTCATTATATTTATAGACTGCCGTTGCTTCTTTTACAAAATTTTTCTTTTCATTACCTACTCAAATTTTGTTACTCCAACTAAAGTGATGCAAAAATTTCTGGCTCAACGACTTAAAATTTTGATCCTCTCATAGATATACCCAAAAATATTTGTCCACATTTTGAATTGGGCATAAATATTTCGCATTCAAAATAAAAATACTTCACCTTTTCTGTACGATTGAGAAGCTTTGAAAAATCTTGAATAAAAGATTGCATGGAAAGAAGGAATTCACATGAATATGTAAGTTTAGCATTCGGGTTCAAAAATTTGCACGTATTTAAGATAGTAAATATTTTGCGTTCATAAATACACAAATATTTACTTTATGCCCCCATACAAATAGTTTTACGGGTTTAAAATTATGAATACTTGAAGCTTTATGCTAAAACGACAGATATTATAATCAACTGCCCATGTTTTAAAATACAAATATAACTTTTAACTTACGTTTTTAAAATTTCCTTCGTTTTTAAAATACTCTTAATGGATATAACTCACGGTGCTTGGTAATAAGCGAAAAATGCAACTGAAATATACAAAACAAATCATTCTAACTATTGAAATCATGTTTTTAATGGTCTTCATTTTTTTGATTTCCTATCTTTTAAACATTAATTTTTATTCGGAACCAATAATAATTATTTCCGAATTTCTTTTGTTTCTCGAAAATCATTAACATTTTCAAAATATGAAAATTGGAATAATTGCTTGTAACTAGACGGTTAAAATAATGTATTTATTTAATTATTTTACATATGATCTTATATTTACATACAGCTAATAGAAATTTTGAAAATGCTCCTTTTTCTAAAACATCGCATGGTTAATAGTTTTATCCGGATTATATCTATCTATCTATATATCTATATAATATATATATATATATGTAACAAGATAACGCGTCTTCCTGAATTACTTTACTTTAAAGCATATTCTATTGTTAATAAAGTACGACCCCTTGTCCAAAATTGCGACCTAAAAGTAAAATAAGATAATTTATCGTAGCCCTGCAGATCATTAAGAAGGCATGTGAACTATCGGAACTTAATAACATCGCCAGATATGAGTGTTAGAAGTTTATGAGATTCCGAATGTCAGTATAGTGTCAAAATTCTTGAAGAGCCCTCGAACCACTCCGAAGTTATGTCTTCTATAACGTCAAAAAACCCACTTTGCAAGAACTTTATGGCCACTTATCCTACGCCCAGGTCAACAGTTCACAGTTCTAACAAGCGCGGGATTTAGCAGTAAAGTCCCCGATAAACTTAAGTGGCCACGTGAACTCTACGAATCTAAAGTCGTCCAATTAAAATATTAAGTAGTTTAGGCCCTCTGGCGTAAATATTGCAAAACACCTATTTAATATTGCATGAACATAAGACTTTTCTCTCTGCGTGTCTAACTCTCGTTGCTGTCGGACCTGCTGCCCGCTCCTGTATGTAATCCGCGCCCCGTCCGGGCAAATCCAAGGGCCGCTGCAGCCTTCGCGATGCTTCATAATTGAATAAAGGTGATTTACTGGATATCGTCGGAAATGTGTGTTCCTCTTCTATGGCTCCGTGTGTATTACTCTCCTAAATTTTGTAAGTGTTTTCCTGAATGAATACTCAGCCCGACTGCATCACTCCTCGTACCGAATGCATCTCCCATAAGTTCTACGCGTCAATCCCCTTGTGCTAAACTTTCCAAATGGGATTATTATCACATTTATAAAGTCGACAGGATTCTGGATTAGCTAAGCTAACCCCATGGTGAGGGAGTATTTAGACCTGGGTCACATGGATCAGGTTTGTAACTCAGAGTTGCCTGGTCAGTTGTATTACATCCCCCACCATGCGGTTATTAAGGAATCTAGCTCTACTACTAAACTTCGAGTGGTGTTCAACGCAACCAGCAAGTCGGCATCGGGAATTTCTCTTAACGATATTCTTATGGTAGGACCTAGAATACAACAGGAACTGTTTCCAATTTTGGATCAAATTTAGATCTTATCCTGTAGTTATTATGGCTGATATTATAAAAAGTTTAGGCAAGTTTTTAATAGCCAAGAAGATAGAGACTTTCAAAGAATATTTTTGGCGGAACAGCCCGAAAGAGCCTATTCAGGAATTTCGTCTCAAAACTGTTACTTATGGCACCACATCTGCGCCCTATTTGGCTACGCGCTCTTTATATCAACTTGCTCATGACGAGCAAAATGAATATCCTTTGGCTGCAAAGGCTGTACTTCAGAATTTTTATGTGGATGATTGCTTAGCAGGTGCTATGAATACAGAGGAGTGTAAAAATCTGGTGGATCAACTTGTACTATGTTAGACGAGGAGGATTTCTTCTGCGTAAGTGGTCCTCAAATGATGTGTCAGTCTTAGAGAAATACCTAAAGAGCTTAGAAAACGTTTCTGAACCAATGAAAATTCTGAAGATAGCTCCATCAAAATTTTGGGGATTTACTGGAATCCACATGAGGACTACTTCAACTTTCCATGTCTAAGTTAGAGGAAAAAATCAAATACCACTAAACGAGATATCCTATCGGATTTAGCAAAAAATATTTGATCCCCTTGATTGGCTTGCCCTTGTATTATTATGTCAAAATCTTGATTCAGGATATGTGAAGCTCCATTTATCGTGGGATGAGCCCCGTTAGTGATGAAGTAGCAAATAAGTGGAAGAGGTTTCGGAAAGATTTACCTCTATTCAAAAACTGAAAATTCCTAGATTTTCACTTGTGCCTGACATGAACTATTACGATATTTGTGCTTTCTGTGATGCCTCTGAGAAATGCTACTGTGCAGTTATTTATTTAAGTTTCCGTGTCACGAAATTTAGACATTAAAGTTTCGCTCTTAGCATCGAAAACTAGAGTTGCTCCTCTGAAGGTGCAATCATTGCCTCGACTGGAATTATGCTCTGCTAATTTGTTAGTCGATTTTGTTAAATCAGTGTTGGAACATTTAGAGTTCCCGGTGCGTAATGTGTTCGCTTGGACGGATTCCACTGTCGCACTGTGCTGGATTTCATCTAAACCCTATCGTTGGGTTCCCTTTGTCGCTAACCGTGTTGCCAAAATACAAACCATCGTCTCTAGTATTAAGTGGAACCACATCGATGGTAAGCTGAACCCGGCTGATGCAGCTACCAGAGATCTTTTCCCATCCGAACTGCTGAATTGTGAACGTTGGTTCCTGGGACCTGAATGGTGGGTTCTGCTTTCGAAAAATATATTGGACGGTGAAACATTTTTGTGTAGACAGAGACGCTGAAGAAGTTCGGCAGGGAAGAAAGAAAAACATACATTACAGCAGCTTGTATAGTGGAGGAATATGATATTTTAAACGGTATTCATCTTGGTCAAAACTACGCCGTATAGTGGCACTATGTCTCCGATTCATACGCAATTGTCACAACTCTTCTAAAGTCGCGTGAGTGGCTTTCTGACAACTGAAGAGATTAGATCGGCTACTAAATCAATAATAAAAATATCAACGATCTTATTTCCCTGAAGAGCTCTCTTGTCTACAGCCATCCAAAGAATTGAAAAGTGTGCAAAGTCGAATAATACAATTGACACCATTCCTTGATCGAAGATGGTATTGTTCGTGTAGGTGGTCGCTTGAAAAATGGGAACCTTCCGGAAATAGCAAACATCCTATTTTGCTTCCAAAAGAAGGGCATGTAACTAATCTCATTGTGACTCATTACCATATTGGTTACTTGCATGCCAGTCAAGAATTATTAATTAGCACCTTAAGAATGCAATTTTGGATTTTATCTGTGAGAAGTGTTGTGAGAAAAATCCTTCATAGATGCTTTCCTTGCATAAAAAATCGAGGCAGACTATGAGCCAAATAGGGTGAGGTTACCCCACTCCCGTGTTAACCTCAGACCATTTGCAGTAACTGGTATGAGTTAGGCAGGACCATATTTGAGCAGTCCCAAGCTAGAAGAGGAGCCAAGGCTTTCAAGTGTTACATAGCACGTTTTGTGTGCTTTCAACAAGGCAGTGACTTAGAATTGGTCAGTGATTTAACTCCTCTACATTTTGGCAGCCCTAAAAGAGTTTATCGCCCGTCGTGGCAAACCTTCCGAAATTTCGAGTGACTGTGGAACTAATTTCAAAGGTGCCAGTAAAGACTTAAGGACATTTATAGAAATGCAGCTCTGATTGAGAAAGTAACGACGTATCCATTTATATCACTTCTGAAGGTATACTTGGCATTTTAACCCCCCATCGTCCCCTCACTTCGGTGGTATATGGGAAGCTAATGTGAAGTCCATGAAATTTCATCTTAAACGAGTACTAGGATCTACAACCTGTAACTTATGAGAATTTATAACAGTGTTAACACAAGTGGAAGCAGTGCATGATTCGTCGTCCTCTGGGTGCAATGGTCAAGTTGATCCAAACGATATTAGTGTAGTGAACACCGGGAACATTTTCTTGATCGGAGCTGCCCTTGTTGCCATTCCTGAATCGACTTAAGTGATGTGAAATCTTCTAGACTTAAGCGCTGGTCTCTAGTTCAACAACTGGTGCAGCATTTTTGGAAGCGTTGGTGTTCAGAGTACTTGACAACTCTTCACAGAGTGATGTTTTAAGCTATTTCGATGCATCTTCGTTCCCAGACAGCTAATCTACGCTACTTTTGCCTGCTGATATAAACGTTTGCCTGCTGATTATGCCTGCTGATTATACATAATATGATGGGGATTTTAGCTTCCCCATCACTAGTATCATCACTCGAAGTTCGTGAGCACTGAGAAAACTCTCCTACTGAAGAATTATCACAATTAGGGTCTATGGCGGAAGAAAATTTTAAGTGTCCATTATTTGTGCCCGATGGTGAAATTGAAATTGAGGACTGCCTGAAGTATTTTACAAGAAAATGCAACGAATTAAATCTGAGTGACGAGAAGAAACTTTCTAAATTTCCGGTTTATTTCGGACCTGCAGCATTGAACTTTTTATTTCCGCGTGTATCGACTTACAGTCATGGAGGGATGTGCAAAACAAATTCATCGATCAGTACACGTGCGGTAAGAGTTACACTTTTGACAACTTTATAAAGATAACATACTCTGCGTGTGGAGATATTAATTCCTACTACAATCGAAGACTGAATTCGCCTCAAAAGCTTAAATTTTCCGAGGAACTAACGGTGCAATCTCTAAACGGGGACTGCCTCCCATTTCCGAGCATTCTCGTATCCCACGATCTTGAAAACGACGTCCGAATGGATACAATAGCAAGAAGAGTGTTTGCCGATGATCCCCACGGTGCTTCAGACGAGCCGAGATGTCATAAATCCATCACGACCCATAAACTCAACACGACCTTATGTTCCCAGGGATCCCATTTCAACCTCCCGGGCCAAGGGAATTTTCTCCTGCTACCCCGCAGTATCAGCGGATCCCAAGTCAACCCAGCGATGCACTATCAAACCACAAGACCTCCGATGAGACGAGATAATTTGCCAAAATCGCCAATGACCTTACATCAAAATGAAAATCATCTTAATGAACAATTAATTGCAGAACTACTTGACACGAGATCCACAATTAATGTAATGCCTTATCATTTATTTCCGAATCTCTGCGGAACGACCATCATATCGAGCGCCGAAGAAAGACTCCCTAAGGTAAAAAACGTTAAAAGGTGTTGCTCAGGTAAGAAAAATTGTCCTCCTTGAAAAACATACATGTTCTAAGATTACAAAATTTATCAAGTTTTATGCGATTGAATCCAATTTAAACTAGTCATTATTATCAACAGAATTTGTGAATCAGTTCAATTAAATCTAGATTTTAATACCTTCAAGTTTATCAATTAATAGAAATGTACCTCAAACGAAGTGTACCTATATAGATAATAACTTTGTATGCTTGATGTATGATTCGAATTCAGTAAATGTAAAAAGGAAATTTAAAGAAAGTGAATATAAGGTTAAATGTAATGAATATAATTTTGAGTTTCATGAGATACCGAAAAATACAATTAATTGAGTTGTTAGAGGAATATAATAATGTGTTTGCAAATCTAAATATGATGCTGGTTGCATCGACTTTACCCCAAGAGTTATTCTAACGCCGAACTACCGAGCTCATTACGTCCATATAGAGCATCTCCTAAAGATAATGCAGAGATAAAGAAACCAATTGATGACTTCTAGCCGCTGACTTAATAAATCCCTCCTGTAGCCCTTTTCATTTCTATTACCTGGCATATAAACGTGATGAAAATGCAAAAACTAGATTATGCATTGATTATAGACAACTTAACAAAATAATCAAACAGATTCTGACCCTATTCCCAGAATTGATGCCGTCCTTAGATCAATTAACTCATGCTAAAAACTTTCCACTTTGGATTTAGCATCAGGGTTATAGGCACATTCGACTTAATGAAAACGATACGAAAAACTACTCTTTACATCTAATTTCGGACTCTATGAATAGAAACGATTGCCTTTTGAAGTGAAGAAATGCTCCAGCCATTTTTCAAAGAACTCTCAGACAAATTCTTAATAAAGATCATATTAAGTTTGCCTTAAATTATTTCGGATGATATAATTATCTTTCGCATCTTTTGAAGAACAGTTAGAGCATTTGAGAATTATATTTTCAGTATGTGAAAAGAAAACATAAACTAAAACGTCAAAATGTCAGTTCGCGCGAGAAAAAGGATTAAATTTCTAGTTATGAAGTTGAGTCTGGAAAAATATCATCCCATCCATGACAATAGTGAAGGAATTAAAAAGTTAGAGCCACCCAGAAATTTAAGAATTACAAATATTTTTAGGAAGTATTGATGTGTATAATAAATTCATTCCAAACTACGCCAACAGAATTACTTAAAAGAATATTAAATATGAGTGGAGGTGACCAGTGCCACAGGCGTTCAAAAGTTAAAAATAGCTTAATTTCTAACCAGTGCTAACTCTGTTCATCCTAATTACCCCTTGTCATTTTTTGTTGATGCATCACAGAAGCGGTAGCTGCCTATTTAAAGCAAGAACACCCGATAATACACTTCATCCTGTAGCTTTTCATTCAAGAAAACTTAGGCCCTATGAAAAAAAATTACGCTATAAACGGAATTAGAGTGGTTTCTCATTAATTGATGCTGTCGATAAATTTTATTGTTATTTACACGGAAGCCACTTCACAATTCATACGGACCACGCATCTTTGGTTTGGTTAAAAAGTATCAAACACCCTACCGGAAGATTATTTCGATGGTCGTTAAAACTGTCAATGTATGATTTCGATATAAAGTATAAGAAAAGGTTCTACCAATATTGAAGCTGATATGTTAACACGTATCCTATTTCCTCATCATATTAGTTTAAATTCTCATTTTTTTATCTACTGAAGAACTAGAAATCCATCAAAGATTGACATTTGGGTGTAATAAATTCAGAAAATTAATAACTTGTTATGATCAAAAAGAAATGGTTTATAGATTTGTGTTTCCATATTCTCTACGCTTAAAGTTACTAGGAAAAGCGCAGCTAGAGCTGTGGACATGTTGGTGTTTCTTCCATGTTGAATGTATTATCACCTCAATATTACTGGTATGGTATTTTAATGATGTCAAAAATTATGTCAAACATTGTGAAATATGTCAACTTAACCACTAGAACCGCGGACGGGTCAATTTGACCCAAACGATGTTAATTTATCACCACTCGAAAACTATCGATTGAAAACACAATTCCTTTTATGACTTTTAATATTTTAATGTGACAACAATTTACCAAATTTAAAAATTCGTAACATAAATATTGTTCCGATTATTAACACTTCTACTAAAACCGCGGAGCGGGTCAATTTTACCCGTAAGAAAAGTCAAATGCACAATAACGAAAAACAGATGCAATTTTCGAACTGTAAACTGTAAAGTACTTCTACCCACTCTAGAATTCCTTAAATGGACTGTACCAGAAGGGGTATAGTGAAGGTGTTTCAGTCAAGGTCATTATATTTGGTTTGAAAACACGAACGACGTTCGAATGCAGTGAAAATTACTGCGAATATTTAGAAACTTTGAAGTTGTTTTTATTCTGTAATTAGTATTGTATAAAACTATGTCACGACGCCGTAATATTGCTGTTCAGGAAGCTTTAGAATATTTAAAACAATTATATGAAAAGGATTCAGAAGGTTCGGAAAAAGAAGGTTTCCCAAGATTCGATTTTGAGTAGTGAGGATCAATACCTGCCTGCTAATGAATAAAATTTGGAATCGGATGAAGAAAATGAAAGTGAAGATTACTCTGGCAATGCTCTAACAATCCCTGGTCCTTCTCATCGCAATACTGATGATAATTTATCTGACAAAAAATAAAAATCAAACATTCCAAGAAAAGATACACACACGCAAAGAAATTTCAAAAAGAAGAATCGACAATAACATTCAAAGTTGGAAATAATGAAGATGGCAAAGATGGGACAATTTGGAATGTCGCTCAATTAGGAACAAACGATAGAGGAAGAAAATCAAAGTGTAATATTTTGAAAGAAGTAGGGGGGCCCAACACCACATGCTAAACGCAATGTTATCGACAACTGTCCTTCAAGTGCTTGGAGACTTTTTATAGATGAATGGATATTGAAACACATAAAGAAATATGCTGAAGATGAAGCTCATCGGGCAGATTCGGGAAGGAGAATGGAATATAACATTAGAAAAAATAGATGCTTTTATATAAATTTATATGCACGTGGCATATATTGTGCAAAAGGACTTGAACTGGATAGCTTGTGGTCAAAGAACTGAGGACCACCATTTTTCCAAAATACAATGTCAAGAGAGCAATTTCGTGAAATAATGGGATTTTTACCCTTCTACATAAAACTAGTAGGTAACCCGCCATTTTGACGTCATAATGGAAAAAGTATATGAAAGTTAAAAAGTATCCTGAATTATCTAAAATATTGCATTTAATCCACACCTTGTAAATGCAAATCCCTTTCATTATTTTTTATTTATTTAGTTTTCATGCGATTGGAGTAGTAGACTGCCATCCACCCGTCATTTTGACGTCATAATACTAAAAATGGCGTCATAATGAAAAATTATATGAAAGTTAAAAAATTTTTTACAGTTCACTACGGGATTCATTCACATTCAAGTTTGTTGTTTACGTTCAGAATTCATCGCAAAGTAAACAGATTCTTAAAAATTGTTAAATATACCAGCTAAAAAACATCCATTTTTTTTAGTTCTGAATGTTTTATAGAAAAATAGGCTGAACAAACGTGATTTGATGGAAATATTTGTTTTTAGGTAAGAAAAAATTCTGATCCACATCTGAAATTGAAATTAAGCCTAACCGGAGGTTTGTTTACTGAGGGCTTCAATTGAAAGATCGAAGTGTCATACAGACACAACGGCTATTATATATAGGATAAACAAGATCAAAGCGTCTAGAGACAGACAAATTTGCAATTATTTCAGATATCTGAAATCGTTTCAGGGAAAATTGAAAGACTAACTATACACCAGGTCCTAATGTAACTCTTGATGAACAGTTATTCCTACAAAAGCTAGGTGTAGGTTTATCCAATACATGCAAACCAAACCAGATAAGTGTGGAATCAAGTTCTGGTTGGCTGCAGATTTGACTCAAAATATCTGTAAATGGATTCCCGTATGTTGGAAAGATAACCAAAGTCCATCCAACGTTTCTCTTTCTGAACATGTAGTGCTGCGACTAATAAGTCCATATGAGAAAAAGAGGTAGAAATGGTCACTACGAACAACTATTTCCCGACACTGAAGCTTGCAGAGGCATTGAATCCAAAAACACTAGCCTTGTAGGAACTGTAAAACGCTCATGAAGAGAAATACTAGTCTCTGTAAAATGGTTAAAATCCACATTGTATTCGACTACGGTACTAACCCATAAAGACATGAGTCTAACTGTTTTATCGAGGTAAAAAAGATAAAAACGTTTTTTTGCTAAGTAGTCTCCATCCAACGTAGAAATTGCAGATAACCCAATAAAACTACAATCTCTTTCTGCAACGCAAGTAAATACGGTGTGGACGTGATTGAACAAATGGCAAGGAAATTTACAGTCAAGTCTGCTTCACGTAGGTGGCCGGTGCAGGTTTTTTTTTGTAATATTTTGGACCTTGCTGCAATCAATGTCTGAGTTTTATATAAAGCTGAAACTGGAAAATCTATTAGTCGACGGCAATTCATTCAAGACTTAGTTGAAGAATTGCTAGAAATGTTTGTTCTCTTCCGACATAAAAAGGTGGCAAAACGAGCATGTGAAGCAACCAATGAAATTGACAGACAACCAAAAATTAAGCGTAAACGAGTTCCGATGCCACATTTCGAAATGTGAAATAAACTCTAGATATCTGTTTCAAAATGTAAAGCACCCATCTATGGAAAATGTACAAAACTTATTAATCAGTTTTGTACAAAATGCATACAATAAATTGGATTTATAATCTGTAAAACTAAGGTACTGATAAAATTTTATGTAACTGGATAAAATTTGTTAATTTTTAATTTTTTGAAATTATGTCTAAACATATTAAAAAGAGATACTCTGTTTTTCCATTGAAATTAGGAAATTTATGCCATATTTTTTAAAAGGAGACATGTTATTATACTCAAGGACATAAAATTTTAATAATACTATTTGTAAAAAATTAAGTTAATTTTCTCTTGTTTATATAAAAGTATTAATGTAATTCTGAGAATATTGATTATTGTTTTAAAAAATAAAACGTTTTAGTAAAATATATTAAGCGCTTGTGCATATTTGATAAGTTTACAATGTAGGGGTCAAAATGAACCCGCTCCGCGGTTCTAGGTATATCGAAAATTCCCGCGGTTCTAGTGTAACAAAAAATCGCGACAGAAAAAATATGGTTTGTTACAAAATTTACCCCTGCACATGACCTTTTTGATGTTGTTTCTATTGACACTGTTGGTGGTTTAAACCTATTATGAATCCACTATTATGAACACTATTATGAAAAAGTATTTACATATTGTTATTGATTCAGGCTACCAGAGTACATTTTGGACTTATCCTTCTAAAAGTGTAACCACTGATACATACAATAAATTGTCTAAACAATTATTTCAGATTCAAGTACCAAAGAAATTATTAAGCCGACCGTAACGCTGCCTTTACCTTCCACAAATTTAAACATTTTTTGAGAAGATCATAATTGTTAGTCAATTATGTCATGCGCGACACCGACGACAAACAATTGTACTGTAGAAAAGAGTAGATCAAGACTATCATAACGAGACTAAAATGCAAACTTAGTTCATATCAAGAAAAATAGCATGGACAAAATTATTGACTCAATTACTGATGAATATAATAATACCCCCATCATTCCGTCACTAAATTCCTCCTTCGTACCTCTTGTACGGCAAGTTACCTTACGAAAATTTAATTCAAAACCAAGAATGTTCCACCAATAGAGGTAGCTAGGAAAATTGCAGAAAAGAGACTAACACAATATCATTCCCGTAATAAGATAGATACATACTCATTTTAAAGTAGCTGATTTTAAGCCCGGAGACCTAGTAATGTATGAAGAATTCCAATATCCAAATACTCGTAAACTTACTTCCCCTTATTCTGACCCTACACCATTTTAAAACAATTTTCTAATGTACTTTTGAAATTAACAAACCTAATCATTTGACTAAAAACTTACTGAAATCGTACACTCGACCAATTAAGACACTTTAATCGACAGAAAAGGTTAAATTATCTACAAAAAAGAGTAAAATCCCATAGCATTAAGGACGTAGAAGCGAAATCTCTACGAGAAAAGAAAAAGAAAGAAAGAAAGTAGGTACAATTCAAACCACCCCGCCCGTTACAGCTTACTATACACACATGTGAAAGGTTAAATGTCACAAGCTCGGAAGAGATATTTACTCATCGCTCCCGAAGGAAGGAGAATCACTGCGAGCAAAGCAACGTGTTCATGGTTAATTTTTTTCTATAAATGCCGCATAAAGCTGGTGTGAAAAAAAATTGTTTTGTTCATCAAACTTCTTTTATTTTGTATTATGGTTTTACAGTGTTTTTCAAGTATTATAAGATTTATTGTTTATTAAATATTAAGAATGTTTCTTATAATTAATTATACTGTAAATCTCTGTTCTATATTATAAGAGTACTAACGTATCAAAATTGCATACAAAATGTTTTTGAGTACAACAATGCTAACTTGGAATCTTATACAAGTTACCACATTTTGTACTTATTATTTTTATTGTTGGAGAATATGGTGTTAAATCCTCAGGTTTGCTATGTTTGAAAAAACGTAAAGGTATATAATTTTATATGCATAGAGATTTTCTTGGTCAGTAGATAAGATAGAGAAGCAGTTGTCCACTTATCTGGCATCGGAGCGTCCTTCGTAAAAGCTGCTAAGCTGTTCTTAACCACGGTTGGTTTTTTGACATCCTTTTGTTAATGAAAAAGCCCATGTCTAAGGAAAGTCTCATTTCTTCTTCTTCTGATGATGAAAAAAAAATGGTATAAGGATATTAAAATCGTGTTGAATTTACTAGAAGAGATGGATTATATGACTAGAGGATTTAAATCAGATTGCATACATTTTGGTAATCTTGTTGAAATTAAAAAACTTATTTGATGTTCTAACTAAAAAGCAAAATATCGACTCTTATGATATACTAGCATATGGACTTCTATATATTGTGAATTTTATCTATTTTATACAGAGAAGAATTTGTCACCTATCCTTTCTTTGTTGATTATGGAATAGAAGTCCTCACTATGACGAATGATGGAAAAACTCAAGTCCATCATTTTGATGTATAGAGACTGTTCTTCTGTTCAACCATATATAGATTTATAAGTGTTTATATTGTTGTATATTTGTATCAGGGTGGTAAAACTTAAAAATTTGCAAAATTTTATGTCACCGGAAAAGTCTTCCTTGCAGCAAGAACTTTTCTTATTTCGATGGAGGGGAAATGTAACAAGAAAACTCGTCTTCCTAAATTACTTTACTTTAAAGCATATTCTATTGTAAATAAAGTACGACCCCTTGTCCAAAATTGCGACCTAAAAGTAAAATAAGATAATATATCGTAGCCCTGCAGATCATTAAGCAGGCATGTGAACTATCGGAACTCAATAACATCCCCAGATATGAGTTTTAGAAGTTCATGAGATTCCGAATGTCAGTATAGTGTCCAAAATTCTTGAAGAGCCCTCGAACCTCTCCGAAGTTTTGTCTTCTATAACGTCAAAAACCCCACTTTGCAAGAACTTTATGGCCACTTATCCTACGCCCAGGTCAACAGTTTGCAGTTCTAACAAGCGCGGGATCTAGCAGTGAAGTCCCCGATAAACTTAAGTGGACACGTAAACTCCACGAATCTAAAGTCGCCCAATTAAAATATTAAGTAGTTTATGCCCTCTGGCATGAATATCGCAAAACACCCATTTAATATTGCATGAAGAGAAGACTTTTCTCTCTGCGTGTCTAACTCTCGTTGCTGTTGGACCTGCTGTCCGCTCCTGTATGTAATCCGCGCTCCGTCCGGGCAAATCCAAGGGCCACTGCAGCCTTCGCGATGCTTCATAATTGAATAAAGGTGATTTACTGGATATCGTCGGAAATGTGTGTTCCTCTTCTATGGCTCCGCGTGTGTTACTCTCCTAAAGTTTCGTAGTGTTTTCCTGAATGAATACTCAGCCCGACTGCATCACTCCTCGTACCGACTGCATCTCCCATAAGTTCTACGCGTCAATCCCCTTGTGCTAAACTTTCCAAATGTGATTATTATCACATATATATATTGATAGATATATAGATAGGTATAACGTAATATAATATAATATAATGTAATAACCCTCCACCATTTATTAATTCTATTCCCCTAATTTCGTATATTTCTTTTTATATCTAATACACAACCCTAACCCTTTACACTTCAATTTGTGCTTATGGCAACCTTGCCTGTACATCTGTCGCTTAGCTGTCGCTGGAATATCACTCGATAGAGATCACGTGGACAAAGGTACGAAGAAACGATTACTATCACGAAACTTAACATGTATGTAGTGTATAAGGAGATAAGCAAAATGATTACAAACTCAGAGAACGGACCGTTTATTAAGAAGATATGGCATGAAAAAGATTACGAATAAGTAAGTAGTAAACCCATCTCTGGCAGCTATACAAGCCGAAAACGGCTTGGCATCGAATCAGTGAGGTCACCTATGACCTCCTGCTGAAGATCATGCCATAATCTTTGAGACTGGGCATTTAATTAACCAGTATTCCTGGACGGCCACTGTTGCCTTCCAAGCACATCCCAGACGTGCTCTAATGGCGAGAGGTCTGGTGACCTGGCAGGCCATGGGAATACGTCATATCCTTGAAGACATTGTTGGGAGAGTCGCGCAGTATGTGGATTAGCGCTGTTGTGCTGATAAATGGCACCCGGGCGACTTGATATTATAGGCAGTACAACTGACTTTAAAATCTCGTACACGTAACTGCGTGCCGTCAAAGTGCGTTGAAGGACCACTAGAGGTGATCGTGTGTCACAACAAATCGCTCCCCACTCTGTCACACCTTGTGTAATCGCCGTATGCCTCTCGACAATAAATGCCGGATCGGACCGGTGGCCTGGCTGCCTCCACACGTGTATGCGAGGGGGCATCAGCATTGAGACTGAATCGGGATTCATCGCTAAAGATCACACGGCTCCAGTCGGTCACACATCAGCTTGACCGAGGTCGGCAAAAATTAAATCGACACTGCCTATGATGTGGGGTAGGCGGTAGGCGTCTTAATGGACTTCGGCCAGTCCTCAACGAATGGTTTCCCTTGATACCACCGTATGTCTGGAAGGTGGTATATGACGTCGAACCGATTCTAGCGACGTTGTTGGTGCGGACTTGGCCGCTCTTATAATTGGGCGATTCTCGCGCCCATTTGTGCTCCTGGGACAACCTGACCCTCCGCGACGGTAGAGTATCTATTCCGTGATCGATCGTTCCCAACACTGAGCAACTACCATATCGCTCCGACCGAGGTGGTGGTCGATAACGGCTGTTCGACAACCTGCTTCTCTAAGGAGCACTATACAAACGTTTGTCGGACTCAGAGTCCGACAATTGTTTGTACTGTCGCCGGTTACGTCTCAGAGGCATTTCTAGTCACAATATCGTCCATCGAAGTGGACAGATTTGCTTGAATAACCCTATTAGTCCAGTAACCTACTACATCGTAAGTTGCATCAAGTGGTGGTAGTATGTTTCTTATTTTTGTCTTGTATGGGATGTGACTAAGATGAAAAAAGTTTTCGACCTCGGCTGTCCCCCGGATCACTTTTGAATATCCCAATAACTTCAAAAATTTCGCACTTTTTTCTGTTTTTTCCCATTTTGACCATGAAGGAACACGTTTTCGACAAAGATCCTAATACACATGTTTAAACTAGATTACATGCGATACAATTTGAGACCAGAATGGGCTTAGTAGACCGAATAGTTTCTTAGATAGAGCTTTTCAAAGTTTGGCAAATTTTCCAAACTTCAAAATTTTAAGCTAATTTTCATGTTTCATCATATGCAATTGTCTTTATATCTTCAATAACCTGTCTGATATGAGTCATCGAAGTTAACATTTATTCAATTTAACATTCTGATTCGGGGTGTTGAGGAGGGGAAGTATGGTGGGAGGGGGGAGTTCACTATTCACAACCAGACGACTGAAATTGAAATACAAAATCTATTTAACAAACATTTATATCAACTGTACACAAAAAGTGTAAATGGAGTGGATGAAAGTGTAAACGAAATGCGAATTAAAGATGTTTGCTCCTCTTCGAAGGACCAGGGCGAAGCAAATCCGCCAATCCGAATCCTTCATTACAATATTTATCGTCCTGGAATTCATAAAATGGAATGAAAATATTTATTTTTTGAATATCCCAAGGTAAAACCTTGTCAAACAGTCGTAATATAAATGCAACACACATCTTGGTAAATATTAATTGATAGAATAATGGTATCTATAGCATGTGGGTAAGTATTATTAGTAGAAATAATGGTAACTTTCATTAAACATACGAGTGTAAGTACACCTGATACCCTTTGCGTTATATCTCACACATTTTCATATACTAATACACATTAGTACAAATAAAAATAATCACCTCATCTTTTCATAAGGTAACCTTGCACGTGAACGATAATACTTTTCACTGTTATACACCAAATCTACCGTTATATAACCTTTAATATCTGTAAGGAGGACTCCCTTTAAAGATTACTATAATAATGCTTAACATTTTATGTCTTCTTAGATACCAAAACACTAAAAAAATATATGCTATACACCTCATATAAACATAATCAACAATCATACACTATATGTATATGCACTGAATAATATAATATATGTAATCATTAATTCTTGAATAAACTATTTTTATTATACTGTCCCTTTATTCAGTATATTTGTCGAATGTCATTCCAGTTCTTAGAATTGACGCTTCATTATTCGAGTTCATTAATCACTGTTGTGGAGAGAAATTTTTGTTTTCTACAAAGGCCCAATATTTCAAACAATTCTATTTTCTATGGTTTCACTCTGTCAATTCATTAATTATGTATAGAAACCAAATATTTGCCCTTAATAATACAGTAGAAATATATCTATTCTAATTTGTTTCCTAACCTCCCTGCCTGTGATTTACTATCCATCATTTTCTTGCAAATACAACAAATTCCGTCACGACACCACTCACACTGTTTCACAGGATATGCGTTTTGAAACAGTCGGATGAAGATTTGAAGATCTTCACGTACGCGCTTTCACTATTCCTGATGTCTCTATTCACTCAAGGGGGAAAGAGGAGGGCAATAAGTCCTCTTTTTATGCAGCATTCCAACCAGTCAATATTGATTAGTCACGAGGAAAAACTAAATTTGTGATTGTAGATGGTTGTCATCTACTTTAGAAAGTGGTGTAGCCCAAGCACTCCTCGTTTGAGTTGATAGCTGCCCGATATGTAAAATATCTCGAGGCACGGTACAGTTAGAACATAGCTGTAGTATTCGATGGTTACCCAACAGAGCCAAACCAAAAGAGAACAAAGAGTTCTGAACGTAATCACCGAGCTCAGGCCCATTCATCTCCTGGGTTGATATTTGAGGAAACAATCACTCCTGATGTTTCCCAAGATTTTTTTTATCCAATGATAAAAACAAATTAAGATTCATCCAACTTCTGAAGATTAAATATGAAGCCAAGTACATTGAGGTTTATCAGGCTGAAGAAGATGCTGACACGGTAATCATCACTACAGCTATCAGAAAGGCCTATGAATTTCAGGTTGTGGTTATTGCAGCAGAGTATGTCGACTTGCTGGTCATCCTCACTGGTCTCAGGAGTCCCACACAAGGTACCATATACCTTCAGATCTGTGGAAGAGGCAAAACGCCAGATGTCTTCTACTCAACCACCTCAACATCTGCTAACAGTCAGTTCAATACTTTCACTCACGCCTTCTGTGGCTGTCATTCCACCTCGTGCTTCTTCGGGCAGGGGAAACCCACGTTGTTTCAAACACTACAGAAACATGTAGACCCTAAAGAGAAAGCTGCAGTTATTCTAATCCAGCAGAAACACCTGCCCAAGTAGCTGAAGCCGGGGAAAAATCCTCATTGAGCTGTAAGGTGGGGAAACGTCCAGTCAAACCCTCAACGAACTACGCTATCAGCTCTTCACAAAGGCTACAGCCAAGAACAGTTTCAACCTGGCCAGACTTCCTCCCACGCAATATGCTGCAAAGCTACATTGTTTCGCACATACCAAAAAGTGCAGCAGTGGCTGGGTTACAAAAATAATCCGATCGAATAGGGATGGGTTGCTATAGACCGAGGCCTTTCTCTAAAGATGATGTCGAGGGAAGAGCCCCCTCAAATCTGCTGAACATGATTTCCGGCAATTGCAAGAAGGGATGCAGAAATGCTTGTAGCTGCAGCAAGGCAAGTTTGAAGTATTTAGTTGTCTGCGGAACCTGTAATGGCCAGTCTAAAAACCTGCCTGATATTACGGTAGACGTCGATGTCAACACTCACGATTTAGACGAGCTCGATGACGACGACGAGATGGATAGGCTGCTCGACTATCCAGTTAGCCAACTCGCCAGAGATGGGGACACCGCAGGTGTGGAAAATGATATTTAGAGGCATAGAGGATATATAACGGAAGGAAAGCAGACAAAGAAGTGCCTTGACCAGCTAGGTGTAATGAGCTGCGTAGGCGAAGCGAAAGTGAGGTGTGACAAGTTGGGAGAGTTGAAAACAAGAAAAGGGTCACCAGCTGCGAATAACGATCTGGGAGAAGGTGAAATTGGATGCAAAGAGGAGACTTTGTTGAGATAAGAAAAGGGGTTAGGCAGTTTTCGATGTTGGATTTCGTTAAAAATCACAGCAGGGTGTCGGAGAGTGGTGTGAGAAGTTGGGAGTGTGAGAAGCCCCAGAATGGTGGACGGGCGTATACCCCCTTCAATTTTGATTGGAGAAGATATTAATATAAAAATAGATGGTCAGCCAATGAAGTGGTCCTCATTGGTCAGGAGAGAGCCACCAATGGAGTCCTGAATAGGTAATTATCAAAGTTTAGCTCGGGATGAAATATGGTAGAGCAGTTAGAGAACTCAGAGAAGAGAAGAGTTAGACTCAGTTAGAGAAGTTAGAGAAGATTAGTTTGAGAACTCAAAAGAGACGCAGGCAGCTTTTAGACGAGCACAGAGGGCCACAGTGAAGGCGCCCGGCGGAGACAAAGCCCCAGAGTTAGACGGAAATTGAGAGGACAAGCTACTTACGTACGGACCTTAGCGAACCGCGGCCGTCG